>JASKUP010000021.1:10000000-10600000 GCA_030448955.1 Trichopoda pennipes
AGAACTACAAAGGCGGAACAATAATTCGGTCATAGTTATATGTAACACTGTTCCTATCAAGTACCAGTAAGTTTACTGGCCATTAAGGTGATGGCATGAGTTTTTTGGGATGAGCATAGAATATGCCACATCGATTACCTTCAAAAGGGAAAAACAATGACCCTTTGGAACGATTTAATGATCATCAAGATATACATGAGTACACACGTGTGCACTCTTAATGGCAAAACTCTATAAATTGGGCTACAAATTGGCACCTCATCCGCCATATTCTCCAGATTTAGCAATTAGTAACTACTCCCTATTTCCAAAGCTAAAGAAATGGTTTTTCATCAAGATAATGCACGGGTGTACACGTGTGCAGTTTCAATGGAAAACTCTATGAAATGGGCTACGAATTGGTACCTCATCTACCATATTCTCCGGATTTACCCCCTATTCCTATTTCCAAACCTAAAAAGAGATATTTAGCTCCAACGATGAAATTATTGAATATACAAATGTCTCTTTTAAGGACCTCAAAAAATCCTATTTTTTTAGAAGGGCTTGATTAACAAGGGTTAATAACAAGATGGTGCCACATCGCATACAGCCAAGATTACAATGGAATTACTGTGACACCTCTTTCCACAATATGTAATTTTAAGAAATGACGATGTTGTTTGGCTTCCACGGCCGCCTGATTTGACTGCTTCGGACTTCGTTTTGTGGGGATATCTGAGAAGCAAGATTTATGCAAACCAACTAGAAACGCTTGAGTAACTCAAACAAAATAGTTGTGATGAAATTAATTAAAAACCCCGCGAAATGCGTGAGAATGTAATGAAAAAGGGTTCGGATTTGAGAGGCTAACAGAGGAGGATATTCATCTGATATTGTATTCCATGCATAATTGCCGACATTAAATAAAACATTTATCAATATGAGATCCATTCTCTTTCATTTGATCAAAAATTTCCCCCCGGGGGCACATTATAAGTCTTTATGGATCACACTACCATCTAGACTTGTGTCTTGCGGGGGTAAAAGGTAGCCCAGTCCCTTTCTAGGCTATCAGAAGCCAATTGGACAATCCACAATATTTCCACGGGAATCAGTAAAGCCCCAAAGCTTCGCTATTTGTCTCTTTAGGCATTTAGCAGTTCTCTGACTGATTATTGAGGTAGTTCCTTCGGGAGTATCGTGGTGGCTGTGTGTTTCGAGGCCCTCGTATGAGTTTGTGGGTCGGATCATTCACAATGAACACAATGAATGGTCCAGTTCCAGTGAGTATGAATGCCCTCGTGTTCTTAAATTATATTAAGCTTCATGCGTTCTGGACCAGGAGTTGGATAGTCTCCAACTCTTTAGCAAGGAGTGAAGGCTGCGGCCTGCTTCGGGCTTTAAAAGTTGCAACTAGGAGTGACCGGTGGATAAACGTATCCGAAGGCCTTCTAGGGCGAGGATGACGCTACATTTCATGCACAGTGGTAATGATCCACCAACTGATATTGGCTCACGTGTAAATCTTATCACGCGAAATGATCAAACATTATAATTAAACAAAGTATCGTACCTTCCCGGCAGATATACAGGGCATCTTTTAGGATGCATTTTTTTATTTATTCTTCTTAAAATTGAAAGGAAACTTTTATAACTGAAAAATCTTTATAAAAAAATACGAAGCTGAAGCTGCATTATTTTGCTTCCTTAATCATAACCCCATCAAAGCTTGACTTCAATCATTCTTAAACATTTCCTTGTAACAATCTTTAAATAATTAACTTTAATACAGTTTCTCTTTATTATTTATTAGTAAATTAGTTTTTATCTTTGTTTGGCCAGTTTGCTTGCAACAATCTCAACTAAACATGTGTTCAATTAATTAACAAACCGCCTTTTTGCAGTATCTCAAGCTCATCTCAAACATCTCTCGCAGTCAATAATACAACAATCTTTTTAAAAGTACAAGTTGAAGTTTAAACGGTCATAAATCAAACATCTTTAATCACCTGTAACAAAACTTAAGAGAAAATAAAGAAAGAAAGAAAGAAGAAAAGAAAGAAAAGAAGTCCGTGGAAGTCACTTTTGATGTCTGAAGACATTAGAACTCTGTCGGCATTTTCTTTTTTGCAAACAATACAACAAAAAGAACAGAGAACAAACAACAAACAAAACATTTTAATGTGAAGCGATAAAAATAAAGAAATTTCATTATTAAAACAGACAGACAGACAGAAAACTACAAAAATTTTGTATTTAAAAAAAGACTGACTGGAGTGACTTAAAAAGTCGTTTAAAAAAGAAAAATATTTATTGCTTAACAAGTTTAAAACGAAATGTAGAAAACAAAGAATTATTTTCAATTAATATGAGATTTTAAAAATAATATTTTCACATGGAAATTTTAAAATATCCAAAAAAATACAACACAAAACTAAAACAGAACTATTGGTCGAAAATAGAAACATTAAAAACGTGTTACCATAACCAATTCATTAACCTTTTTTTCATACTTTACTCGCTCTTTAAGCCCCTTTACCGAGGACAGTATGTGGCGGTCTTATTTCCAATTTTGGCTGCATCTACCAAAACAGTTCATTTTCAAGTTAAGTGTTATTCAAGTATCTATTTCATGTCACATTGCGAACAACACAATCAATGCTCTCAATTAACTCTTAGTGGATATTATTATTAGTTATGGAGATAACATAAATTCATTTTTTTTCAAGGTTATAAAATGTGACGAGTAATAATTGCAAATTAGCGCAAATAAACCGTTAGGGGTCGGTGGCCTCAAACTTGCAACTAAAGTGATCATTGTTTAATTAAGCCAGATCTATAGGTAGGAAAACTTGTAGCAGTATGAATATTGTTGTATTTTGTATGGGCCCAAATAGTTTATCACCCAAAACAGTTTTATCACACAAAAATTGCTTTATTACGTCTAACAATGATTCGATCTTTTTCGACAACGGTTTCTATTTTAAAGTTATGGAGAGAGATAGTGATAGAGAGGGAGAGTAAGAGAGAGAGAGAGAGAGATAAAGCGAATGAGAGACATTTGTGGCAATTTGAAAAATTTGTTGTATTTTGTGCAGAATGACGACATGGACCTTAAACAGCTCATTAAGTCTAAGATTTAATAACAGCTTTATTAAGACTGAAAGTCATCCGATCTCTTTCGACAAGGTTTTCTACCTTTAAAGTTATGGAGAGACAGAGAAAGGGTGAGAGCTAGAGGAAAGGGAAAGGGAGAGGAAGAGGGAGAGGGACAGGAAGAGGGAGAGGAAGAGGGAGAAGAATAGGGAGAAGAATAGGGAGAGGAAGAGGAAGTGGGAGAGGGAGAGGGATAGGAAAAGGGAGAGGAAGAGGGAGAGAAAGGTGAGAGGAAGAGGGAGAGAAAGAGGGAAACGAAGACGGAGAGGACGAGGGAGAGAGTGACATAGGGGGAGAGAGAAGGAGTGAGCGACAGAGATCCGTAAAACGTTTGTTTGTTTGTTTGTTTTTTTTTCCTAGCCCCAGATCAGTGTGTCGAATACTTAATACTTAACTTCTTCGTACATTACAAAGTGACTCTCATCAGAGTCTAAATTTAGCAAACTTTGTTTCAGCTGAAAATAACGAGCTGTTTGCTAAATAACGAGCTGTTTGCTATTTGAGTCCACTACCATTATTTGGTCTTTAATTCCCCGCTTTTGCGACTGGCTATTCGCTCTTAATCATTTTCATATCTACAACAAAGTTCGCTAAATTAAGAGGACCGTAGTCTAGCTGTATGTCCACAGCTAGTTTTGATATCGACTTAAGCCTTTTCGCTTTGGTAACTGACTAATAGGTTCTTCGGTAACTCCCCTATCTATTACAAAGTTGGTAAAACTAAGATGACCTTATGGATATTTGAGCTTCCTTGCACATATTTTTACGCGGGTGAACATCTTTTCTCCTTTCTGAAAATTTTATACATTCTTATTTGGATAAAGTTTAACAGAATCATGATTAACAAAGGAGCGATTAGTTTCCGACGAAACTTGATAGGATATCTGAAATTTTTAAGGAATAAAGAGGGTCGAATAGGAATTGTTTCTATTTTGGGAGTGTTGTGGTTTCGAAGTAAGTCTACAATCGTTACGGAACGAAATGAAATAAAAGAAAAAAAAGACCTAACTTCGAGTTTTATGACTGAAGACAGATAAAACTCTGTTAGATAAACACCGGGTTTACCTGAAAATCTCACAAACAACTGACGCTGTAAAAGAAGAAATTTGGCACTACGTTGACGAGATGTGCGAAGCTTTGTTGCAAAAGGAAAATCATAATTTTGTGAAAAGTGAGGTCGTCTGCCGACGTGTTAGAATTGGCCGTTTGTTTGACGTTATATTCCCTTAATAATTGCTATATTTTCAATAAAACTGACGTTGTCGAAAAAGGTGTATGTCTTAAGTCAATTTACTTCCTAACCTGAAATTTGTCACCCATAATTTGGCTTTAGGCGAATGTTTCAAAGTACAAAAGAACGAAAGGCGTTAGTTACGAATCAATAATTGTCTACAAGACAGTAATAGCAAGGCAAGCGCATATTAAATATAGGAACCGCCTCCCCCCCCTCCCCTTCCCAGGAGGCACATTTATCGGTCTTTATGGAGTACTTGACCATCTAGACCTGTGCTGGCGGGAGGTATAAGGGAGCTCAGTCCCCTGAAGGCAAGCAGGGTGTCAACTGGAAGCTCCGCGTTATTTCCACAGGAATCAGTAAGCCCCAGAGTTCCTTTAGCCGTTTAGCTGTTTCTCTGACTGATTATTGAGGTTGGCCCTTCGGAAGTATCGTGGTGGTTGTGATTTTGCGGCCCCAGCATGAATTGATTAAGTGGGCCAAGATCATCTCGCCTTTAATAACACCAACGGGTGAAAGATCCGGATCCAGTGAGCATGCTGGTCATGTGTTCTGGACCAGGAGTTGGATAGTCTTCAGCTCTTCAGCAAGTAGTAGTGGTTTGCAACCATGCTTTGGAACCGCTGAAATTGCAACTAGGAAAGACCTGTAGTCTTCGGCTTTCTAGGGCGTGAATGATGTAGCTTTTCATTCCCAGTGGTTTGACCACCATCTGATGAAGGCTTACAGCAAGTTGCAGATGTAAATCTTATCACGAAATTACATATAAGATTCCCCCGGGGGCACATTTAATGTTTTGACGAAAATCCACCGTCATTACATGTGTCTTCGGGGGTTAAAGGGAGCCTATTCCCCTGATAGGCTAGCAGAAGCCAAATGGACAATCCACTATATTTCCACGAGAGTCAGTAATGCCCTTGAGTTCAGCTATTTGTCTTTGTAGCCTTTTAGTTGTTCTTTGACTGATTATTGAGGTTGGCCCTTCGGGGGTATCGTGGCGGTTGTGTATTTCGAGGCCTTCGTTTAAGTTTGTGGGTCGGATCATTCACAATGAACACAATGAATGGTCCGGGTCCAGTCAGCATGAATGCCGTTGTGTTCTTAAATTATATTAAGCTTCATGCATTCTGGACCAGTAGTTGGATGGTTTCCAACTATTCAGCAAGGAGTGAAGGCTGCGGCCTGCTTCGGACTTTTGAAGTTGCAAGTAGGAGTGATCGGAAGATATACGTATCTGAAGGCCTTCTAGGGCGAGGATGATGCTACATTTCATCCACAGTGGTAATGAGCCACCATTTGATTATGGCTTACACAGTTAGGTGTAGATGTAAATCTTATCACGAAATTACATACAGGATACCTGAAATTCTTTAGCGATTAAGGGGGTCCAAAAGAAATTGTTTTTGCTGTGGGAGTGTTCTAATTCCCGAGTCTACAATCGTTGCAAAACAAACTGGAATAGAAAATAAATCTAAAATCCAACTGCGTGTTTTATGACTAAAGACAGATTTTTGTGATTGCTGGAACGTTAAGGCGCGGTGTTAGTCTTTTGAATATTTAAACTTAATGTTTAGATCAACCTAAAAACCTGAACTTCTGGGAGACTTAGGGAACCTTACTATTTAAATCTAAAATGGGTGAGAATCGACAAATCCAAAAACTGATATGATTTAGGCACCTTTATTTTCCCAAAGAAATTTACTTGTTAGCTATTGATTCTAAATAGTGGAATGCACGGAGAGGGGATTTCTTTCACTTTTTACTTTCACACTCTACTTGATTTATTCTGTTTGCCAATTGTATTTCGTGGAATTTTAGATTAAGATTAAAGGGCAATTAAGTTATCTGATCCTGTTAATTGGTTCTACTCCCCCTCTCCTTTGCAAAATGTTTAAATTTTTAATATTATTTTAAATTAACAGCAGTGACTGTCAAACTTTATTTTCCTTTTACTAACGGAATTGGTTGTCGTAAATAAAGCGATTAATTTGTATTAACCTTCAAGTGTCTGTGGCAGCCTTCAGCACAGTAACGCCATTGACAGAAATTTTTAAATTGTAGTTTATTTAGAAATAAATTAAACTATAAATATTTGTGTTTGATTAGGGCAATAATTAATAATTGTGTAATTTTAGCTTCCTCATGTTTTGTTTTCATTTGTTTTAAGATGTTTTTTTGTTTTTACAATCAAATCAATTTTTTATAAATTTGTGTTAAATTCAAATTACAAAATTGAAATCAAAAGATACAAAATTTTAAATTTATTAATTTATTAATTTGTTAATTGCCTTAATTTTTTTCTTCTTTTCAAATTCGACTTGAGCGGCTTAAATGTTGTTGTGTGTGTCTGCCTGTGCTTATTGTTTATTTTTGCTTTGGTTCTGCTTCAAGCATTTGAAATTTATGGGTCTGTTGTTGATGTTTGGGTGTTGTTTGTTTGTTTTGTTGTTGTTGTTGCTTTTCTTAACGCCAAAGGCTTCTAAGTCTTCCAAAAAGATCTTATATGCATGTGTGTGTGTGTGTGTATGTTGTGTTTAAACTTTTTATTTTTTATTTTGGTTGGGCGTTTAGAAAAAGATCTTAAATTGTGTAGTGTGACACATTAAGCGTGTAAATGAGCATTAAATATGAATTAGCATTTGTATTAAAGTCAAATTAATTTCCTCCTTTATGCTACTTTATTGTTTATTCGTTTGTTTGTTTGTTTGTTTGAATAATAATATTAAATATAAACGGTAAATCATATTTAAAATTGTTCCTTGACTGAAACTGGTGTAAAACAAATTAGCGATTAATTATTGCCATTTTATATGCAAAAATTATAAATAATATAATTTATAACGTGAATAATTAATTGTTTTATCGATTAAGTAGGAATTTTTTTTTTCAGTGTTAAAATATTTTTTTTTTACAGTACTGTGTCTTGCGCTGTATGACCACGAGTTCGTCTATCCCTTGGTCACTAACTTGCCTCCTATAACTTTTGTTGAGACATAGCTTGGATGTCTTTTGCTATTTTTCATCATATTTATTTCTAAAAAGTTAAAAATGCGTTACAAATACGGCTGCCAATCGGGATGGAGTGGGCAAATTTGAGGTTAGCAATTAAATTGCCTGTCAAATATTTAAGTGTCAAAAATATTTAAGCAGTCATTCTTTATTTATTTAGTTAACAGCTGAGAATTTTCAAACATGGAATATTATGGTCTTAAGCAAAGACCTTGTAAAATTTACTATCAAAATGGTGAAAACTTCACTGTATCACTTCATAAATTTCGAGCAGGTTTTGCTCGTAACCCGCGTGCTTCTAAGAGCGATGCACGTTATTTAATCTTTAATTTCAGGGTTCACGGTATTGTTTTGCTGACAATACACCCAAACAATTTGCTCGTAGTTGCCGCAAAGAAGCAAACAGAGTCTCTATACAGTAAAGTCTTGAGAATGAATTTTAAACATGAACTCTTCGAAGTTCGAAAAAATCCGGCATGATTGAAGGCAGTTTGGACTATATTTTTCATAAAGATTTTCATCCTCTGGCTCATAAAGTTCATTTCGTTCAAGAATCAAAGACATTTAATCATTGTTTTCTTCAAAACGTTTGCGAAATAGCTGTTTGAAATACTGCACTAGAGCGACGCATTTTTCAATAAAATTATCTTTAGTGAGGAAGCTAATTTTCAATTAGTCGATTATGCAAATAAACGGAATTGTACAATATGGGGCAGAACCTTCTGCGGTCAGGCAGCATTATATTTTTTTGGAAAATGTGAATTCGCTACGCTATCAAACCATGATAACCAATGTTTGCGGCTGAAATTAGTGAATGCCAACATCACTGACAATTTTTTTTGTTTTTTTATAAGGAGAAGTAGCACTTCAGGCAACAATGTCTATTTAGTCAAGTAACGTGCTACATTCTTTAGGAAAGAGATTGAGAATAGATGAAACAGGTGGTGAAAGTAGAAGGATAGTTACGGAAATTAACTTCCGTATATAGTTGTCGTTTGAGAAATTGCCCAAACGCTTGGCGTTATCAATACGCCGCCTCGCTCTTGTGATTTAACGGCGCTAAATTTTTTTTTCTCTGGAACTATTTGACCTATAAGACCGTGTTTATGTGAGCAACCCATAAACATCTAACACTCTGAATTAATTCAGCACTTCAGTGCATGATAAACGAAACTTTGTAGCAAAATGTGTTTCAAAATTTTGTGAAAAGAGCAATCGTCTGCCAACTTACTACAGGTTTAATATTTTTCATCATATTCCACTATTGATTGCCATACATCTACTTTCCATTGCTGTCACTAAAACTAAAGTTGCCAGAAAGTGTGTGTTTTAAAGATGGGCCTTAGATTTTTTCACTTCATTTGACTTAACACAATTGTCAAATTCGAAACCAGACCACTTTTGACAAAGTATCAATTCATTTTCGATTCCCTTAGTCCTTCAAGAATTTCATATAGAATCGTGTAATATGCAGCTATCTCGTAGACTTTTCTTTTAACTGCTATGCTTTCAAAGTATTCAGTTGTAACTAATGACTTTCGTTCTCTTGTAAGTTCAAACATTCGCTTACGGCTAAATTATTCCAAGCCATTTAACGGTTGAGTAAATTTGAGGTTAGGAAGTAAATTAGCTTAAAACATACACTTTATTAACATAGACAGTATTATTGACACCAATGAAGAGTAAAAATATGGGAATTAAAAATAGAAACTGATATCGGGGGAATGTCTACCGTCTGCTCTTTGCAGTAAACTTTGAAGTACATCTTCCAACAAAGTTTCGTCTATCTTGTCAATCTAACACCGAATTTCACCTTTCAGGACTTCAGCTGCTAGTGGGTTGTTTATGTAAGCCCAATCTCTCAAATGGCCCAGGGAAAATAATACAGCGGCGTTAAGTCACAAGAAAGGGGCGGCGAAGTCACAATGCCAAAACGAGAAAATTTTCTCGGTGGCTTAATTGTTAAGGTGGCTATGTGGCTTGCGAAATAAGATTTACATCTGCATTTAGCCTTGTGGGCCAATATCAGATGGTGGATCATTCCACTGCGGATGAAATGTAGCGTCATCCTCGCCCTAGAAGGCCTTCAGATACGTATATCTTCCGGTCATTCCTAGTTGCAACTTCAAAAGGCCGAAGCAAGCCACAGCCTTCACTCCTTGCTAAAGAGTTGGAGACTATCAAAATCCTGGTCCAGAACGCATGAAGCTTAATATAATTAAGAACACGACGGTATTCATACTCACTGGACCTGGATCTGGACCATTCATTGTGTTCGTTGTGAATGATCCGATCCACAAACTCAAACGTGATCCACATGTGGCTGGTGAAATAAAAAAATAAAATAAAATTTTTTTATTTTGAAAAAAAACAATTGTTAATGAAATATTAAAAAGGTTAATTAACTACAGAGTGTCCGTGGGAAGGAATACTGTTTTGTTTTGCCGCCATTTGGGCCCATTCGTTCTTAACTGTTCATATTTAGCAGTCGTGAAGTAGATACGTGGCAAAATAATTATGGAAAAATATTCGATAAACTAACGTGTTTTAATCATTAAAACATTTTATCAAAATCAATCATCGATAACTGTGACGATGAGAAATTTTTGGTAGAAACAACATGCCAACAACAGGCACTGTTTATCGTTTAGTGAATGATTTTGAAGAAAGAGGATTTGTAGGTGATAGGTTCAACCATGGACGTACTGCGAGATCACTCTTATTTGGGTACGGTTTACCGTCGACCCACGTCAAATTTGGTTTGTGAACAAATCGGTTTCGGCCGTTTGCCATCTTCAGTGAAGATAGCCCCATCGGAAAATCTAAACATATACTGCAAGATCAGCTAAAAACATTACTGCTGCTCAAGAAAGTGTTTAAAATAATCATTCAACCTTAATTCGACGACAGGTTCAGGAGCTTGGTCTTCAAAGAACAACTTTGGCTACAATTTTGCACAAGGATTTGCATTTGTTTCTATAATGAGATTCAGTTGATACAAGAACTTCTTCCACAAAACCATTTACGCCGCCATATATATGCCAACAGGATGTTACAACTCGCCCATGATAACCCCGATTTCCACGAAAAAATCATAATGAGTAACGAGACACATTTTCATTTGAATGAATGTGTGAATAGAATAGCAGGTATGGGAAATAGGGGTATGGGAAATCCTGAAATTATTCAACAGTCACTTTTGCATTTTACGGCTTGAATACTATCCTGACCACTGGAAGATTTCTAAAGTTAAAATGATTCCAAAACCGGGTAAAGACCTAACCAAAACCGAGTCATATAAGCCCATAAGTCTATTACCAACTATTTCAAAGATTTTCCAAAAGTTGCTTATGGATAAATTGTCTCCGATGCTAAGGGATAGTGGGTGTATCCCAGACCATCAATTTGGTTTTAGAAGTAGATATAGCACAATTGAACAAACCCATAGATTGGTTCAGGTGATAAGAAGGACTTTTGAAGAGAAGGAGTATTGTTCAGCTATTTTTATTGATGTTTCTCAGGCTTTTGACAAAGTTTGGCATGAAGGTCTATTTCTGAAACTGACCGCTCACTTGCCTTGTAATATAAGCAACCTATTAAAAAGCTACATAATTGGACGGATATTTTCTGGTGTTGAAGGAGACTTCGTTAGTGTATCCAAACCAATTTACTCAGGCGTACCACAAGGTAGCATTCTTGGACCAGCTTTATACTTGATATATACGTGCGATATGCCTGTTAGTGAAACTGTCCACACTTCTACGCTTGCTGATGATACAGCGTGTCTAAGTTCGCATGAAAACTCCCATCAAGCAACCATAAATCTTCAGCAACATATAACTCACTTGGAGTTGTGGTTAAAATTATGAAGAATTTAAGTGAACGTTCCAAAGTGCATTCATGTGACCTTCACCCTGCGAAGAGATAATTGTTCACCCGTTCGAATCAATAATCACATTGTTCCTCACCATACTTATGTGAGATATCTTGGTATACATCTTGACCGTCGCCTTACATGGAAACATCATATTGACTCAAAGCTAACACAAATGAAACTTAAGCTAACACAACTACATTGGCTCATTGGCAGGAACTCAAAACTTAGCCTAGATTGTAAGCTTCTAATTAACAAGACCATTTTAAAACCGATATGGTCTTACGGAATCCAACTTTGGGGCACTGCCTCAGCTTCAAATGTGGATAGAATCCAACGTATGCAAAATAAAATTTTACGGTTGATAACTTCCGCCCCATGGTACATCAGAATTTCAAACATACATCGTGATTTAGACATACCGCTGGTGACTACAGAAATCATCAAATACGCAGGCAAATACTTGATGAAGTTTGAAGACCATCCTAACCCCCTTGCTCGCAATATCTTGGATTATAGTGGACATAGCCGATTAAAAAAGAGGGATACCGCAGCTTTAATCCTCAATGCTACAGACGATACATCTTAGAAATATTTGCTTTGTTTTTTTTTATGACAATTTTCTTTTTTACCCAAAAGGTTAGGCCTGACATGGTCACGACTAATGTAACTTTTTTTAGAATTTAAGATTTTAATACTTATTGTTAGTTCTTTTCGTGAAGATACAAAAAATAATTATTGAGAGTAAAAAAAAACAAAAAAAAAACCCAATCGGATGTTCCTAAATGAATTGAGCGAATCCTGGCAATGTGAATGATCATTCCGCTTCAATTCCTGCACCAGTTAAATCTTGTAAGGCTTCAAAGTCAAATCCTTATGCAAAATTCGGCATGTGCTAGTTGTGGATAACCCCAATTATTGAGAAGGTAGAGGAATTGACAAATTTATATCTGCTTCAACACTGTGGCTCTCGGCGGGAATGTTTTCAGTTGAACAATCCGGTTGAACACGTATTGGAGTTCGCCCATTTTGTATCGAGCCTATAACAAATTCTTAATAGCTGTTTCAGAAGGACGAGTATGTTGTCCGAAAATATCACGAATGATGGATTTTAATTTTTTTTTTTTTAAAGAGAAGTAGCACTTCAGGCAACAATGCCTATTTAGTCAAGTACCGTGCTACATTCTTTTAGGAAAGGAATAGAGAAGAGATGAAACAGGTGTTAAAAATAGAAGGATAGTCGGAAATTAACTGCCGTATAAAGACATCACAACGACCAGTGAGCAGCCCCACCGATAGTCAATTTTTAATTTTTGTAGTGAAAAGGTCTGGGAATCGAACCCACAAACCCCATACTGACAAGCTAGTACACTACCTACTAGCACCTACAGGGGCAGTAGGTAAGGCTTCTCAGCCTTATAGCTAAGATCGAAGTGTAGTAGCTGATGGATTTTAAATAATTTAAAGCGTTTTTCGCGCGAAATTGAATTCATTGTAAGAATTGCCAATGCAACTGTTACGAATACGTTAAAAAATTAAATGTCAAAATGTTGTTGGTGTTGCCGCAGTAAAAAACATAAACTTCTAATATGATTTAAAACTTCTTTAATGCCGCAACTGTATGGTTTGGGCTTGATTAATATTTGATATCAACAAGACTGTGGCACATCGCATACAGCCAGGATTGCAAAGGAATTAATGCGAAACCTCTTTCCACAACAAGTTATTTTAAGAAATGGTGATGTTGATTGGTCTTCTCCTTCGCCGGATTTGACTGCTCCGGTTTTCTTTTTTTCTGAAAACCAAGGTTTATGCAAACAAACCAGAAGAGCTTTAAAAACTCAAACAATATATTCGTGATGAAATTAATGAAATTCCGCGTGAAATGTGTGAGAGAATGTAAGGAGAAATGTGCTCAAAATGGCTCGCATTTATAAGGCTCACCGAGGAGGACATTTATCTGATGTTGTATTTCAGTCAATATAAAATCGATTCTTTTTCATTTAATTAAAAATTATAAATATAAAAAGTATACCTTCCCGGTGGACACCCTGTATAATTATTGTTTTATTCAATCAGTTTTTTGAACTTATTTTCTTTTTGTGCCGAATATAAAATAACAGAACTGGTAAAAGAAAATATTGACAGGACTAACATTAAATGCCTCAAACATAATTTTTTAAAGTCGTTCACCTGTTGTTTCTCAGTGTTTATAGAAATTTTCCATATAATTTGCAAAACTAGTCCATCAATACATCACCTTCTCATTCTCATTAACATTGCAAAACAAAGTTTCTATTATCCCAGCCCGCCTCATGAATTAAATTTGTAATTCTATATGGGCATTAAAAAGTAATATTTGCACAAACAAATAATAAATATTTGGAGTCAAAACGAAAACTCCTCTAGAGCACAATTAATTTATTAAGTTTTGTAATTAATTGTACAGTGAATAGATAAAAATCTTAGCAGCAGTTGTAAAATAAAAACAACTTTACAAACGAGCGCTCGTAAAATGAATAAAATTTGGTCGTATAGATCGTATAAAGCAACTTAAAATGGTCATAACAGACAAAATTAATTTCCAACTAGTTTTCCAAAGTTGTTCTCGATAGCGCCCATAATTCATATCAAATTATTCACAATAAAAATCAAATGTGGTCATTTCTATTATCCCCCTTCATAATGTTTATCTTAGCGAGTAGCAAATTTCAAATGTAAATCATACAATTTTATATACATACATAGCACACACACACACACATACACATACACATATATGTATATTTAGCGATGTTCACACACACTTGTGCTGATTTGATTTGAAGTGTTTAACAGTTACGCCCTCGTTTTTTATAGTGGCTGGCTGTTTGATGTTGTTGCTGTTCTTTCTTGTTGTATTTTTATTAATGTGCATATTAATTACCGTTAATGCGACACATACTTGGCACCTCCTTGTATTTGCTGGCCTCAGTGTCTACAAACGAACAACAACGAGTTAGGCATGCGCCTGTTGTTAACTGTTAGAGAACCCAATAGCGTGTTTTTGTTTATCGTGAAACTGTGACAAACTTGCGGTGCTTAAACTTGGGTAAAGAAAAATTGGTTGTTTTGGAAAAGTACCAATTTCTTGCAGTAGAAAACTAAAAGTAAATTTTAAGAGGGCAACAGCTCTATAAATAAAATATTTTTGATGCGGGGAGTGGCCCTTCCAAAGATGGCTACATACGTCAGTGCCGATATCGATTACGGCAAGGAGTTAATTTTATTTACACCGAGAAAGCTTTTCGTTATATTAAACTTTTTATTTGCTTTTAGATGGTAAACTAATTAAATTTTTTAATTGATTCAATTAAATTTTTAATTGAAAAATAAACACAACAATTTCGAATCAAATATTTAATAGAAACTATTAGTATTTTAAGTTTAAACTATTCTCTATTTAATTAAAAACGTAGAAAATAATTATCCGCCAGGAATATGTAAAGGGTCCGCCAAATAACTTTTTTTTGGGTTTAAATGCTATAAACAAAGCTATTGAACATTTTCTCAAATTTTCTTTTTTTATTTGAAAACAAAAAAAACAATCCTGCCTGTTAATAATGGAGAATAATTTCATTCAAGTGGCTGCCTTGGCTGGCCATGCAGTAGCCTACATGATCAGAATTTTTAAACACATTATCATTTGTGTGCAAATGTATTTCACCAATGGCTTCACGTTTATTGTCCTTTAAATCATCAATTGTCTCTGGCTTGCCGGCGTAACACTTATCTTTGACGGCATCCCACAAATAATAGTCCAACAGTGTCAAATCGCAGCTCCAAGGTGGCTAAACGACATCAGCTCTGCGGCTGATAATGCGATCTTTAAAAATAGGGTGCAAAACATCGAGTATAGCTTCGGCGGTGTTGCATCTAGCGCCGTCCTGTTGAAACCAAATGTTGCCAATATCCTCCTCTTCAATTTTTGTGAACAAAACTTCGTTCAACATGGCCCTATAACGATCGCCATTGACTGTAACGGCCACTCCTTGCTCATTTTCGAAAAAAAATGGGACAAACATGCCTCTGGGCGAAATTCCGCACCAAACAGTAGATAGTGTGATTCGTTTTACATCCGCACCTGGCTATGTTAGGTGCCCCTGTAGGCTAGTAGATAGTGTACTAGCTTGTAAATATGGGGGTTGTGGGTTCGATTCCCAACGAAGACCTTGGTTTTTTCACTACAAAAATAAAAATTCACTGTCGGTGGGGCTGCTCAGCGATGAAGGCATAGTCACTGGTCGCTGTGCTGTCTTTATACGGCAGTTAATTTTCGACTATCCTTCTACTTTCACCACCTGCTTCATCTCTTCTCTATCCCTTTCCTAAAGAAAGTAGCACGGTACTTGACTAAATAGGCATTATTGCCTGAAGTGCTACTTCTCTTTTAAAAAAAAATGTAGCCTTAATCAGATGGTGGACAAACCACAATTGTATAATTTGGAATGTCATACATGCGTCCTAGGAAGCCGAAGACATAATTCTAAGCAACAGAACCACCTAGTTGCAACTTTAATGATTCCAGAACAGGGCTGCAAACCATCACACCTTGCTAAAGAGTTGGAGACTTTCAATTCCTGTCCAGAACACATGTCTAGCATGCTCATTGGACTGGATCATTCACTTTCCGTGTCATTATCAGTGAGATGATCCTGGCCACCATAATAACCATTATACTATTATGGGGCCGCCAAACAACAACCACCACGATACTCCCATATAGCGGCCAACCTCAATGATCAGTCAGAGAACTATTAAATGTCTAAAGAGACAAATAATGAACTCTGCGGGTTCACTGATCCCCGTGGAAATAAAGTGGAGCTTCCAGTTGACTCCCTGCCTGTCTTCAGGGGACTGGGCTCCCTTTTTCCCCCAGTTGCATAGATCTAGATAGCTGTTACGTACTACAAGGGCCATAGATGTGCCTCCGGGGGAGTCGCACCAAACAGTACTCGTTTTGGGTGCGTCGTCTATTCAATGTATGCGTGAGGGTTTTCTGTGCCCCGAATGCTTGCTTACATACCCGCCAAGATCAAAATGAGCTTCATCTGGAAAGATAACTTTTTGTTGCAAAATCGGCATCTTCTGTAAGTCGATCGCAGGCCCACATAGCGAAGCGAAAATGCATTGGATGGTCAGTTGGCTTCAACTACTGAACCAATTGGACTTTATATGGCGTCATATCAAGGTCTTTATGCAGAATTCATCCCAATGATGTCTCTGAAATGTTCAATTGTTGAGAACGACGGTGAATTGATGTTAATGGCGCTTCACACACACTTTCTGCCACAGCGGCAATATTCTCTGGTGTACGCACTGTGTTTGGCTTTTCACGCTTTGGTTTATCGGTGAGGATATGCCAGTTTCTTTCACTTTTTTTCACAAGATAACGAACATACGGAGCTGACGACGGTGCTTATCATCTTCCAAAATCCATACTCAATTTTTGCCACATTCTGCAACATTACCGCGATGTTCAAAGTAATGTTGCAATATTTCCCAGCGTTGCCCAAGTGTATACACAACCACGTTCGTTCAGTGGAAAGATAAAACTAATTATCTGTCAAATCAAACATGAGCTAACCATTCACGAAATAAGCACTAGTATTCACGTGCCAAATTTATTATGGAAAAATATTCGATGAACCAACGTGTTTTAATCGTTAAAATATTTGCTTGAAAGCAATGTGACAATGAGAAAGTTACGTACAATTTTTGGGACAAACAACTTGCCAACAAAAAGCACTATTTATGGTGTAGTGAATGATTTCGAAGAAAGAGGATCTGAAGGTGATAGGTGAAGGTGCTGCTCAGTAAAGTGTTCAAAATGATCTATCAACCTCAGTTCGATGTTGTGGTTAGGAGCTTGGTCTTCAAAGCACAACTTCGGCCATAATTTTGCATAAGGATTTGCATTTGTTTCCATATAAGATTCAGTTTGAACAAGAACTTCTTCCACAAGACCAATTACGCCGCAGTACATATGCCAATAGGATATTACAGCTTGCTCATGACAATCCCGATTTTCATGAACAAATGAATTAATGAGTGACGAGGCACATTTTCATTTGGATGGATGTGTGAATAAACAGTATAGTCTGTTCTGTGGAATAGTAAACCCTCAAATTATTCAATAGTCACCTTTCAATCCATTAAAAGTGTCCAGGTTGGTCAGAAGGAATCATTGGACTTTACTTCTTTGAAAATGAAAACGGCGTAACGGTAACTGTGAGTGGGAAGCGATATCGTGATATGATTGAAAACTTTTTAAAGCCACTACTCCATGCTCTGGGCTTGGTTAACACGTTATAAATATAAGATCCATTTTCATTCATTTAATCAAAACTTATAAACAAACAAATTTTTATACCATACCGGCAGACACCCTGTATAATTCAAATTTAATTGATGTTGTCTGGTAACAAATAAAAACTTTTAGACATGCAAACGTTTTAATAGCCACAACAGAAACAAGCAAGGTACCGCTTTTTTGTAGTTGGCTATCCCTTATCCTTGTTCTCTTCTCAGTCCACATAGGTAAGGACCGGAAAAATTTCAGGTTACAAAATAAATTGGCTTAAAAGACACACTTTCCTTTGACAACTGAAATTTTATCGATGCTAATATAAAGACAAAATATGGGAATTAAAATTGGAATATAATCTCAAGAGGCGATCAAATGATGTTACCAAATTGAAAAATTGCGCGAACGGGTAATATTACATGCAATAACTGAATAAATTGTTGCATATGGTGTCCTCTAAATGTCACTGATGATCGGGGGACCCAGTCTAAGTAGGCGAAGGCTACTAGTGGAGGCCTATAACTGTATTCTTTTTTTTTTCTTTAAAAAAGATGTAGCACTTCAGGCAACAATGCCTATTTAGTCAAGTACCGTCCTACATTCTTTAGGAAAGGGATAGAGAAGAGATGAGACAGATGGTGCAAGTAGAAGGATAATTACGGAAATTAACTGTCGTATAAGACAGCACAGCGACCAGTGTCTATGCCTTAATCATTGACCAGCCCCACCGACAGTCAATTTTTATTTTTGTAGTGTACAGGGGCACCTAAGGCGGTCCTGCACCTCTTATGACCTGGTTGTTCACAATCCATAATTGTGGAAGTCTCTTACAAAATTATAAAGCTATAAATCCGTAAATTTATGAATCGTAATAACTGTATTCTCCTATATGAAAGCGAAATATGTCCGCAGTCATTAAAGGTAAAACGTAGGGCGAAAACTTTACTGTCAGTGCACAGTACAGCAGCATTAAGGATCCATTCTGCTTATCGCTCGGTATCGGTACCTGCTGTTCTCGTAATAGACGGAATGCAGCCGATGGATTAACAGGCAGAAGAGCGCAGAAGAATCTACTATGCTAGATGGCACCATCCTTTAGCGGCACCTGAAATGGTTGCCATAAGGTGGGAAATCGTGGAGAAGTAGCAGACGTGATGGAGGAGCAAGATCCGTGGGAGGTGGACGTATCAAATGATTCCAGTGTAAAATGGATACACAGGTAGAACGAAAAAGTCAATTTCTACCTGACGCAGATGTTACCTGGATACAACTACTTTCGGAAGTACCTATGCGACATGAGGAAATGCATCATTTCCTTTTGTGTGACCCCCCGGGGGCACATATCGGTCTTTATAGAATACTTGACTATCCAGAGCTGTGCAACTGGGGGAAAAAGGGAATCCAGTCCCCTGAAGGCAGTAGGGGTCAACTGGGAACTCCATGTTATTTCCACGGGAATCAGTAGCCCGCAGAGTTTCCGCTATTTGTCTCTTTAGGCATTTGGTTGTTTCTCTGATTGATTATTGAGGTTGGCCCTTCGGGAGTATTGTGGTAATTATGGTTTCGCGGCCCCATAACAGACAGGCCAGTTTTATATGGTGGCCAGGTTAATTTCACCTTTAATAACACCTACCTGGTGGAATGTTTCTAGGTCCAGTGAGCATGCTAGACATGTGTTCTGGACATGAGTTGGAAAGTCTCCAACTCTTCAGCAAGGAGTGGTGGTTTGCAGCCCTGCTCTGGAATCACTAAAGTTGCAATTAGGAAAGACCTGTTGCTAGAATTAGTCTTCGGCTTCCTAGGGCGCTAATGACGTTTTTTTTTAAATCATTCAAAGTGGTTTGACCACCATCTGATTAAGGCTCCATATCCAGGTACAGATATAAATATTATGACGTAATTTCCTTTTGTATATATAAAGGGGAGGATGTAGTAGACGATGCTGAGCACACCTTTTTTAGGTCCCACTGTTGGTTTGAATACCGCACGGAGATGGAGGCTGCGAGTATAGTCGCTAAAATGGTAAGCAGTCGCGAAAATTGGACTGCTATGGCACTTATTCAGTGCTCAATGAGGGTGCCTGGATGCAGGCTTAATAGAACGGGCCAACAGCGGCCAATTAGGGATGCCCACGAAGTGATGCGAGAGCGTTGGCGGGGAGGGGGGTACATAATATCTCGAACTTAAGGTGGGATTTTAGCTGATAGCCACAACGGAGTCCGGCATACGGTGGAATGACGATTCTAGCCAGATGCGTATCATACGTTCCCATCTTTAACCCAAAAGAAAAAAAAAGGTCACTGATGTTCACGGTTGATGGCGTTTTCTGGTTTATAGTCCAAACAAATACGGGTCATTCTTTCGAAGTAATGGACTGTTTGTGGATGTTGTGAACTCAATATGAATATTTTGTTGAAAATTGCTCTGTTTTCGTTCAAACGATCATGGCAAACGATTGTCGGTTGGATTTAATTCTTCAACACGCTGAACTTTATAAACGTGAATACGAAAATAATGCAAAATGTTGCGTAAAGTGTATGTTTTGATTCCGAATTCTCGTAAACGTCAATGAGTCGATCTTCTTATTTTAAACAATAATACAAGCCCTGTAGCATTGGTCCCTTGTTAGCAAAAGTATCGTGATTCACTGAAGGAGCCTGATTACAAGGAAAATTTGCTTGAATTTTACGAAGTGATACAGTGAAATTTTTACCAAGTTAATAGTAAACTTGCGCAATTAATGTCCTTGAATCAATAGAATAAACGTTCCAAGTTTTTATTTAATAAGTGCCACAGGATGGCAGCGCAATTCTTGACATTTAATAAATTGACGGATAATTTACTTTCTAACCTCAAATTTGCCAGATTGGAGTGTTCATTTTCTTTAATCTGCAACATATTTCTCCATTGTTCTTCAGTAGTAGTGACTATATGCCCATCTGCAAATGTAAGTTTAGATCTTCTTGGCCACATTTGTATTTCCATTTGATTATCTGCTTTCTAGGCTAGAATTTTCCCTTTTTCGCAGTTGCGTTGTGTTAGGATACTCAAGCAAAAATCCCAGTATTTTGGTTTTAGTTTTCATCAGTTTCATTTTTGTCTATGGAGAGCAAAATTTTACCCCTACAGAGTTCGCATAAACTAAGATTAGCTTGCATACGATTGAAGTAGCAACAGATTGTTGAGTAGAACTATTTTTTAAGTGCCGGCTACTTTTTTAAAACGCAAGTTTTTTCATTTTTGGTTACAAAATTTGGTACTTTTTATCTGTCATCTCTGTCAACTCTAAAACAATGTAATAAAGATTTTATTAATTTTGAATTTATTATATTTTTTATATTTACCATATGTGTGCATGTGTGTGTAAATTTTTTTAATATTTATTTCCCTGTGTATGTGAGTTGGCGTTTTAATTGTCCAATGAGGCGTATCGTGATGATAGAGTAGGGGTTTTAAAATTTGTTTTTTTCATGTGGCTTTAGCTGTTAACTTCATTTTCTAAACGTGAATGTTAGCGTGTTTCTTTCTTACTGCGGTTTTAAATCTTAAAAGGATTATAAATGGTAATTTTCTTAGTTTCGGGCATTTTGTTGTGACTCTGTCGATTATGTTATTATGTTATATTTTGGTTAGTGAATTTATGACGATGGTCAAATTAAGAATTTAATTATTATTTTTATGGTCTAATACAAATTTAAAACTATAGGGAGTTTTATTTATATTAGCACGCTTTGATTATTAATGTAAGACAATGTTTTTATTAATACGGCTAATCTTCATGTCTTATAAAGAAACAACTAAATTTATTTTCGTTTCAAGTGCTTATTTTTATTTGCCTAAATTATTATTAATTGAATTGTGGCATTTTGTTAATTCAATTTGCACGGAAACATCAAAGACATAATAGGCCATTATGGAAAAATCTTGCATCAACAATTAAATGATTTCACTATGAATGACATATTGAAGAAAAATAACTTTATTAATTGAGTACTTAAAATAATAAGGTATAAAAATTCAGTAAATTCATATAGCCCGCTAGAAAATCATTTTTAATAAGTAGTTTTAAAATTAGGGTTAAAAAAAGGTACATTTAAAAAAAGTACTTTTACAAAATTTAACAAAAAGTGCTTAAAAAAGTACACATCCTTAATAGGCAAAAGTTTATTTGATTAAACTGCTATTGAAAATTTTATTTAATAAAACATATTTTTAGTATATGAAAAATTAAAAAAAAGTACTTTGCAGAAAAATATTTCGTTAAAACAGTACCATCATTCAAAAACAATCAATGAAAACTTATTTTTTCAAAAATTAACTTCGCACTTGAAAAAGCATGATAAATTGAAAATAAAAACAAAAGTTCAAAATTCGTTGAAAAAATTTAGTTTTCTTAACGAAAGTCGTAATAATTCTCCTTTCGTTCCTAGAGTGTTGTTGCCGTTTATTTTTGAACTGGAAACGTTAATAAAATATAAATTCTTGCTTTAAGGGCCACATATTAAATTCTCATATTAATTTATTTTCCATATTTATTACATTTTCAACACAGTTATTTCAAAAATTATTTTATGGTTCTTGTTCGTTGATTTTGATGTTGAATATTTTGAAATTGATAAATCTGCCGTAACGTTTATAAATTATTTATACATGCTAATGTTACACACTCCCATACACACACGCCCATAGAAAAAAACTTAAAAATCAAACACTACACAACAACATAAACGGCAGTTTTAAGTATTTTTTTTTGTCTCTTTTGTATTAAACGTTTGTTGACAGTTTTGTCAACAATGCGTTGAAAATTAGCTTAAATACATACATTAACAACAATTGCCTGTTCGCCACATGTTCATACTCGTTTATACATACATACGAGTAGTGTAAATACAGGGTTTTTTTTTATAGAGACAAAGAACTTTAAATTGTCAACATTGTTTAACTGGCGGCCATTTTATCAGTTTGCAAGTAAATTTACGTTTAGTTTTGCTCATTTCAACATGAAAAGACTAACGCCTGAAGAACGCCTTTACATTGCGCAGATTTGGACTAAAATAAGATTGCGTTGGATTCCGATTTTGAGCAGCTTTCTTTTTATCCTATTCCTGTACTCAGCATTTTCATAGTGGGGGAAATAAAAACTTATTCAGCTCTACTGACCACTCAAACAAGATATGGACATGTGTAAATGTGTAATTTGTTTTACATCTGCACCGACCGCGAGGTCATAATCAGATGGTAGTTAAACCACTTAGTTGATTGGACACCAACTACGCCCTAGAAGGCCTTCAGATACGTATATCCTCCAGTCACTTCTAGTAGCAATTTAGAAAGTCCGGAGTAGGCTGTGCCCTCACTCCTTGCTGAGGAGTTGGAGACTTTCCAACTCCTGGTCCAGAACGCATGAAGCTCTTATTTATCAAGAACACGCCAGCATTCATACTCACTGGACCTGAACCATTCATTGTGTTAATTTGAATGGTCCGACCCACAAACTCTCACGAGGGTCCGAAACCACAACCACCACGATACTCCCATATAGGGGCCAACCTCAACAACCAGTCAGAGCACATTTTTTGTCTAAAGAGAGCAAATATTGTACTCTGGGGCAACTGATTTCCCGTGGAAATATGTGGATTGTCCAGGTGACTCCTACTAGCCTTTGAGGGGCCTGGGCTCCCTTTTACCCCGCAAGACACAAATCTAAATGGAATAGTAGGTTCCAAAAAGACTATAATGTGCCCCCGGGGGGAATGGACATGTGTAAAGGGTTATCACTTCTGGTATTATGTTGCTTGAGAATAAGAGAATGATGCATTCCCATCGAATGCGCTCGTCTTCGACTACAAACCAGCCAGTTAGGACAGGAAATAGCAATATGAATATCACTTCTTTTCCTATCTTTCTCTGTCATTCCGTTTTTCTATCTCTCTCTCTCTCGGGCTCTGTCTTTCTGGCTCACTCTCTCTCTGTGTTTATAATTTTAAGGAGCCATTTTTCATGGATTAGTATTCTTTTAAAACTAAATTTCCGGGGTGATAGCAATTTCGTTGCTTTGGGAATGCAATTCTAAGAAGTTTAGAAATTCCGATTTTGAATTGCATTGATGCTATTGCTTCTCCAATTTATTTTATGGGAGATATCTCTCTCTTCCTCTATATCTCCCTCTCTTTCCCTCTCTCTCTCTCCCTCTCCTACCCTCTCTCTCTCTCCCTCTCTTACCCTCTCTCTCTCCCTCTCTCTCCCTCTCTATCCTTCTCTCCCCCTCTCTCTCCCTCACTCTCCCTTTCTGTCCCTCTCTCTCTCCCTCTAACAAACACTGGAGCAACGTTACGCATTGGAACGTTACTTTTGTGACAGAAATCTCTGCGGTGGCGAAAGGTTCTTAATGTTAATCCTACTGATGACTGTAGACAGAAACATACTCCATATCCATGTAGAAGAAGACCACAGGCTAAAACGGGATTCTTATAAGCGAATTTTCTTTAGCGATGAAGCTCTGGCACTTCAATCTGAATATACGCTTAAACTGAACAAGACTTTCAAATTACGAAAATTTATTTTGAAAATTATGGCTCTGTGCGAAATACCCGACCCTGATTTTTTAAAGCGAATTTTATTTATCGACGAGGCTCGCTATTGTTTGAATAATCCATCATGACTGTTTGGTATGCTGTATGGGCCGGTGGAATCATTACTCCGCTCTTTTTTAAAAATGTTGCCGGTCAGAACGTTACCATCAATGGCGACCGCTATAAAGCAATGATTACCGACTTTTTCGTTCATCAATTGAACAGCTATGAGGTGCAGGAGCTGTTGTATTACAAAACGGCGCAAGATGTCACATAACTCGTGTCACAATTGATTTATTGAAGGAAACATTTAGTAACAGTATAGTTTCACGTTTCTGCGCATTGTTTTCCAAGATCGTGGAATGTTACACCGTTGGACTATGTCCAGTCATTAGTGTAACCTGTAGTGTAGCCTGTAGTGTAGCCTGTAGTCTAGCCTGTAGTCTAGCCTGTAGTCTAGCCTGTAGTCTAGCCTATAGTATAGCCTGTAGTCTAGCCTGTAGTGTAGTCTGTAGTCTAGCCTGTAGTGTAGCCTGTAATGTAGCCTGTAATATAGCCGCTAATGTAGCCTGTAGTGTAGTCTGTAGTGTAGCCTGTAGTGTAGCCTATAGTGTAGCCTGTAGTCTAGCCTGTAGTGTAGCCTGTAGTCTAGCCTATAGTATAGCCTGTAGTCTAGCCTGTAGTGTAGTCTGTAGTCTAGCCTGTAGTGTAGCCTGTAATGTAGCTTGTAATGTAGCCGCTAATGTAGCCTGTAGTCTAGCCTGTAGTGTAGCCTGTATTGTAGCCTGTATTGTAGCCTGTAGTCTAGCCTGTAGTGTAGCCTGTAATGTAACCTGTAGTGTAGCCTATAATGTAGCCTGTAGTCTAGCCTGTAGTGTAGCCTATAGTCTAGCCTGTGGTGTTGCCTGTAGTGTAGCCAGTGGTGTAGCCTGTAGTCTAACCTGTTTTATAATCGCATAGTTTTACTTTTCGGAACCGTGAATTGATTTTCAAGATCGCGCTATTTAACGCCGCTAGACTATATTCTTTGGGGATATGTCGAGTCGTTAGTCTTTACCGATAAGCTCGAAACGCGTGACCACTTAGAGGATCACATTCGTTGTCCTAATAGTGGACATTGTGTATACACATTAAGCTACATATGAGCTAGCTTTGCCAGTCGTATACTACAAATCATATTAAAATTATAATGCCAGCAGATTAACATTCGAATAAATTAAATTTCATGTCATTTAAAGAAATTTATCTGTCATTTATATGGTATAAAGTTCTATACCTCAATAAAAAACATCCTATACAACCATGCATTATATTTATTTGTTGGTGTATTTGACTAACGGGATGATTGTTGGGTTAGCTGCTGGTTGCTTGCTGCTTGGTTGACTACATCGTGCTAGCACAATTTTAAATTGTCTCTGTCTATATTTAAAATAATTTAGGGGGAATTATTGGGGGCCATGTTTTTAACTAGCGGTAGTACTATGACTAAAATTATTACATACCTACTAAATCACTGCAAATACATTAATAGAAAAAGACATTAGAATACAGACTGGCAGGCAGGCAGGCAGGGAAACTTTTGGACAGACTATGATGCCTAAAGAAGTATAGACAAAGAATTATTTAGTGTACAAAATAGTGCAACGTTTGTGTTATTATCGCAATCTAAAAAAGGAAAATGAAGGAACAAATTTAATTATATTTACATAGATAAGAAAACTCCTTAAAAAGTTAGTCAAATATCTCAATGCTTAATTATATTATAAATTTAAGATTGTGTCAATTAATTAACATGAAATTATGCCGAAGCAGAGAGAGAGAGAGTGCCGATTTTGGCACTACAGATTGATAGAACAATAAATCCAATAGTCTTTATATATTTCAGCGGTTCTTGCTTGTTGAAGTATTTAATTTACAGATAGCAGCACAGCGCATCACTTTATTCTTTACTTCTTCTATTTGCTGTTTGCTTCAAACTGGATTTCTTACTACGATCTGCTACTTAAATGCGATTTTATAAACTTATGAAACCATCCTGTCTTCAATAATGTGTAACTCGTGCAGCAAACATGCTTCCTTAACCTCCGCTGCCACATAGAATGCAAGCAATGGGAAAAGCAATGGGGATCGAACTCACGGCTACTGTTTTCCTAATTATCTCTTTTTAACTACAACTTTCGCACGCTCTTACCACACTGTAAAAGCTAGAGTTTTGTACACAATTGTTTTACTATCGAGGCGACTCAACCCCCCCATCTGATTTTTCCAATATCTAGGCGTTTAAAAAAAAATACTACTAACATGATTTCCTAACTACCGTTACTCTTTCGCTAGCGGAGACCTTATTTGGTTTCAACTGCTATTTTTCTATTTATTCGGGTTTTTTAAGGAACTCTTGACGTGTAAGGTGGCAGACACTTCTAGACACCCAATGCAGCCATTTATAAAGGGTGTGCAACTTTGAGGTTGGAAACTAAATTGGCTTAAAACACGCGCGTATTTCTAAAACTTCAGTTTTAAGAAGAAGAAGAAGTAGAAATTTGGGAATTATTAATGGAATATAATATCGGATAAATGTCCACTTCAAGTACGTTGGCACATGTCCGCTGTTTTCACAAAATTTTTAAGCACATTTTGCGACACAGCTTTGCCTAACTCTTTAATACAGCGTCGAATTTCATATTGTAGAGCGTCAGTTGTGTATGGGTTGTTCACGTAAAGCTGGTCTTTTAAATGGCTCTAGAGAAAATATTCTATCAGTGTTAAATTACAAGAAAGAAGCGGCCACTTGACATGATTAAATCGAGAAATTACGCAAACAGTCATGCACCAACTGAATAGTTTGTGTGCCTGTGTATATAGTTTGTGACGCCGTTTGCTGAAACTAAAGCTCACTGATATTAGCGATAGCCAATTTGTCATGATAGCCATGCTGTCATAGCGCAGAGAATTCATGGTCACTACCGTTATTTGCTCATTTTCGAAAAAAGTCCAGGCGCAAACCGTACCATACGGTCACTTTCTTTGGATGCTAAAGTTTTTCAAGAACTGTTTGTGGATTTTATGTGCTCCCTATGAAAACTTTTGTCTGTTAACGTCTAATTGAAAATGAACCTTTTTGTCGTGATAATATTTACATCTATGGCTGGCCGTAAGCCTTAATCAGATGGTGGTCAAACCACTGTGAATGAAAAGCAACGTCATTCACGGCCTAGGAAGCCGAAGACTAATTCTAGCAACAGGTCGGCCATTCTTAGTTGCAATTTCAGCGGTTCCAAAGCAGGGTTGCAAACCACTACTCCTTGCTGAAGAGCTGGAGACTATCCAACTCCTGGTCCAGAGCACACGACTAGCATGCTCACTAGATCCGAATCATTCACCCGTTGGTGTTATTAATGGCGAGATGATCCTGGCCCACAAAATCAGTTCATGCTTAGGGCCGCAAAACCATAACCACCACGATACTCCCGAAGGGCCAACCTCAATAATCAGTTAAAGAAACAGCTAAAAGTCTAAAAAGACAATTAGCGGAAACTCTGTAGCTTACTGATTCCCGTGGAAATAACGTGGACTTCCAGCTGACCCCTGCTGCCTTCAGGGGACTGGGATCCCTTATAGCCCCAGCAGCACAGGTCTAGATAGTCAAGTATTCTATAAAGACCGACAAATGTGTCCCCGAGGGGCGGGGGAGCACACAAGGGCTTTAACTCTTGAACGAGTTGAATTTCATATGAATGAAGATGAAAAGCTTTATGCAAAATGTTGCGTACGGTGACTCTAGTCATATTTAATTTTTGCGAACATCGACGAGGTGATGTTTCAGACTCATTCTCAACACTTTACTGAAGAGCAACTATGTTTGCATTTTTTGCGGCCACTACGACCGTGTTGTTTTGGTCTATTGTCAGTAAAAATGCCGTAAACCTCGAATTTAGCGATTAAATTATGAATAGTGGTCTCAGAGAGGGAGAGAGAGAGAAAGGGTGAGATAGAGAGGGAGAGAGAGAGAGAGAGGGGGTGAGTGAGAGGGGGAGAGAGAATGAGAGAGCGGGAGAGAGAGAGCTTAATTACGAGGAAAATCTTCACTATCTTGGTAGTATATTTTGACAACTTAGACCACAACTTCCAACTTCTTGCTTAATAAGTATCAAAGTACGATAACTCAACTTTTGACATTTAATTATTTGAGAGACAATTTACTTTCTAACCTCAAATTTGCCTAAACATTACATGTATTTGCAGCTGATACTACTACATGGCCACATCGGCAATGAACACATCCAAGGCGTGTGCTCAGCATGTATTTCCAATATTTCTTTTTATTCTATTCCCATACTCAGCATATTGTTAGTGGGGGGAGGGTAGGGGTTAAAAACTTATTCAGCTCTACTGACCACCCAAACATGATATGGAGATATGTGAAAGGATTGTCTAATTTTATCATTGCTTGGTTACCACTTCTTTTCCTATTTCTCGCTCATCTGTTTTTCTATTTCTCTCTCTCTCTCTCTCTTTCTCTCTAGATCCGCCTTTCTTCGTGTGTGCGCGTATTTATAATTTTAGAGAGCCATTTTTGAAATGGCTCTCCGGAGCTAATATATCGTCTTATAATTCCGCTGTTTTGTGAATGAAATTCTAAGAAGTTTAGAAATTCTGCTTTTGAATTTAATTAATGCTTCTTCAATTTTTTTATTGGAGAGATTTCTCGCTCTCTCTCTATCTCTTTCTCTCTCTCTCTCTTTCGCTTTTGAATAAACAGTGGAGCATAGCTAGAAACGTTACTTTTGTGACGGAAATCTTTGGGGTACCGAAAGGTTCTCAATGTTATCAACTAATGACTGTAGACAGAAGACAGGAGATATTCGATAACCAGATATCATTAAAACAATAATATGTTAAAAACTTAAAAATGTTCTTCTAGTGGTGGAAATTTGGTGGATTTGCATTCTCGAACTATTTTATTTAATTATTTTAATTGAAAATTTTCTTTCTAATATTTAATATTGCTCTATTAAGCATTTCGATTAACATTTAAAAGTTGAGTGTAAAAAATATATTTATGCATTTAAGTTGAAATAAAACAATCACTGCAAAATGCAATTGGTATGAAGAATAACATAAGGCCTATAAGTTTCATAAATAACTGCAACTATAACACAACATACGTTCGTTAAACATACAACATACAAATTATTTTGCTTGTAATTCTTTGTAAGTCAATCAGATATGTTTGTGTGCCTGCGTGCCTAAGTGTGTGTGTGTGTGTGTATGACTTTTTCAAAAAGTTATTTATAATACCAAATTAAAAAAAAGAAAACCAGAAAAAATATTAAAAAAAAGACTTATGTGGCAGCAACGTTAGTTGAAACAGAAAATAAAAACAAAAACAATCAAAAATCAGATGAAAAAGTATCATCTTCATTTAAGTTGTGGAGTAGAATTTGCTTTTTATACTTTTATAACATTTATATGTGTAAATGTTTCTGTTGTTGTTGTTGTTATTGTTGTTATTACTACAGCCGTTTAATATGTATGGCAATTTGCTTTGGCATCAGGCAAACAGCATGAATTTGTAAATAATTTTTATGTTAAGTATCTGGCAAAGTGCAAAATAGTTTGCTGTATGGGACGTTGCATCTCTTTATCATTATCGTTTTAATACTCATACTCATTCTCATACTCGTCCTCATCATCATCATAATCATCATCATCTTTATCTTGTGCTTCTTTAATTTTTACTCAAACATATAAGAGTGAGGAATGCCAAGACAGCCAACTAAATGCCTAGAAAAATGGAAAGGAAACAAAAAAAAAACAGACTTTATTTTCGGTTGCCATACTACTGTCCATAAGCCTTTAAAGCATATGTGTCTGCTTTTTAGCAAGTGATTGAAATGAACAGAATTTTAAAAGAATTGGTAAAAATTTCGAAAGCAATTTGCTGGAGATTAAAAAGTTAAACGAAATATGAATAATTTTTAAAGTAATTAAAATCTATAAAAAATGTTAGCTGTTAGACTTAAGGCCATATATTTATATCGCATAAGATGATGCATGAGATAACCCTTTCATTTGTAGCGGACATAGCGGTACACATCTTGTGCAAATTTTCTCGGTCTCTCTAGAACTAAATTTGCCGAAATAGAAGGTGAGAAGGTTTTTGTTGTCCAGCTAGGGAAATATTCGCATTTAGGAGAAATTAATGGGATTCATAGTAAACTAAAATTAATATTATTGGGTCAGCAACACCCCACCACCCTCCCCCCCTTGCATATTTAAATATTTCAAGACTTTAATTAGACATATTAAGGTCGGAGTACAGATTCGGTTGTTATAATTTTTAGTTAAAAACAATTGCACAAATTGCACACAACATTTTATACACAAATACAAATAAATAATATCGGGTTTTACAACAAGAAGTTTATTTTTTTTTACTTAGGCAACACCAACAACATGAGAATTTTTACATTTAGTTTTTTAACGTATTCGTAGCAGATGCATTGGCAGTTCTTACAATGAATTCAATTTCGCGCGAAAATCGCTTTAAATTATTTAAAATCCATCAGGTACTACACTTCGGTCTTAGCCATAAGGCCGAGAAGCTTCACCTACGGCTAGTAGGTAGTGTACTAGCTTGTCAGTATGGGGATTGTGGGTTCGATTCCCAGCGAAGACCTTGGTTTTTTTTACTACAAAAATTAAAAGTTGACTATCGGTGGGGCTGCTCAGCGATAAAGGCATAGTTACTGGTCGCTGTGATGTCTTTATACGGCAGTTAATTTCCGACTATCCTTCTACTTTTACCACCTGTTACATCTCTTCTCTATTCCTTTCCTAGAAGAAAAAAAAATTAAATTCCATCATTCGTGATATTTTCGGACAACATACTCGTCCTTCTGAAACAGCTATTAAGAATTTGTTACAGGCTCGATACAAAATGGGTGAACTCCAATGGGTGTTCAAACGGATTGTTTCACTGAAATAATCCCAGCCGAGAGCCACAGTGCTGAAGCAGATATAAATTTGTCAATTCCTCAACCTTCTCAATAATTGGGGTTATCCAAAACTACCACATGCCGAATTTTGCATAAGGATTTGACTTTGAAGCCGTACAAGATTTAACTCGTGCAGGAATTGAAGCGGAATGATCTATCACATTGCCAGGATTCCCTCAATTCATTTAGGAACATCCGATTGGGTTTTTTTTTCAACTCTCAATAATTATTTTTTGTATCTTCACGAAAAGAACTAACAATAAGTATTAAAATCTTAAATTCTAAAAAAAGTTACATTAGTCGTGACCATGTCAGGCCTAACCTTTTGGGTAAAAAAGAAAATTGTCATAAAAAAAAAACAAAGCAAATATTTCTAAGATGTATCGTCTGTAGCATTGAGGATTAAAGTTGCGGTATCCCTCTTTTTAATCGGCTATGTCCACTATAATTCAAGATATTGCGAGCAAGGGGGTTAGGATGGTCTTCAAAGTTCATCAAGTATTTGCCTGCGTATTTGAAGATTTCTGTTGTCACCAGCGGTATGTCTAAATCACGATGTATGTTTGAATTTCTGATGTTGGATTCTATCCACATTTGAAGCTGAGGCAGTGCCCCAAAGTTGGATTCCGTAAGACCATATCGGTTTTAAAATGGTCTTGTAAATTAGAAGCTTACAATCTAGGCTAAGTTTTGAGTTCCTGCCAATAAGCCAATGTAGTTGTGTTAGCTTAAGTTTCATTTGTGTCAGCTTTGAGTCAATATGATGTTTCCATGTAAGGCGACGGTCAAGATGTATACCAAGATATCTCACATAAGTATGGTGAGGAACAATGTGATTATTGATTCGAACGGGTGAACAATTATCTCTTCGCAGGGTAAAGGTCACATGAATGCACTTTTGAACGTTCACTTAAATTCTTCATAATTTTAACCACAACTCTAACTGAGTTATATGTTGCTGAAGATTTATGGTTGCTTGATGGGAGTTTTCATGCGACTTAGACACGCTGTATCATCAGCAAACGTAGAAGTGTGGACAGTTTCACTAACAGGCATATCGCAGGTATATATCAAATATAAAACTGGTCCAAGAATGCTACCTTGTGGTACGCCTGAGGAAATTGGTTTGGATAAACTAACGAAGTCTCCTTCAACACCAGAAAATTTCGGTCTAATTATGTAGCTTTTTAATAGTTTGCTTATATTACAAGGCAAGTGAGCGATCAGTTTCAGAAATAGACCTTCATGCCAAACTTTGTCAAAAGCCTGAGAAACATCAATAAAAATAGCTGAACAATACTTCTTCTTTTCAAAAGTCCTTCTTATCACCTGAACCAATCTATGGGTTTGTTCAATTCAATCCGATTGGGTTGTCTGAAAAAATCATTTTTTCAGCCGAAGCCCATTTCAACTTGTCAGGCTGTGTGCCAACAAGCAAAATTGTCGCATTTGGGCTGCTATAAATCCTACAGCGATTATTGAGAAGCCTCTGCATGCTCCATGTGTAAACGTATGGTGCCCTATTTTGTTTGTAAGCGTGATTGGGCTGGTTTTTTTCGAAGATGAGGCTGGAATAGTGGTAAGAGTTAATGGATTATGCTATCGCGAAATGCTAACAACTCGTTTTTGGCCTATTATTGACAATGTGGATATCATTGACATGTGATTTCAACAACATGGTGCCACATAGCACACGGCCATTTAAACGATCAATTTATTGAAAACCAAATTTCCCGATCGCATAATTTCACGACAATCAACAGTTGCGTGGCTAAACAGATCGTGTGATTTAACAACGCTTTATTATTTTTGGTGGGTCTATGTTAAGGACAGAGTTTGTGCGGACCCAGTCGAATCGATTTCAGCCTTAAAACTCAAAGTTCGTAATGTGATTAACGAAATAGGACCGCCACGTTGCCAGAAGGTGGTTAGAACTTTGATGAAAGAATCGACATCTGTCAGCGTGATGGTCGCGGTGGACATTTGACAGATATCATTTTTCATTCGTAATTGCTGAACTTTTCTCTTGGTAATCAATGTATATACAAATGAAGTGGTCCACGTATGTAATGTAATGTAATGGCGTGAGAACGGCTGGGGAGATTTGGTTGAATTTTTTTTTATGCGATTCAAAATTTTCGGGAATGGTTTATATACAAATAAAAATTATATAGATTGGTTACTAAAAGGCTGATGCCAAACGCGGTGAAAGCAATAATAATTACAGGAAAGTTTGTAGGTGAAGAGCTTCTTATTCCAAGGATATCTATTATACCAAGTGATTTACCATTTAAGTTTAAACGTGTCCAATTTCCCGTTCGACTTGCATTCGCAGTGACGATTAACAATTCCCAAGGACAATCGCTAAAAGTGTGTCGGTTAAACCTAGAATCCCAATGTTTTCCCACCGGCAATTGTATGTTGCATGCTCGAGAGTTGGTACACCGTTTGGCAAAAAACGAAAAATATTGTTTACTCTCAAGCTTTAAAATAAACTATATGCTGACCTCTTTTGTTTGTTTATTTGTTAATGAATTACTTTAAGAACTATTTAAGCAATAAATTGAGAATAAATTGTGTCGTTTCTTTTACGTACTGTAATTTTTTTTTCTAACTCCATACGAAATATTAATCATTAGCAAATAGTTTCCGAGATAAGCTAGTAGAATAAAAATTTGAATCATCTTAATCTAAGTTTTTTTTGTTATATATTGTTTTAGAAAACAAACTTCTGGGTGAAGAACCCTTTATTTCCGCATTCGAATCTTTAATAATTTTGTTATTTTTTAAATCGTATTCTAAAATTTATATATTGCTTTTGCAGAAGATTCTAGTTGCTGATAGAACTCGATCAGAAGCCAACATTAAGTGCATCATATGATCGTTAGTAGTATTTTTCGATCACAACTTTCTAGTGTAGAATAACCATGATTTCCTTATATCTTTATGACGGGAATCTAGCGCCTCTTAAGAATAAGATTCTTAAATAACAAATAAGTTATTATGTTAATTCAATGTAAATATGATGGATTATCTAGTATATTACGTCGCATCCGTCAAATAAATTTTTGTAAACACTGCTGGGCAAGCAGATCTAGTTATAGTTTGATAAGTAGAAAGATGAAGCACTTGCAAAATTGCAATATTAATTTTACGCTGAGTGTTGTATAAAATTGTTCGAGAAGATCTTTATCAACCTCTGTAATCTTAAATATAATATTACTTGCTGTTATAATCCACAAAGAGTTATCAACTATAATGCTTAAATAAAAATTTAATTAACACCATATAGGTCAACATTATCTATAAGGTCACCCTTTAATTTTTTAATCTATTTTTTTTTCTTCTGTTATTGGGAGATGTAGTGATGCCAGCTTTCTTAAAATGTTACATGTGTGTCCGTTATAATTCAATAGACATGTGAAAAACATGTGTGTTATATGGTGGCACCCTTTAATCAGTTTTAATTTTAAGTAGATAAAGAACTACTGTAATTAAAGAAGCAGCGTTGATGATAATAATTCAAATCAAACTTATTTGTAAATCTGCTGAATTTCTATCGATTAGAATTTATCGAGTTCTACAAATAAACGATTAAATAGCCTATTTTCCGATTACTTCACAGTGTTTTTGTCTTAACATGGAATTTATTTATATCAAATATTTAATCAATCATCTGCGATATTAAAAAAAATGCAATAAAGCTGATTAATATTGAACTTAAATTTTTCCATCTCTGCAATGAAAGAACTCTTTTACATCTCTGTCTTAGTTATTCCATATAAAATCATGTATTTTGTTATGGCATCTTTAAGTACAATAAATTTTAGTTTATGCACTTTTGTTCAGCTTACTAAATGCAAAATTATCCGTGAGCCCATAATGAACTGGGTACGCAAACATTCGTTCAGGCGTTGCATGATGTATGACAAGATTTTGCCAACTTGTATACACAATTTCTTCCATTTGTATTTAAATACACCAGAAGAGATATTTATTTATTGCTAAATATAATTTTCTACGATGACAGCCAAAAAGGGGGGACAGCAACATTGATTTGATAAGAAGTTTGTAACATAAATTTTGCAAAATCAAGATTTTTTCATATATTCGGTTATGATTTTGCGTCGATCCTCGTCTAATTTGGCTTGTGATCGAACCGGTTTCGGCTATTTGCCATCTTCAGTGTTCTCTTTTTTCATATTTTTTTTTTCGAAAAAAAAGGTCTTGTTACCTAGAAACTCTCATTTGGTTAATGACAGCTATAATATGGATATTTTAGGGTGAAGTATTAAAGGAGACGCTAAGCTAATTTGTTCGTTCTTCTTCGTGAAGACAGAGAGTAGAGAAATATTTTTATTTAACTGTACCTTTCAGTTGGATATCAAAAAGTTAAAGCATTTTAGTCCCTCAATTACATATTTTTCCATAGCCAGCTGAGAATAAAATTAGTGCCACTCTTGTAGTTAGGCTTATAATCAAGTTGAGTTTAAACCAATTTCCTTGTTTTACTATACAGATGCCGTAATCTCTCTATGTACTCTTCTAATTTTCGGGCATCTACCGCGCTTTTTTTTTATAAAGAGAATTAGCACTTCAGGCAACAATGCCTATTTAGACACAACCGTGCTACATTCTTTTAGGAAAGGGATAGCGAAGAGATAAGACAGGTGGTGAAAATAGAAGGATAGTTACACAGCCTTCAAGCTCTAATTTTTTTCTCTGTAGTGACAACAGCCACCCTTAGATTGGTAGCCTACCCGAGCAACTTTCATTTTTATGAGGGCCATGTTATTGGAAATTGACTATCGTATAAGACAGCACAGCCGCACCGACAGTAAATTTTTATAGCTAAGGTCTTTGTTGGGAATCGAACCCACAACCCCCAGACCGATTAACTAGTACACTACCTACTACCCTACAGGGGCACCTTGCTCAATAACTGTTTGTATGTTTTCGAGACCAGTGTTGGTTAAAACTGTAGTTTCAATATTAAATCGTCTTTTTTTAAAGGACTTATCTATCAAAATTTTATTGAAAATAATTAATTTATTTCATACTACTGATGGGGTTTGAACCTTTGTCTTATGATCTTTTATGCGACTGATCCGTTGCAAGAGAAATCGCACAAAATAAACTCGCACAAAATAAACTCGCACAAAAAAATAAACTGGCATTTTCCAAAATCTATGGAGGCGTTCGTCAATTTGAAACTTATGCATAAATTGGAATCGGCTATTAAAATTTTCTCCGTGTTACATTTAAAGAAATTGTTTGCTCATTTTTAATTTTATTTAAAATAAACTGAAGGTTTTTGTTATATACTAATTTTTTATATATGGCAATTCTCTCCCTGGTCTACAGGCTGAAGAATGCTGGTAGTTTTGAACAGTAAAAATTCTACATACATGTTTGGATGTTCTAAAAGATTAGCTTCAGCTGAGTAACATCACATGAAATAAGATTTTAAATTCCAACCATTTTCGCTAGTCTAGGATTCGGCTTCTGATAGCAAGCATTTGCAAAATTGCCCCTGTAGGCTAGTAGGTAAAGTGCTAACTTACATGACTGGGGGTTGTGGGTTCGATTCCCAACAAAGACCTTGGTTTTATACACTACAAATAAAAAAAATTGACTGTCGGTAGGGCTGCTCAGTGATGAAGGCATAGTCACTGGTCACTGAGCTGTCTTATACGACAGTTAATTTTCGTAACTATCCTTTTACTGTCACCACCTGCCGCATCTCTTCTCTATACCTTTCCTAAAGAATGTAGCACGGTACTTGATTAAATAGGCATTGTTGCCTGAAGTGCTACTTCTTTTAATATAAAAAAAAAAGGTTAATTAAATAATGCAGGGGCTACCCAAGCTTTGGATACCCTGAAATGCTCGTGGTCTTAAAGATTTATTTACAGGAAGTGGTTTTGTGAAAAGCATTAACCTTTCCTTGGAAACCTTTTTTTTTCTAATTCTGTAATGAACGCTCTAGTAAGCAGCGCTTTGTCATCTGCATTGACTATTTGATCCGCACTGTATCCCTTCTTCATTTTCAATAACAATAAAAAATTTTTCTAAATAATTCGTCATAGCTTCCTCAATGCTCAGGCTGATTTACCTTTTATTAGACTGTTGTAAAGATCTGTTCTCTTTAGAAACCGTGCCAACCATCCGTTGCTTGTTTGGTACTTTTGGTATAGCAGTCAAAGGCTTCTTTACTTTACATCAATGTAAAAAACCGCATAAATTGGAATTTATACAAAATGTACTCGAACGAAGTTTGGGCGTACAAGTATGAGTTGCCATATTTAATTTTCGCAAAAAAACATACGAGAATTTCTTATTCGACCACATTTTCTGCTTGACATTTTGTAGTTGTAGAAGTACTTTTCATAATTCTCATATGCATGCAGCTGCTGTCTTCTTTTATATTTTTTGTTTTTCAATAACTTACTTTTGTGTCATTATTAAACTGAGGGTGTGGTACTTTTATTATTATGTTGATAGTGCTAGACAATATGTTGTTGCTGTCGTTGACTTGTTGTCATTAAAATGAAATTATTTCTTCTATTTTTAGCAAACTATTACTGTTTTCAATTACAAAAAATGAATTATTAGGATGTTGCTTCGTATTATTACTATTGAAATTGAACTAAAGATTTAATGGCATGTTTATTTATACATATTTATTTAATTACTTTGTTTGGTCAAATAGTACTTTTGGGATCTAAAATACAGCATTGACAACATGCAGTTTTTGGTAATTTTGAATAATGAAATGATTATAATATTTACGATGATATAAAATAACTATTTCAAGTCTTGTCCACTTTACAAGGATTTTGAACTCTTTACTGAGTGAAAAAAATTTTTTAAATAACGAAATATTACAATTTTACCACAGCACAACCCTATAAAATGGGAATCTGTTGTGATTATCAGCTTATCCACTCAAGGAAATATTTATTAGCAAAATTTTATTTAAAAATATAAAGGTTCTAGTAATTTTGTAATAAAATTTTAACCTCCAGATTAAATTTAGTACGAGCCAGCTATGGCACTCATATGCCAGGTCATATTTAAACTACAATGCCAGAGGATTATCCTTCCGATAAAGTAAATTTAAAGCCCATTCATTTTTTTTATTCCATTTCACTAAGCACTCTTATTTAGTTGATACCTTTAAAAAGTATCCCTTTATAACAATATGATACCCTCACCTTTCAAAATGTACCCCGCAAAAGTACCGTTCAAAAGTTCGTTTCAAAACGTATCGCAAAAAATTCCATTTGAGAAAAATAGTAAATAGTTAATTTTTAATAAAATATATTGGTTACGTTTATACCTTCTATAAACGTTTTGTTGTTGCTGAGTTCTTTATTGCAAAATAAATAACAGCAAATTTTAGAGTTATTTTAATTAATTACAAGTTTGTTTACTCTAACTACACACAAAGTTGGCACTACAGAACAATTAACTAAAGATTCAAGTCTTTACTTCACGAAGTTTTATTTTTCAGCTAACTAACTATCCACTCAAACGCTGCCTTTTTATATTTGCCACTAGAGATCTAGATAAATTAAGAATATTCTACTCCCTTTGTATCACATTTTGTTGCTGTTATATTATTCAATCAATATATTGATCTGTGTGTATTTTTGTTTTTGCTTTTATGCTGTTGAAGTGTCTTCCTGGAATTATTTTAAGATAGTTGTTGTTGTCATACGTGCATAAGTTTTCTTTGCAAACTACGCAGTTAGTAAACAGCATACCCAGTTGCTTACTTTATTACTTAATTATTTTCTTTTAAAACTTAAGCATGACGCATCCGTAACATTATAAGAAAAATCCAACTTCTCAGGAGTATATTTAGCAAAAGTACCTTTAAAAAAATTATCAATTGGAATATCTTCCACTTTAAGAGATATTTAAAAAAGTACTATTTTCAAAGTATCTACTTCAAAAGGCATTTTAAAAAGAAGCACTTTTAAAAAAGTATCTTTAGGTAAAAATTTTTTTTTACAAAAGTACTTTAAAAAAATTACTTTATTCTTAAAATTAAAAAAATATTTCAATAAAAGTCTGCTTTAAAAAAATACTCTGTCATATCCCTTTAGTAACCTATAAATGTCAAGGTTAAAAACTTTATAAAACCTTTCGTTTAATCGTTATCTGTGTAATATTTTCTTTCTATATACAGATATTTCTTTAGTAAAGCCTTAAAAATGTACGTTTTACGTAAGGTACCTTTTAAAAAAGTAACTGATATGCAAAAAAAGTAAGATTATCGCCGCTTAACAAAAATTATTTTTTAAAACTTACCTTCTTAAAAGTACCTTTCGAAAAGTAGCTTTCAAAAATACCTTACAAAACGCATCTTCCTTTTAAAAAAAATCGATGTAAGAAAAATAGAAAATAGTTAAATTTTAATAAAATACCTAATAAAAATCTAACTTCTCAGAAAAGTTTTAAAATTGCATTCTAAAAAGTACCTTTCAAAAAGTACCTTTCGAACGTACTTTTCAAAACGCATTTTTATTTAAGAAATCACAAACTTTTAATAAAAATCTAACTTCTTAGAAAAATTTTAAAATTACCTTGTAAAAAGTACCACTCAAAAAGTACCTTTCAAAAGTTCCTTTCAAAACGAATCTTTTTTTAAGAAATCCCAAATTTTTAATAAAATATCTAAAAATAATCTAACTTTTCAGAAAAATTTTAAATTACCTTCTAAGATGTACCTTTCAAAAAGTACCTTTCGAACGTACGTTTCAAAACACATCTTTCTTTTAAGAAATCCCATTTCAGAAAAATAGTTAATAGATAATTTTAAATAAAATAACTTCACAGAAAAATTTTAAAATTACCTTCTAAAAAGTACCTTTCAAAAGTACCTTTCAAAACCCATCTTCCCTTTAAAAAAATCCATTTAAGAAAAATAATTAAGAGTTAACTTTTAATAAAACATCCAACAAAAGTCAAACTTTTCAGAAATATTTTAAAATTACCTTTTGAAAAGTACCTTTTAAAAGGACCTTTTGAACGTATCTTCAAAAACGCATCTTTATTTAAGAAATCCTAAACTTTTAATAATATATCTAATAATAATCTAACTTTTCAGAAAAATTTTAAGATTACCTTCTAACAAGTACCTTTCAAAAGAACTTTTCAAAACGCATTTTCCTTTTAAAAAAATTCCATTTAAGAAAATTAGTAAATCGTTAATCTGTTTAGTGTAACTTCTATGAAAAATTTTAAAATTACCTTCTAAAAAGTACCTTTCAAAAAGTACCTCTCAAAAGTACCTTTCAAAACACATCTTTCTTTTAAGTAATCCCATGTAAGAAAAAAGTGAATAGTTAATTTCGAATAAAATATCTAATAAAAATTTAACTTTTCGGAAGTTTATATCACAAAAGTACCTTTTAAAAAAGTATCATTTTACATATTTTTAACTTCAAAGAAAATTTTAAAGGGAATCGCTTTGAAAGTATCTTCTTCAAAAAGCGTTTCAAAATGTAGCCTTCAAAAAAACTACCTATTGGTAAAAGTATTAATTTTTAGAAAAGTACTTTTTTAAACCCAGGAATTCTTAAAATATTAAAATTTTTCGATAATTATTGAAAAGGTTGTTACAAAGATATAGTTTGTCAGAGCCCTATAACAACCTATAACTTTCATGATTAAGAACCTTATAATGAAATAAAGTGTAACTCTTGTTTGGATTTACTATTCGAGAATTTTATCATAAACTTTGAGGCTGGTATTTTCGTAAACCAGTGATACGACAATGCCACTGTTATATTTCCTTCTATTTGAATTGTTGGCCATAAAATTAAAACAGATTATATTTTAAATTAATTTTAATAGAATAGAGTTACAAAATAACATTTCGTAGGAATTTTACAACCAAGTTTGAGTTGCCACAATTATTTATTTCCCAACGAACAAATTCGCTGTTCAATGATAAAACAAAACTATAAAAAATATAAATATCTCGAAATTACATTGAAATTTAGAAAAATCTATATGAAATTACATCATCATCATTATACACAAATTGTTAAATTAACAACAGATTTGATAATTTTATTTAGAAGTAATCGGACAACACAAATGTGTTGCAAACAGTCACAACAAAAAAAAATAATGCCACCTCTCTACTTAAATCAGTTGAAAATCAACTGATTGAAATAATTATAAAGTATTTTATTTGCCTACATATAAAATCCATGTACATATAGCAAACAAACAAACTCACACACACACACACATACAGGCATACACAGTTGTACTTATGTTGCATTTGTTTACGTATTTGTGGCATTCCTTAAAGATCTAATTGAAATCATGATTAAAAATGATAAATTTCAGTTTTATTTTATAAAATGCGCCAAATTGTTTTGGCACTTGCCACCGTTACCACCATCGCCGACGTCGCCATCACGTCGCTGCTGCTTAATGGCAAATATTTATGCACACAACTGTACGTTTTCCGAAATATACAAAAACAGATTGCAGGCGGCAAATAGTGTGGCTGGCATTTTCTGTAGAAAAAAAAGAATTAAATAAAATTTCAAACAAAACCACCATCATCAACTGCAAATAATAACAACAATAATAATAATAATAATAATATAGTAATAACAACAAACAAACATACCAACAACATTTCACCCCAAACCAAATTAAATAAGCGAATAAATTTACAAATTGCAATAAACAGAAATATCAACCATTTTAAAATTATTATTTTTCACACATTTTACCAATAGCAGCCGTTGGCAATATCGATGAAAAACACACATGTACAACATGCGCCACTCTGCAGAGGGTTAATGGCTACAGTGAAGCACATAAAAATGTTAACTTAAGAAAAAGCTTTTAAGAAGAGACATAATATATTTCAAAAATGAATACTTTGAAATGTTTATAAAATTCAATTTATCAAAATTATATTCCATACAAAAACGGCCAATAAAAAGGGCCTTTTCATAAAAGTACCATACAAAAGCAGTCTTAAAACGGGATATAGAAAAGTATCATAAAAAAGATATATTTCAAATATTTTAATTAAAAAGGGAACTGATTTCCAAATACCGCAAAAGTACCACCAAAGTAAGAACCTTAAGTACGTTTAGTACGTTATAAAACAACTGTATTAAAAAAATGAGCTTAAAGAAAAGTTTGATAAATATTAACCTGCTTAAAAATACTTCAAGAAACGGACTTTTTAAAACCGGTACCCTATTAGATTAAATTTTATTTTTAAAATTGTTTATTAGAGATTCTTTTAAAAAGTATTTTTAAAATAAAAAGTCAGCTTCTCTTTCATGTTAGGTACTTTTTAAGAAATGCTATGGCTTACAAACACCCTTTAAATAAAAACTATAGAACAAATAACATATCGAAAGGGAACATTATAGAAAATAGAAATATTAAAAGTACATTATATTTAAAAATATGGGTGACAGAAAGTACATTTTGTAGATTATTTAAAAGAGACGAGCTTAAATATGTGGACCATTTTTCTTTTTTTTTAATAATAATAACTTAATAATTTAATAATAGTTAATAATAACATCTAAGCCAGATAGAAAGTTTATAAAAAGATTCTCTCTCTTAAAAAATTTTAAGTGCTTTTTTAACTCCTTAAAAAGGAAATTGATTTGAGGAGAAAGTACTTTTTAGAAATGTGTATTTAAAAAAGTACACTATTTATTAGTATCTGAACAAAAAAAAACATAAGTAAGAACGTTCCAAAAAAAAAAATTTTGCGGTTACCCAGATTTGAGAAAAAAAGTACTTTTTTGAAAAAAGCATTCCAAAAAGTACTTTGTGTAATAGTATATAAAAAAACCATAAGTAAGAGCGTTAAAGAAATAGAACTTTAACATTATTTTGGAAATACCATATTTTTAGTAGTTACCCAGATTTGAAGAAAAAAGTACTTTTTTACAAAAAAGCATTCCAAAAAGTACATTGTTTAATAGGAACTTAAAAAAAATAAGTTAGAGCGTTAAAGAAATATAACTTCAAAATTACTTTGAAAATACCATCTTTTTAGTAGTTACCCAGATTTGAAGAAAAAAGTACTTTTTTACAAAAAAGCATTCCTTACAAAAAAGTACTTTAAAAAAAAACATAAGTGAGAGCGCTAAAGAAATAGAACTTTAAAATTACATTTAAAATACCATAAAAATACCAAATTTGAGGAAGAAGTACTTTTTACAAAAGTACATTTCAAAAAGTACGGTGTATATTATTATCCTAAAAAAATGCATAAATAAGAAGTTTAATTAAATGAATATTAAAAAATTAATTTAAAGGTACCATTTTTTGGAAAATTACCCTTTTAAATATTATTATTAACAAATTACACGTTTTGAAAACCTTTTCTTGAAATAGCCACTTAAAATGCCTTAAACCTAACAACGTATGATTAAAAGTTACTTTGTAACAAAATTAATCTTATAAACTGGTATCTTTGAAAATAAGTACCTTTTTTTAAAATCCCTTGAAAAAAATCAACACCTTTCAAATGTCAAATTGTAAAAAATTACTTTTTAAAAAGCCTTTAATTTAAAATAAGTACTTTTTACTGTTGTTAATTTCTTTTCTATATGTCGTCTTTGCTGACTGTTTGTATACATCGTTATTAAGTCACGTTCTATGACGTACTGTTAATTTAGTATTTCTTGTACAGGTACTGACTCACCAGTATGTGTCCCCCCCGGGGGCACATTTATGATCTTTATAGTACGTAACAGCTATCTAGATCTGTGCAACTGGGTGTATAAAGGGAGTCTAGTCCCCTGAAGACAGGCAGGGAGTCAACTGGTCCACTTACTGACTTACCAGCACGTTATAGAATGTGGCTTGATAATGATGTATTAAACATCGAAAGCGCTCCCTATTTGCGAACAAACAGCCAAAAAAAACATTATATGGAGAAGTAATTAACAACAGTATTTTATTCACTGGCGGAACCAATTCAAACAATTTAACTCCTTTTTAAAGGTTAAAATAGTACTTTTTAAGCTTTAGTAGATTTTAAAAAAATTACCTAAGACGACCGTTTTAAAATTTCTAATTATTTAATATAGCCTTTAAATAAATAATATCTTCATAAAAAGCAACAAGTCTTCTAAAGACAAAAGTGTACGTTTCAAAAAGTACCAGAAAAAAGTACTTTTTATAAAAGTACCTTTATCAAAAAAGATTCTAAAAAATGTATATTTTTTTATAAAACAATATTAATTAAAGTACTTTTCAAAAAAAAAAAGTACGTAAAAAAATTTAACAAAAATGGCATAAAAAGTTTTTAAAAAATTTTTAATTTTATCAAAGTAGATTCTAAAAAAATGTATATTTTTTTTATAAAACAATAATAATTAAAGTACTTTTTTTTTAAAAAAGTACGTAAAAATTTTAACAAAAATGGCCTAAAAAGTTTTTAAAAAAGATTTTTAATATTATCAAAATAGATTCTAAAAAACTGTTTATTTTTTTTATAAAACAATAATAATTAAAGTACTTTTTTTTTTTTAAAAAGTTTTCAAAAAGATTTTTAATTTTATCAAAATAGATTCTAAAAAATGTATATTTTTTTATAAAACAGTATTAATTAAAGTACTTTTTATAAAAAGTACGTAAACAAATTTAACAAAAAGTTTTAACAAAAATTTATAATTTAATCAAAATAGATTCTAAAAAAATGTTTATGTTTTTTTTATAAAACAATATTAATTCAAGCACTTTTCAAAAAAAAAGTACGTAAACAAATTTTGTAAAAATGGCCTAAAAAGTTTTTAAAAAATTTATAATTTTTTTTATAAAACAATATTAATTAAAGTACTTTCCAAAAAAAACCTACGTAAAAAAATTTTATAAAAATGGCCTAAAAATTTTTTAAAAAAATTTTAAATTGTTGTTAGTTCTATTAATAACTCACTCTAGTATTGCTATTTTTACCAAACAAATTTTAAACGTTTAGTAAAACTTTTCTTCAGTTACAGTGTCTACTAATACACCTTGTATGGCTATTAAATAAATACTGCGCGTGTGTGTGTGTATGTGTGTTTGTGTGTAAGATTGTGTTCTTGTGTGTAAGTACTTTGCACACGTTGTTGCACTTTTATTGCTTGAAAATATTATTTATTTATTTAATTCATTTGATCGCTTTTTTTAATGTATGTTGTTGTTGCTGTTATTTTATTGTTGCCAATTTGTTATTTTGGCCACAACTAAAAATATCGTTTGTTTGTCTGTTTAAATTTTATGATTTTCAGTGATTGTTTTTCTCTCTTGCTGCCGTTTTTGTGGATCACTTTATGTGTAAATTTATATATAAACATTTATATGATTTGATTATTACATTGCCAACAGTTTGTAGAGTAGTTTATTTGAGGTAAATTGTTAATAATTTTATAAAATTACAATAATTTTTATATTCACATGTATGAACGATTCTAAAGTGTTTTTTTGCTTTTTTGTATTTCATGACTGTTGCCAAGATTAAGATCTCAATTTCGTTGTTTTGAATGTTGTGTTTTTTGTTTTTGCTGTTTTCTTTACAGAGTTCGTTTGGATGTTTGTGGCTGGTCATTTATGTGTGTTAAGGGATTGAGTGGTAAGTGTTTTATTTTTCTTTTAAATTATTTTAAATATTATTATTTATTATTATTTCTTGGTCTGTTGTGTTGTAAATTATGGGTTTCATGTGACGTATGATTAATTTATAATTTTGATTGTTGGCTGATTTTTTGTAATTTAACTAACAATTGACGTCTGTTATAGGCTTTGTTGATATAGTGAGAATTTTAGAACGCTTAAAATTATTTTAAATTAATTATTAAATAATCTACTATAGTTTTCATAATCATCCACTAAGGATTTCAAAGCAAAAAGTTTTCAATTGCCTTAAATTAAATAATTTTTAATTTTAATTATTTAAAATGGTTTTAAAATTATAAAAATTTAATTTTTTAATATTTTTAATTCGATTAGTTTATCTATAGTTGTAAAGGTGAAAATCATGCCCTCGTTTTCACCTACCCAATATTATTACTTTATTATTACTGCTTTAATTTTAAAAATATTTATTATTATTATTTTTATTATTACACGTTATTACTATTCAAATTGAATTCATTCTTTAATTTAATACAAATTAACAGTATTACCTTATTTGCGAATTAAATTATAATTATTATATTCCATTATATTTATTTATGAAGTAGAAAATAAGAATTCAGTTAACGGTCGGGAACGTAGAAGCGCCACCTGTGAGTCAGAAACAAACAGATTATCAACGCAGTCAGCTGTTATGCATACCAAACATCACAGCTGACAGTTGTCATTTAACTGTGTCAAATAAGGTGTGTGTGTATTAGTGCATCCATGCACAAGTATATAATGCGGAACATTTTATGAAACGAGATTAATTGGCAAGTAGATCACCTGCAGATAATAAGTCTTTTGGAGGAGTTTTATACTCCTTAATAACTTCTTATCAGCGGATAGCCAGCAGATCGCTTCTAGATAAGAAGTCTTTTGGAAGAATTTTGTATTCCGCAATTACTTCTTGCCCGCAGATAGCACGCCTGCAGGTAAGAGATCTTTTGAAGGAATTTTATATTCCGCAATAATCTCTTATCGACAGTGCAGCTGCAATTGGTGGAAGGTTATCTTTAAACGGGGATTGGATTGACCGTGCGATTGATGCTGTTGCGGAATTTTATATTCCCTCAGTATTATTCAACACGGCCAAGAACTCCCAGCGCTCGCTGCTCCTAGTTGTAGCACTTACTGTACCACTGCCGCATGTGCCGCTGCCGGCTTTACCACTACCAGGTACTACCGCTGCCGCCTGTACCGCAGCCAGCTTTACCGCTGCCGCCATTATCGCTGCCATCTGTACTGTTGCCGCCTGTACTGCTGTCGCCTGTATCGTTGCCGTCTGTACCGCGGCAATATTTTGTTATGTATCCTTTATTTTTTATAAGTGCAACACAATGACGACGCCTTGACTTAATTAGTTTATCGATGTTATCCTTTGGAACTTTATACCATTCACTCAGCACTGCATTGCATAAGTCGTCTTTCCGTGTATAATTATGGGCTCTTATTTTGCCATCTACAACTTTCCATAGATTTTCTATGGGCTTGAAATCTGGGGACTGGGCAGCAGACCACTTCGAAACACATATGTGCGTATATTTTCCGAAGGGGTTTACTTTATTTGGGTATGATTTTGCGTCGACCCTCGTCAAATTTGGTTTGTAAACAAACCGGTCAGCCATTTGCCATCTTAAGTGTTCTCTTTATACTCCATATACCTCATTGAAGCGAAACCGATCAGTTACAACCTTAGAGGTGTGTTTTAGATCATTGTCATGCTGAAACCATCAAGTTGATTTTAAGTGGCATGTTCTCCTTTGCATATGATAACATTAAGTCGCTTAAAATCGATCTATAGCCTAAACCTGTCATTGTGTCCTTTAAAATGTGAAGTCGACCAATTCCCTGCCCACATTTGGTAAAAAGATTTACAGCTGCACCTGGCTGTAAACCCTAATTAGATGGTGGTCAAACCACTGGGCATGAAAAGGAACGTCATTCACGCCCTAGAAAGCCGACAACTAATTCTAGCAACAGGTCATTCGTAGTTCCAATTTCAGCGGTTGCAAAGCAGGTTTACAAACCACTACTCCTTGCTGAAGAGCTAGAAACTATCCAACTAATTAATAACATGACGGCATTCATATTCACTGGGCCTGGACCATTCATTGTGTTCATTGTGAATGATCCGACCCACAAATTCAAACGATGGCCTCGAAACACGCAACCACCACGATACTCCCGAAGGGTCCACCTCAATAATCAGTCAGAGAAAAGCTAAAAGGCTAAAAAGACTAATAATAGCTTAACTTTGGGGCTTAATTGATTCCCGTGCAAATATAATGGTTTTTCCAGTTCGCTCTTTGCTAGCCTGTTGGGAGACTGGGCTCCCTTTTACCCCCGCAAGACAAAAGTCTTGATGGTTTTGTGATCCATAAAGACTTATAAATGTGCCCCCGTGGGTAAGGGGGGATGTCCCTGCTCACAGCAACAAAACCCATACACCATAACATTGCCACTACAAAACTGAACAGTTTTACAAGCATACTTTGGATCCAGTCTCTCTCCTTTTGGCCGTCTTACAAAAGATCTTCAATCATTCATTCCGCTTTAAATTACACTTGGATTCGTTGGAAAATAAGACAGTATTCCAACGCTCTCTAGACCAACTTCTAGGCTCGCTGGCAAATTTCAAACGAGCAGTGGGTTTTTTGAGATATTAGAGGTTTCTGTGCAGGGATATAAAAACCAAGCCCAGCTTCGCCTGCTCTACGACTAATTGTTCGTGAGCTAATATTCAAAATCCCAGAATATTCTTAACTTCTCTTAATGCCATTTTCGGATCTTTTTTAAACTCTCTGGCTATTAAGGTATTAAATTATCTTGTTCTGGAGTAGTTTTACGTGGTCTTGCCCCTGAAAATAGTGTTTTCCCGGTACCTGTTTCACGAAATTTCTTAATAATTTTATTTATTCATTAAATATTTGTCACAAATATTTTTTTATTTTAATTCAAGATTAAAATCATTTATTATTTTGATTTTTAAATCTTCGCTGATCTTAACTCTAGCGATTTTTTACTAGTTATGTAAGCAATACTGATTTTTAAAAATATTTGAACAAATAATCCATCAAAATAAAAATTTTTAAAATAATGGTAAATTTTATATATTCTGCTTCAATTACTCATCAATGCATTCTGTTTTAGTCATCTTTTCATCTTTCATGCAGAAGTGTAAAAGTTTCCATTGTTTTGTCAAAATATCCTAAAACTTACGACTTTCACTTCTTCTTTTTAACATTAGAACTGTCCTAATTTTCCTGTTCGTTTTTTCTTTTCAATATAAAATGAAAAATTTTTTAGTAGGTACTTTTCCAAAAAGTACTTTTTTATCAAGTACTTTTTTAAAAGGACCCAATTTCCAAAATATATTTACAAAAGAAGTTAGCTTTTTAACTGTACTCAAAAAATATTTTTTTATATTTTAACATAAATTTTTAAATAGTACTTTTTTTAAGTTCATTTCTCAAGTCGATTTCTTTTTAAGGCATACTCTTTACGACAGATACTAGGAGGTGCTTTTTTTAAACAGTTATATATTTTTTTTTAAATTATTTTTTTTGAAAGAAATTGATAAAATGTGTGGCGATAACTTTTTTGAAACTTAAGGTCAAATAAAAGTTTTCCAAAAGTCTTTCAATCTAAAAAGCGCTAATTTCTAAAACGGATTTTTATTTAAATTTGTTAGGTACTAACATTAGTATTAAAAATTTTGAAATAATGTTTCAAGCCTATTTATTTAAAAATATTGTTTTTAATTGTGGGCATATAATTAAAAAGTACTCTGTTTTTAAGCGGGTACTTTTAAAAAGACAATGTTGTTAAAGTAAAAATAATAAGGTACTTTTTTAATGTTAGACTTCTAATTTTTTAATAAAGTTTATTTTTAAAGTTTTTGACGGTAGTACGTGACAGCTAAAAGAAGACTCTATTAAATCCTATTTTTGAAATGAATACAAGAATTTCTAAATAAATTTGCTTTCGTAATGAATTTTGATATTTAAGTTTTCCTTCACTTAAGCCGGTTTATTCTGCTGTGAACTAATAGTAACGAATAATTTACAATATTAAAAAAAAAGTAATTTTTCTAAGACTAAATAGATGTAGAATAAAATATGAGAAAAAAAAAATTTGTAGTAGGTACTTTTTTTTAAAGAGATCAATTTCCAAAATATGTTAACAAAAGAAATAAGTTTTTAAGCGGTATTTAAAAAAATATTCTTTATTTTTTAACATAAATTTTTGAAGGTACATTTTTCAGGTTGTTTGTGAACAGTATTATTACAGCATACTTTTTGCATCAGGTACTAGGAGGTGTTTTTTTTTTTGTAAACAAATATAAATTATTTAAAATACTGTTTTTTTAGAAGAATTTGTGAAAATTTTTCATGATACTTTTTTGGAAGTTATGGTGAAATAAATATTTTTCAAAAGTCTTTAATTTCAAAAAACTTAAAAAATACTCCAAAAAATGTATTTTCTAAAAGGAACTTTTTTCTTTAAACTTGTTGGAAAGTATACATTTATCAAGTAACTCATTTTAAATGGCATTAACAATTTTGAAATAATATGTCATGTCATGTAGTTCAAAATATTTATTTAAATTGTGGGCATGTAAATAAAAAGTACTATTTGTTTAAAAGGATACTTTATAAAGTACTTTTATAAAGTAAAAAGTATAAGTTACTTTTTTAATGTTAGTCTTGTAAGTTTTTTTTTATAATTAATAGTTATTTGATAATATATAATAGGAATTTTACTAAAAGTATATATGCCTGAAGGTACTTTTTTTAAAGGTACTTTCTTAAAAGTTAATTTTCACAAACTATTTTTCCATATTTTGAACAATCAGTCAAATATGCTGCTAAAAATATATTTTTAAGCCTAATTTAGTGAGAAAGTACTTTTTGAAGGTACTTTCTTCAAAGTACTTTTATCGAAAAGTATTTTTTTGAACTAATATTTAACAAATTATTTTCTAAAAATAGATTGAAGTTATTTCCTAATGCATGTAAAATAATATAAACATAAAAATAAATTTAAAACCTTGAAGGTACTTTTTTTAAAGGTACTTTCTTAAAATTAAATTTTCACAAATTATTTTTCTATATTTTGAACAATCAATCAAATATGCTGCTCAAAATATATTTTTAAGCCTAATTTAGTGAGAAAGTACTTTTTGAAGGTACTTTCTTCAAAGTACTTTTATCGAAAAGTATTTTTTTGAACTAGTATTTAACAAATTATTTTCTAAAAATAGATTGATTTTATTTCTTAATGCATGTAAAATAATATAAACATAAAAATAAATTTAAAACATTGAAGGTACTTTTTTTTAAGGTACTTTCTTAAAAGTTAATTTTCACAGATTATTTTTCTATATTTTTAACAAGCTACTAAATATGCTGCTTAAAATATATTTTTAAACCGAATTTAGTGAGAAAGTACTTTTTTGAAGGTACTTTTTTCAAAGTACTTTTACCGAAAACTACTTTTTTGAACTAGTATTTAACAAATTATTTTCTAAAAACAGATTGAAGTGATTTCTAAATTTATATAAAATAATATAAATATAAAAATAAATTTTAAAATTAAAAAATATAAAAGTTGAATATATCTTTTTTTTGTTTAATTTTTAATAAATTGCTTAAATAAAGTTTTATTAAACAGACAGACGAATAAACAAACTTGAAAATTTTTTTTTTATTAAAGATACTTTCATAAACAATTTGTTAAATTTTTTCCTTTCCAAAGACCTCAATTTCATCAATATTCATGTCATAAATTATTATCTTCTATTATAAGTGATTTTAAAGGTGAGATGGAATTTTAGCTCAGCCAATAACTACATCAGTTAATAATGACTTTAACTAGTTTGTTTTATAACTTGTACGGAGTATATGGATTATGAGCAAAACTATAATTTATATTTCATCTCATATTTCATGACAATCTTATTAATGATATTGCCTTTGTTGGCTGTTAACATAAAAAAGGCGTAATAAAAATATTTTAATTTGTTTAATAATAAATAATAAAAAATTAATCACAAATAAAAAAATGTTTCTTTTGTTTTTTGTGATGACTTTGAGTAGAATGGAAACATAAATAAATAATTGAAGACATAAATTTACTGTAAACGGAAGAAGTTTATGGCGGTGTTTTAATTAAAATGAATAACACTTAACGAATGTGAATAAGAATTTCTTAAATTCTTAACGTGTTCTGTAGGCTAGGCAGCCTTTAAGTCTTGTCCTTCACTGTATGATTTGAGTGGAAGTTTGAATTTCAAGAGTAATTTTTTTTAAGCCAAATAATTCTATTTAAATGTGATTGCGATAACAAAAATTTTCAAACCGTCCATTCTAGGACAAATGAACACCTTAATAATATAAAATAAAATTTTTATAATATTAAAAAAATTTTCCACGCCCAATAAACACAATTTTAAAATTAGACAAAAAATAAATTTTAAACAAATATTTACACAGTTCGTTAAGTTTATAAAGATTTCAATCATTATTTTATTGCCGCATTCCATAAGATCTGTTTTCAATCATTTTTCTTCATCATCCTCAAATGTGTTCAGAAAACTATTGCTGCCTTCTTTCGATTTTATTTTTCAAAAAATTAAATTCGATTATTTAGGTAAATAATTGCTAAAAATACATTTGAAATATTTGTTTTGATATTCTCGTTATATTGAATATATTTACAACAACAACAACAAAAAAAAATCATATATCTGTTTAGTGTTCAATTTATTTCAATATATTTTTCAATTTAGTTTTTACGTGTTTAGGCCGCATTTTGTTATCGAAGGCGAGGTAATAAACGAAAAACCTACCACCTGCTCCGCCATCACCCATCAGCATCATTATAATCAGCATTAGCATTAACAGCAACTATTAGGCACTCATTTTCAAAAAAATAAAAAACAACAACAACAAAAAACAATCGCAAATCACAGCGATGATCATTAGAAGAAAAGTGAACAATTTTATTTTTATTAGCGCATAAATGCTATAATTTCGTGAATACTTTCGTTTCGCAATTTTAAAATAAAAAAACTATTTTGCATAATGGAACCTAAAGAAAGTGGTTTTTCAACAAGAAGTTTGTTTTGCCCAAAACGAAATAAAAGAAAAAATTTGGATTAACGGGATTCAAATTTTTACTGTCTTACGAACAGAAAGGTTCGGCCATTATGAATCCAAAATGATATCTGTTAAATGCCCACCACGACCACACTGACAGATGTCGCTTCTTTCATTAAGGTTTTTAATCACTTTTTGGCAAAATGGTGGTCCTATTACGTCAACTACATCACAGATTTTTAGTTTTAAGGCTGAAACCGATTCGATTTACTTCCCTTAGACTCTGTCCTTACCACAGCCCCACAAAAAATAATCCAAAGGTGTTAAATCACATGATCTGACTGGCCACTTAACTGCTGATTGTCGTGAAATTATGCCATCGCGAAAATTTGTTTCCATTAAATTGATCGTTTCATTGGCTGTGGGAAATGTGGCACCGTCCTGTTGAAATCACGTCAGTGATATCCACGTCGTAAATAATACGTCAAAATGAAGTTATTAGCATCTCGCAATAGCGTGATCGTCACCGCAAAAAAGGGCGGCCCAATCACGCCTTCATATCACATAGCGCACCTTACTGTGACACATTGGCTTCTCAATAATCCTTCTTAGATTTGCAGAAGCCCAAATGTGTCAATTTTGCTTGAAAAGTGAAAATGGGCTACGTCTGAAAAAATAATTTTTTTTTTAGAAAAAATCAGGAAACTTGGTTTTCAATAAATTGGCCGTTTCAATGGCTGTGCGACATGGGGCACTGTGCTATTGAAACCACATGCCGGTGTTAATCACGTTGTCAATAATAGACTAAAATTGACTTGTTAGCAAATCGTGATAGCGCGATCATTACCGCACTTCCAGCCTCATCTTCGAAAAATGGCGGTCCAAACACGTCTCCAGACCAGAAAAGTCACTACACAGTAACATGTTGAGCAAAGGCTTCTCAATAATCGCTCTAGGATTTTCAGAAGCCCAAATGTGGCAATTATGCTTGTTGACACAAACCCTGACAAGTGAAAATGGGCTTCGTTTAAAAAAAATGATTTTTTCGGAAAAACTAGCCGGTTGTACCTAAATAATCTGAGCGAATCTTAAAAGAAGTCAATGGACGGACCACCAGTTGAACCTTTTAAGGCTTTAAAGTCAAATCTTTATGCAAAATTCGCCATGTTGTGGTTTTTCAAAGACATGTTGAGAACGTTGAGGAATTGACAACTTTGAACCTGCTTCAACACTATGGATCACGGTGATAAGATTGCGTGATAAGATCTACCTCTACCTAGCCGTGTGGGCCAATATCAGATGGTGGATCATTACCACTGTGAAGGAAATGTAGTGTCATCCTCGCCCTAGAAGGCCTGCGGATACGTATACAACGATATTCATACTCACTGGACCGGGACCATTCATTGTGTTCATTGTGAATGATCTGAGCCACAAACTTAAACAAGGACCTCGAAACATACAGCAACCACGATATTGCCGAAGAGCCTACCTCAATAATCAGTCAGAGAATAGCTAAATGCCTAAAAAGACAAATAGCAGAACTCTGGGGCTTTACTGATTCCCGTGGAAATATAGTGAATTGTCCAGTTGGCTCCTGCTCGCCTATTGGGGGACTGGGATCCCTTTTAACCCCCACAAGACACAAGTCTGGATGGTTGTGTGAGTCATAAATACTTCTAATGTGCCCCCGGGGTGGGTGGGGTGTGTTCACACTTTTTGTAACGAGCCTTTCGACTCAAATTGAACGACCTTATTTCTAATAGCGGTTTCAGAAGGATGATTATGTTGTCCGAAAATATCGCGAATTTTACGTTACTTTAGCAGAACCACTATTTTGATTTCATAGTGGATTTTAATTATTTTAATAAGATTTTCGTGTAAAACTAGAATTCATTATAACAATTGTCAATGCATCTACTACGAATACGTCAAAAAACTTCAATGTTGTTGATGTTGCCACAATTGAAAAACAAACTTCTTGTTAAAAAACCCTATATAACATCAATTATTATTAATATAACTAGGCAAAATTTACAGCTTATTCACAAGCAGGCTTGAAGGGCAATAAGTGTCACAGACGTTATCAGTTTCTTTTTTATTATTTTTAATTTTCCCAATCGATTGTTTAAAACAACTTTCGCCTGTAGTGAAACAAAACGCCTCAATAAATCTTTGAGAAATGATGGCAATAAAGTACTTGTGTTTAGCACAACCTGGATTGGATAAGTAAACTATTAGCAAATAAAGCATTACCTTTAAGTAGGAAATTAAATGTGAAATGAAAAATAATCACTATGAAAATTGGCGCAACACAGGTTTAAAAGTGCTTGAATTATCACGTGAACAAATTTGAGGTTAGAAAGTAAATAAGCTTGAACGTTAGTTTTATTGACATATTAACAATGGAATTAATAATGGAGTATTATATCGGCTAATATTCAACTCTACCACCTCTGTAGACATCCGGTGTTGCCACAAAATTTTGAAGTAAAAAAGCTTCGCTCATCTCCTCAATCCCATTCCGATTTTTATTTGTGAGAGTTTACGTAAATCTATTCTCTCAAATGTCTTAAGAGAATATAATTCAGCGGCGTTAAATAAGGCGGCCAATTGACCGAGATATTACGTGACCGGGAAATTTGTCAGGCAATAGTTGCAGTATTTGGGTGATAAGTGATGACAACACTAACCAATTATCGCCACAAAAAATTGATTATCATTGCGAAGTGAATTCCAATAATGACGCTTTATTGATATTTTTCGAAAAAATATCACAAACCGCACTATGAGATCAATTTCTTTGGATGTAATGATTCTCCGAAGACCGTTTGTGGAAATTGTGAGTCTATTATGTGATAATTTTCTTTATTTACATAACGGCCTACTTAATAATGGCCTCATGACTAAAGATGATTTTGCTGAGAAATACGACGTTTTCGTTTAGTTTCCCAAATAGCCCTTGAGAAATGATTTTTTTTTCGTTCGGACCAGTATTTAGGGGATGACCCCTACTCAGGTAATGCAGTGTATCAGAACTAGGAAATTAGGTTATGGGGAGGAGGAAAGAGGGAGTACTGTTTGTGGACATTCGATTTGAATTTTCCTTCACTGAAAATGTCAGGAAAGACCTCTGGAGGGATCTTATTCCACATACGAACTGTTTTGCTAAAAAAACGAATTTACTCTGTAATGCCCTGTGAGATTCACTGGTCAATCAACCACAAATGGATGTGCTCTCAACAAAAATCGAGTCAAACTCAGAAACCTGCGAATTTCGGGAACAAGTTTTCTAATTTCGTTAGAGCACTTGCCATTGTAGTAACGATAAAACAGTGAAATAGAATCCACGTTGCCACGATGCTCTAGAGAATCAATAGAGTTGGATATCCTACCATCCTCAATGAGTCTCCTGGCCCTTTTCCGTACGCGGTCGACCAACTCCAAAATAGATTTTGATGCGCCGGGCCATACATGAGAGTTATAATACATCTTTGGACGGATATAGGTGGTGTAAATAGTACGAAGATCGAATGGAGTGAAATATCTCTTACACCGTTTTAGAAAACCGCTTAGAAAATCAAAGTGACCGTAGGGTGCGGTTTTGGTTTTTTTTTCTCCAAAATGAGCATGGAAATGTTATCACCGTGAATTATCGGCGCTACCAAACCATAATAAATAAATTTTTACGGGCACAATTAGTTAATGTTGACATCAGAGACCATTGGTTTCAGTAAGACGGTGTTACAGCAACTCAGTTATTGTGTGAACAAGTTCCCGATGGTGTAATTTCTTGATTTGACGATGTTAATTGCCCTTTTCGTTCTTGGGATTTATTAATTCTTTTTGGGACTACTCGAAAGACTGACTATGCATGAATAATCCACAAACAAATCTTAAAGAAGAAATCCGGCGCCAAAAGGATGAAATAAATGATGCTACGTTGGAAGATATGCTTCAAAATTTTGTGAAAGAAGCGGATGTCTGCCGACTTGCTAAAGCTGGACATTTACACGAAATTAATTTCTCGATGTCAATTAGCCTTCTCGTTCTTGGAATTTATTAAAACTTTTTGGGGGTATTCGAAAGACCGACTAAAGTGAATAATCCACAAACAGAAATTCGTCGCTAAACGGACGAGATAATCGAAGCTTCGTTGGAGGATATGCTTCAAAATTTTTTTGAAAAGAGTTGATCTCTGCCGACTTGCTAAAGGTGGATGTTTGCACGATATTAATTTCTCGATTTGTCGATGTCAATTAGCCTCCTCGTTCTTGGAATTTATTAATTCTTTTTGGGAGTATTCGAAATATCGAGTATACGTGACTAATTCATAAACAGCTCTTGAAGAAGAAATTCGGCGAAATTCGGACGAAAGATTCGTTGGAGGATATTCTTCAGAATTTTTTGAAAAGAGCTGATCTCTGCACTTGCTAAAGGTGGATGTTTGCATGAAATTATATTCTATGTCGAATTCCCAAATTTTTATTTTACACTGGAGTTAATAAAATTAAAGATGTCGAAAAATGTTGCATATTTTAAGCAAATTTACTTCCTAACCTCAAATTTACCCACCAGAATCGAAGGAGAAATTTAAATAAAATTAGAATAAATTGGAAGAAAATTTTAAATACCTGTTAACTTAGTATACGAAAACTTGAGCCAAATTAGAATGTGAAATGGAAAATGGAAAGCCGTCTTGCCAATCAACGGTTTTATTTATCTAATAATCAACATTTCATGTCATAAATAAAACCTCAATCAAGAAAAAAAATCTAAAAAATTTTTAAAAATATTTTTCACCTCATTGAAGGCATAAAATATTTGCAGTTTAAACAATCATCATCTAAACGTCTGTATTTATATACAAAAATATACCTCCTATGTTTGTATTTGTTATTTTGATCGGTAGATATACTTGTGTCGGACGCTTGGCTAGATAAAGTACATCTAAATCAAAATCTAAGCAAATTATTTAGCGAGTAATTTTGCATTTGAAAAATTGACGCATTTTCATATTTTTCTTTCCTTTTTTTTTTTTTTTCTTAAAATTTGCTTAATGATCATCAGCATTGTGATCAGTTGAATTAATGTGTCACACAATCAAATAAACTAAGTTAAGTAGCTGTGCAAAGGAGGCAGCCAGATAATTTAGAGGAGTGAGATTGAAGGTACGGTGGCAGCGCATTTAACCAAAATTCTTTATTATTTTCAATTACGAATGGCGGGGAAAAGTTTTAATTCAAAAATTATTAAAATGTTAATTGTTTTTTTTTTCTTTTTCTTGCCTTCCACTGGCTGAGAAAGTATGTCGATTGTTCATTTACAGCAGTGTCTGCTGAAGATGAGCGTGTGTGTTTTGATTGGATTTGGGGTGTAGAAACTATTTTGTGGGACAATAAATAAAAATGCACCGTAGCGCAATAAAATTGTTGTGGCATCTTAAATAATATTAAATTTATTTTTGAGGAGGTTTTAATTTTTAAATTGTTTTGTGTATTTTTTACTTGAATTTGTGTTTTTGTTTTATTTTTATTGAGCTGTGTGGCATCAACATTTGAAAACGTTTTTATTTTTTGCAACATTGTTTTTATTAATAAAGACCTAAATAATAGAATATTTTTGGTTTTTAGGTTGCTACGTACTACGGATCACAGATTAATTATCGAACAGTTATTGCGTCATAAGAATTACATCGTTACCTAACCAGTTTGGGTGATATTTAGCGTGCAGCCAAACTCTAGGAAGTAGATGGATACTCTCTATCCAACAGGTCATTCCTAGTTGCAAGAGAGCGCGGAGCATGGCCAGCACCGCCACTTCTTGCAGAAGAGTTGGACACTATCCAACTCCTGGTCTAGAATACATCACATAGCATTCTCACTGGATCCGAATAATTCGCCCTGCGTTCTTGGTCAAAAGTGAGATAATCCTAGCTCCTTAATAATTTCACGAGGGCCTGCGAAACCAATGCCGTTGTTAATATAATTAAGAACGGCATTGATACTCACTGGACCTGGACCATTTATTGTGTTCATTGTGAATGATCTGAGCCACAAACTCAAACGAGGGCCTCGAAACACACAGCCACCATGATACTCCCGAAGGGCCAACCTCAATAATCAGTCAGAGAACAGCTAAATGCCTAAAGAGACAAATAGCTGAACTCTGTCGCTTTACCGATTTCCGTGGAAATATAGTGGATTGTCCAGTTGGCTCCTACCAACCTTGAAGGAGACTGGGCTCCCTTTTACCCCCGCAAGACACAAGTCTAGAAGGTTGTGTGATCCATAAAGATTTATAATATGCCCCCGGCGGCGGGGGGGGGGGGATCGAATCGGTATTACGTGACAAGATTTGCATCTGCAAGATTTACAGGGCTGCAAACCACCACTCCTTGCTGAAGAGTTGGAGACTATCCAACTCCTGTCCAGAATACATGTCTAGCATACTCACTGGATCTAGGAACATTCCACCAGGCAGGTGTTATTGAAGGTGCAATGAACCTGGCCCCATTAAAAAGTAACCTTTTCTGGGGCCGCGAAACCACAACCACCACGATACTCCCAAAAAGGCCAACCTCAATAATCAGCCAGAGAACAGCTAAATGTGTAAAGAGACAAATAGCGGAACTCTGTCGCTTTACTGATTCCCGTGGAAATATAGTGGATTGTCCAGTTGGCTCCTACTAGCCTTGAAGGGGACTGGGCTCCCTTTTATCCCCGCAGTGTTTGTGGACATCCCATTTGTATTTTCCTACATTAAAAATGCCAGGAAAGACTTCTAGAGGGAGTTTATTCTATGTACGAACTGCTGAGGTAAAAAACGAATTTTTCTTATAATGCGTAGTGCAATTCACTGGCCAATCAACCACAAATGGATGGGTCCATACGTGCGAGTAATGGGAACAAGTTCCCTAATTTCATTAGGACTTACCATTGTAGTAACGATAAAACACAGAAGTGTAACCCATATTGCTGTTCCCAACGAGCCTTTTGGCCCTCTCCTATATGCAGTCGATCAACTCCAAAAAAAGTCATTGGTGCGTCGGCATACACATCAGAATTTTACTCCATTTTTGAACAGGTATTGATGATATAAATAGCACGAAGATCGGAAAACCAAGGCACTTAAAAACTGTTACGTTACGATTCCTGACCGATTCGGGCGCCATTTGTTATTGCTTTCACTGTGGCGCCAATGGAAGCAATAACAAATGGCGCCCGAATCGGCCAGCAACCGTAGCATAAGAAAGGTTTTTTAGAAACCTAAAAAATGTGTTTAGTCCATTGAACATCACGCCAAATTTTCGTGACTAGAACATCAAGAGCTCCTGGTTCTTTAGTATGTATATCACCCATAGTAATAGACGCAGCATTATTTACGAACACACATCTTTGCATAAGCATGCAACAGTGGGTCTTACGAACATTTAAATCGACTCTATTCACACGACCCCATTTGAATTTATTGCGATATCGTAATTGAGCGTAATCATTCACATTTTGAGCCAACTGGTTCGGTCTATTACTGAATGATTACGAATGACAAATGGTGCTGTCATCTGCGAAAGAGCTGAATGTTTGACAAAGATGGCTATTTAGAAAGATAAGAAGTAGGGGAAAGGAAAGTTTAAAATAGAGAATTACAGAATGCTTCTGGTAGATTCTATTTCATATGATTAAAACAAAGCGATTACCCAAGAATTTCAGATACTTAAATTTTTTAAATTGAAAGAGACAATAACTAGTTGCAAAGAGACATAAACGCTTCTACACTGAGGGTTCGTAGGACCAAAAAGACTAATCAGTATATTTGAAAGCTACTTCAATGCATTAGCTGGAAGATTACTATGTGGAAATCAAAAAGACAGGCCGAAAGAAAATACAGCACAGAAGCTGAAGGGAATTTAAGGTACTCAACTTTTCCGTAACATAAAAAGGACAAAAACTAGCTGCAAAAAGGGCTCGAAGGACCATCAGCACCCATTGCTACTTTGATCTGCTACAGATCCCAGTAAAACCAGCGGCGTATCATAGTACCAAATTGCATTTAAGAAAGCGACATCTATTTGCTTCCAGGGAGTTAAGGTTATTCGAATTATTTCTAACCAACTCCTACAGAACTTTTCTATTTATACGATTAACCATCTTCTTCTGTTACAAAAGTATGAAATCAATTTTTTTTTATTTGTCATTTCCAATATTTTTTTTTCTGTTTTAATAAATTTTTCAAACACCCACTCATTACGACACCAATACAATGATTTGCAATCAGTAGACAAAGTGAAAAAAAAATTAGCCACAATTCCAACAAATAAACACGTTTTATCTACTTGTACGATGGCACTAATATCCAGTGGATATAAATCTAAAAGGTTTTATATTAAAAAAAAAAATTAAAACAGTGATCACAGCTGAAACAACAACAACAATAAGAAGAACAGCAAAGTGAAAAAAATACAGTCACAATAACGATAAAAACAAATTCCATTCAATGATGCATAATTTACAATTATTTCAAGGACAATTTTAAAGCCAACATATTCTTACGAGTACTGTCTGTCTGTCCGTCTGTCAGTTTCTCATTGCCGCTGTGCGTTGTCGCAAACTTAATTTTTGTTGGTTTTTAGCTCTTATCGCTAAATGTGGCAGAGGTGTAAAATAGTTAAATCATATTGGAAGACATAAGTGCTGCTATATTTCGATTGGGTTTAGGATCAATTTAATTGCTAATTTAGCTTCCAGTTGGTTAAGAGATTAATTTTAGCGCTTTTTGAGAACAGTTTCGGTTTAGTTGTAGTCTTGCGTTAGTACAGTTTTCAAAGAGTTTAGGTCTTCTTCAGATAAGCTCTCAATCTAAATTTGTTTTTTTTTTCTCAATTTCGTTTCGAATACGGGTTCAGTTCTGCACCAGACCATGTCAAATCTGGTTAAAATTCAGTACTTTAAGCATAAGAATATATCAAATCTCATTTATATATGTAATTTGTGTATAATTTCCTACATTTTCTAATTGTTAGGTAAAAATTTAAAAAATTTAAAATCATTTTGAATTAAAAAAATTTTTGTCCCAAAAATTATTTTTGTCACAAAAAAATACTTTTGAGCGAAAATATTGCTATTGTTATAAAGGCCTCTTTCTGAAATAGCATGGTATTTTTCTTTAACCTAGTTTTTGTACAAAAATTCATTTGTGACAAAAAAGTCACATTTGCCACAAAAAGTAAAAACACCACACAAGTCACAAAAGGCAACTTTCATAACAAATGTTTGCACGAAAACTCATTTGTAAACTCAAAAGTAAATTATATCACATTTGTCACAAAAAGCAACTTTCATAACAAGTTTTTATGCAAAACTTCATTTGTGACAAAAAGTTATAAAAAGTATATTTTTTAATGATTTTCCTAGTGCCACCACAGTAAATTATGGACTTAAAGGCTTTCAAAAATGTAAACAAAAGCTTAACTAAGTGGCCAAATACAAGCTGGCAAAGGCTAAACTGTTAATGCTTCAAAAAGCAATGAAGATTTATCACCACGTACCCATGATGATATCAGCGTTTGTAATGGTAGTGGCAGCAGTGACACAAACATAGCCTGTGTATAGCAAGCTATTGTGAATGACCCTGGAACATCAACTGTCGACGTTTTAAAATTTTTTGAAAAACTTATGACGCCTCGTAAACAATTTAATTATTGATTGCCCAGGCAATCACAACAATCAACATACACTACACTACCGCTATAAGTGAACATATATGCACGCTACAGGGTATCATTAAGGTAGTTTATAAAACATTTTGCAGAAAGATCTTAATTATGACGCCTAGAAAGTTCAACCCCCCCTAAAGGCACATTGCGATGTCTTAATGGAATGTCACCATCATTAAATGTATCACCCGGGATAAAAGGGAATCCAGTCCCCTAAAGACTAGCAGGAGCCAACTCCGCGTTATTTCCACGGGATGCAATAAGCCCCAGAGTTTAGCTTTTTAGTTGTTCTTTGACTGATTATTGAGGTTGCTCCTTTGGGGAGTATCGAGGTGGTTGTGGTTTCGCAGGCCCTCAGTAAATGCTTAAGGGGCCATGATCATTTACTTTAGACCAAGAACACACAGTGAATGCTTCGGATCCATGCTATGAGCATGCTATGTCATGTGTTCGGGACCAGGACCAACTCTTCAGCAAGGAGTGGGGCTGGCGACCCTGCTCCGTACTCCCGAAATTGCAAATAGGAGTGACTAGAGGATAGAGATATCCGATGGCTTCATAGGGCGTGGGTGACGCTACATATCATACAAGTAATTCGATCCACCATCACGTTCGGGCTTATGAAGCTAGGCACTGCTGTAAATCTTATCAGGCATAAAGTTCAACTTGTTTAGGAACTAATACCGACCCACCAGCGTTTGCGTCGAACGTTTTTTAAGTGACTCCTTGATGAACGAAAATAGCGTATTTCTCCAAAAATTTTTATCTTTTCATGCAAAAAATTCTCAAAAATATAGTTTCCACATCCAAAGAAAGTGACCGTATGATACGGCTTGTGATCAGGCAGCGTTATTACCACGTTTTTTTTAGGAAATGAATAGGAAAATGTCGTTCCCGTGCATTTTCTGCTCTACCAAACTACGAAAGCCAATTTTTGTGACCACAATTGGCTAATGTTAACATCAGTGCACTTTGGTTTCAGCAAGATAGCGCCACAAGTCACACAGCCACTAAAACAATTCAGTTACTGCATGAGAATTTTCTCTTTCAACCAAATTCTCGTTTGACGGTGTCATTTCGATGCCTCGTTCTTGTAATTTAATTCCGTTGGATTATTTTCTCTGGGACCGTTTGAAAATATGGTTTGCGTGCATAACCCACACATGCATAACCCACCACACACGATAGTCTTTTTGGAGCCTACTTTTCCATCTAGACTGGTGTCTTGCGGAGTAAAAGGGAGCCCAGGCCCCTTTAAGGCTAGTAGGAGCCTATATTTCCACGGGAATCGGTGAGCTCGCAGAGTTCGCTATTTGTCTCTTTAGACATTAAGCTGTTCTCTGGCTGGTTATTGAGGTTGGCCCCTATATGGGAGTATCGTGGTGGTTGTGGTTTCGAGGCCCTCGTAAGAGTTTGTGCGTCGCATCATTCACAATGAACACAATCAATGGTTCAGCTCACTGTTCTTAATTATATTAAGCTTCATGCGTTCTGGACCAGGAGTTGGAAAGTCTCCAACTCTTAAGCAAGTCGTAACGCCTGCGACCTACTTCGAGCTTTTGAAATTGCAACTAGGAGTGACCAGAGAATGCACGGATTCGAAGGCCTCTAGGGCGAGAATGGCGCTACATACCAGTCACAGTGATAATGGCCACCATCTGATTGTGGCTCACTGCCGGTGCAGTTGTAAACCTTATCACGCACTAACCCACAAATATGTGACACCCTTTAAAAAATTAAATTCGGCGAAGCTTTGTTGCAAACTGTGAGAAAAGTTGAAGTCTGCCGAAGTGGACATTTGTGCAACATTATTTTCAATTATTAGTTCCGATATCTCTATTATTATAGTTATTATAGTCTTTTTGGAACCTACTAGTCCATTTAGATTTGTGTCTTGCGGGGTAAAAGGGAGCCCAGGCCCCTCAAAGGCTAGTAGGAGTCACCTGGACAATCCACATATTTCCACGGGAAATCAGTTGCCCCAGAGTACACTATTTGTTTTCTTTAGACAAAGATGTGCTCTGACTGGTTATTGAGGTTGGCCCCTATATGGGAGTATCGTGGTGGTTGTGGTTTCGGACCCTCGTGAGAGTTTGTGGGTCGGACCATTCAAATTAACACAATGAATGGTTCAGGTCCAGTGAGCACGAATGCTGGCGTGTTCTTGATAAATAAGAGCTTCATGCGTTCTGGACCAGGAGTTGGAAAGTCTCCAACTCCTCAGCAAGGAGTGAGGGCACGGCCTACTCCGGACTTTCTAAATTGCTACTAGAAGTGACTGGAGGATATACGTATCTGAAGGCCTTCTAGGGCATAGTTGGTGTCCAATCAACTAAGTGGTTTGACCACCATCTGATTATGACTATATAGTCGGTGCAGATGTAAATCAAATCACGCATCTCTATTAATACTCCCCACATCGCCCCATATTGCCTCAGCATCTCTATTATTCTATTCCCAAGCCCCCCCCCCCCCCCGGGCGAGCACATTATAAGACTTTAGGGATCACACAACCATCTAGACTTGTGTCTTGTGGGGGTAAAAGGGAGCGCAGTCCCCTTCAAGGCTAGTAGGAGCTATATTTCCACGGGAATCAGTAAAGCCTCAGAGTTCCACTGTCTCTTTAGGTATTTAGCTGTTCTCTGACTGATTATTGAGTTAGGCCCTTCGGGAGTATCGTGGTGGCTGTGTGTTTCGAGGCCCTCGTTTGAGTTTGTGGGTCGGATCATTCACAGTGAACACAATGAATGGTCCAGGTCGAGTGGGTATGAATGCCGTTAATTATATTAAGCTTCATGCGATCTGGACCAGAAGTTGGATAGTCTCCAGCTCTTCAGGAAGGAGCTTCCGGGCTTTTGAAGTTGCGACTAGGAGTGCCTAGACCTTCTAGGGCGAGGATAGCGCTACATTTCATGTACAGTGGTAATGATCCACCATCTGATTAAGGTTTACGGCCAGGTGCAGATGTAAATCTTAACACGTCATCTCTATTAATAAAACTGAAGTTACCAAAAAACGTTGTGTGCTTTTACGCTATTCATTTCCTAACCTAAAATTTGCTCACCCGCTAGATATCGATGATATGAATGTTGTTTATTTGAAGCAGCTTTATTTTCTAAGTTTAGAAAAGGAATTATTATTTAGCACTCTTTTTTGATAACGTGCAAATTTTCAGCTTTTACTTATCTGCCTGCCCGCCTGTGAAGTTATGTCACTTTAATTATAAATTTTTATTCATACTTTTTTGTGCAGCATTTAAGCCAAGAAAACAAACAAAAGCCTTCAACAATAACATAAAAAAATAAAATATATAAACGAAGGAATGAATAAAGCGAAGTACGTGCTAAAAATATTAAACGCTTCACAAACTGAAATATTTGAGTTTGAAAAATCTGCCCCTGTGAGTTAAAAGCCTTTGATGGGATTTAAACATTCTATTCCAGCTTCATGCTTAATAATAGATTTTTTTTTTTAAATTTTTTTTATTAATAATAATTTAATGCTTCCATTATTAAAGAGTATTGCAGTGGTTATTTTTATAATATACTCGTATTTGGTGTTTATTTCTTTCATTTCTTCATTTATTGAGTTGAAAATTGAAAACTTAACGCCCCCGTTAATTTGCGAAATAATTGCCAGCTTGTCTTAGTGCTTGTTAGGCGGTGGTAAATTTTCATTTAATGGATAGTGAGGAGCCATAAGATTATGGAATATTGCTCATGTTGTTGTCTTCTTTGCGTTGGCTTCTTTCTTGTTCTCTTTCCCCTCCTCACAACATTCATGTATGAAGAAAGTATGATTGGATAACAATATTTCTCGCTGATACAATTAAAACGCATGCGTAACCGATCAGCAAACCTGCCAGAATTCTGCACGTTTTTACAAAACAAAAAGAAGAACACGAAAAAAAAAACTAGTTCTGCCAGTATTAAGATTCAATTCAAAATATTTTTATATTTGCTCACTTCGTTTAATGATTTTTTGCTCACTTTAAAGCTGTTGAATTAAACAAAAGTTGCGACATTAAGTGAAGTTTTTACTTTGCATGATCTGGTTTAGGAGACAAACAAACGAATACACAAACCGAACTATAAAATAATACAAATTAAAATTGACCTTGATGAAGGTAAACTGCTGTCAGGGTAAACAAAAAACCAAAAAAAAAAAGGAAATAAAGGAAAATGTGGAAAGACAAATGGAGAGAGGCCTATTGAGATTAAAGCAACATTTATTTCACAAAATAGGTCACGTCATTCATAATAGATAATAACTGTGCTCGAGGATCTCTGTCTAAATAAATCGGTCGAAGATTGGCTTTAAAATAAAAATTAGTGGCCCCTATAGGCTAGTAGATAGTGTGCTAGCTTACATGACTGCAGGTTGTGGGTTCAATGCCCAACAAAGACCTTTATTTTTTTTCACTACAACTAAAAATTGACTGTCGGTGGGGCTGCTCAGTGTTGAAGGCATAGTCACTGGTCACTGAGTTATCTTATACGACAGTAGTTAATTTCCGTAACTATCCTTCTATCTTCACCACCTGTCGCATCTTTTCTCTATATCTTTCCTAAAGAATGTAGCACGGTACTTGACTAAATAGGCATTGTTGCCTAAAGTGCTACTTCTTCAAAAAAAAAAAAAATAAATAAAATCCATTACTGCATTTTAAAAAAATATAAAACGAGAAAGCGTAACCAGGAGCTCACTTGATCTACGCTTTAGGTTTATACCCTCTTGTTTGGTACAGCATGTTCCGCTTTGTATTTAAATTTTCTATTTAAGAAAAAAAATTTAAAATTTTCAATTGTTTCAGTATTTTTGTTTTGTTTATTAAATTTCATTTATTTAAAATGTCGCTCAATATAATTCTCATTTAATCAAATAAGTTTAACAAAAAACGAAACAATTACACGAATACACAATCCCCCACATCAATCTATTTGGACTGTTTATATTTTTAAAAAATAAATTACTTCCCTAGAATATTATCAGTATATTCAGCAAAGAAAAATTAAGTTTAATACGTGACGTACGATTAACGTAAAAAAGGCAGTACAACAGCGGCTTGATTTTTAAAATTTAGTTCCTAATTTTAAAAATTGCATGTAAAAGTATTCCCACAAGTAAAAACTTCTACATCCTTCGTTTAATAATTTAATGGCTGTGAAATAAACAACCACTCAAATTGGTGGACTAACTGCAAAAGAAACGCCCTTAATATTATCACAATAGTTTTAGTATTTTTTATTTCACTTCATTTATTTAAGATTTTGCTCATTATAATTCTCATTTAATTAAAAGAATTTTTTGAAAATGAAATAAAGGGTTTTTTTTATCAAGAAAAAGGGTTTTATAAAAATAATTAAAATAAAAAATTTAGCATAAGATGATTAAAATTTTTATTGTATTACGAAGAGAAAAGTTCGGCAATTATGATGTCGATTCTTTTATCAAAGTTTTTAATAACTTTTTGGCAAAATGGCGGACCTACTTCATTAAACACATCACGGATTTTGAGTTTTAAGGCTGAAATCGACTCGGGTGGCTCCGCATAGACAATGTCCTTAACATAGCCCTACAAAAAATAGTCCAGTTAAGTGAAATCACACGGCCTGGCTGGCCACTTAACAGCTGATTGTTGTTAAATTATACAATCGGTAAATTTGGTTTGCAATAAATTGATCGTTTCATTGGCTGTGTGACATGTGGCATCGTTCTATGGAAACCACATGTCAGTGGTAACCATGTCGTCAAAAATGGTCCAATTATGACTCCAGAAATTGAGTTGTAAGCATCTCGCCATAGCCTGCTCCATTGACTGTTACCATATTTCCAGTTTCATCTTAAAAAAAATGGCCTAATCACGTCTTCAGACCACATAGCGCGCCATACAGTGACATGTTGATGATGCAAAGGCATCTCAATAATCGCTATAGAATTGTGCGAAGCCCAAATGCGGCAATTTTGCTTACAGACATAACCTGACAACTGAAAATGGGCTGCGTCTGAAAAAATGTTTTTTTTTTTTAGAAAAACCAGCCGGTTGTTCCTGCAGGAATTGAGCGAATCTACGGTGATGTGAATGTTTGGCCGCCTTCAATCCATGCACCAGTTGAACCTTGTAAGGCTTCAAAGACAAGTTTTTACGCAAAATTCTCCATATGGTGGTTTTGCTTAACCCCAATTCTTGCCCCGCCGGTGGCACACTTATCAGTCTTAATGGAATACTTAACCATCTAGACCTGTGCTGCTGGGGGTATAAGGGAGCCCAGTCCCCTGAGGGCAAACAGGGTGTCAACTGGAAGCTCCAGGTTATTTCCGCGGAAATCAGTAAGCCCCAGAGTTCCGCTAATTGTCTCTTCAGACTTCCCCCCAGGGGCATATAAATATGGTCTTTATAGAATATTCCACTATCTAGACTCAGTGCAACTGGGGAAAAAGGGAGCCCAGTCCCCTGAAGTCAGACAGGGAGACAACTGGAAGCTCCACTTTATTTCCACGGGGATCAGTGAACCCGCAGAGTTCATTATTTGTCTCTTTAGACTTATAATAGTTCTCTGACTGATCATGATCATTGGCCACCCTATATGGGAGTATCGTGGTGGTTGTGGTTTTGCGGCCCCATAAGGGAACTATGAAATTTATGGTGGCCAGGATCATTTCACTGATAATGACACGCAAAGTGAATGATCCAGTCCAGTGAGGATGCTTGACATGTGTTCTGGACAGGAGTTAGAAAGTCTCCAACTCTTTAGCAAGGTGTGATGGTTTGCAGACCTGTCCTGGAATCATTAAAGTTGCAACTAGGTGGTTCTGTTGCTTAGAATTATGTCTTCGGCTATCTAGGTTTGTCCACCATCTGATTAGGGCTACATAGCCAGGCGCGGATGTAAAACAAATCACACTCTGTCTCTTTAGACTTTTAGCTGTTCTTTGACTGATTATTGAGGTTGACCCATCGGGAGTATCGTAGTGGTTGTTGTTTTGCGGCCCTCGCATGAATTTGATTATGAGGGCCATGATCATCTCGCCTTTAGTAACACCAACGAATCAAACATCCGGTTCCAGTAAGCATGCTGGTCATGTGTTCTGGACCAGGAGTTGGAAAGTCTCCAGCTCTTCAGCAAGGAGTAGTGGTTTGCAATCCTGCTTTGGAATCGCTGAAATTGCAACTAAGAAAGACCTGTTGCTAGAATTATTCCACGGCTTCCTAGGGCGTGAATGACATTGCTTTTTATTCCCAATGGTTTGACCAGCATCTGATTAACCCATTTTCAGCCGCTGTGCCAATTTGGGAACACCCATATTTTAATGCTGTACTAAAAAATCTTTTACAGTAAACTATATATTTTTGCTTTATTTAATGGTGGAAAGTATAATGATCATATATAGTATGTAGCGATTTGATTGCCTTTAGTTTTGTTTTGGTAAAAGGTCATCAAATTTGATAAAATTGACAACTGTAGAGGTAGGTATAGGTAAATAAGTATTTTACTTTGTACCTAACGTAAATCGTTACAAATTCTAATAGGTTATAGACTTTATTGTTTAACGAAATATTTGCAAGTATTTTTAGTTCGATAATCTAAATGTATAAATTTTTATAAAGCCTTAAATATTGCTGTGCCAATTTGGGTACAATGGCTGTATGTGTATAAAAAACTTAACTGTAATTATATGAAAAACTATTTTCGAGTTATTTTATGCATTCATAAAATATATACAGCTAGGGGAATCCCAAATAAAAAATGAAATTGTATGCATATATAGTTTCCATGAGTTGTAGAACAGGTTGAACTTTCAGTTGATATGTAACATTTAAGTTGTTCAAAGTTTAAAAAATATCTAAGATAAGTCGCCAACGATTTAGTAAGAAGAATCACTTTCGTGGATTAGAGGAAGCTGTAAATTAAATTCTAGAAGACAGCGGGGATGATTTTGAATATGATTTAGCCATAGTTCCACCAGAACCCAGTATTGTTACTGATGAAGAAGAAGACTTTGATAACAATGCATCTACACTAATTCTTCCCAATGACGTTCCAGGAGAAGTAGAGATATTTGTCCGTAATCCCTGTGCGGCTTCGGATTCTGAAAATAGTAGTGATGATGAACAGTTGTCTACCAAAAGGGCCCAAATTATAAACAATACGACACGTAAAGTTTCATTCATTAGGTCAGCACTGAATGTTCCGTCTTGGCGAAAGTGTACTCCAACTTACTCAAAGTTTTATGCAGAATCTGACGATCGGCTTCTAAATGAAAGTCATGTGAAGGAAACAGTACAAGGCTTAACACCTGCCGAAATCTTTGAGAAATTTTTCGGCGAAGAAGTTTTTCAAATGATTGTCGACTTTTCCCAATTGTACGCAAGTCAGAATAACCAGCACAATTTTAGTGTCACTGTTTCTGAGCTAAAGATTGATTATATCATTATCATAAACTGCCAAGGAAAGAAATGTATTGGTCAGAAAATGAAGATATTGGAGTAGACGTAGTGTCAAAGGCCATGTCGAGAAGTAGATTTAAAGAAATAAAACGAAATCTCCATCTTGTTGACAATAACAACGCTCCAAATACTACCGATAAAATGTTCAAGGTACGAAAACTTTCAGATGTTCTCATCAAAAATTTTAACCAATGGGGTGTTTTCCACGAACATATTTCTATCGATGAATCAATGGTGAAGTATTACGGGCGACATTCAGCAAAACAATTTATTCGAGGCAAGCCGGTGCGATTTGGATATAAAAATTGGGTCGCAGCAAGTTCTTCTGGATATTGCTACTCTGTGGTATATACTGTGGTAAATCAACTAACTCTGCTTTGAAGCCATTGGGTACACGGGTTGTTAAAATGCTGCTTGAAAAGTTGACCATCAATCCTGCCAACCACAAAGTCTTTTTTGATAACTTTTTTACAAGCTGTGGTCTACTAACTGATTTACGCACTTTAGGTTATCGAGCTACAGGAACCATCCGAGAAAATCGCACTAAAAAATGTCCACTTCCATCTGCAAAGGAGATGATTAGAAAAGCAAGAGCGGAATTCGATTACAGGTTTGACAAAAATAATGAGTTGTTATTAGTACGCTGGAAGGACAATAGTATTTGTACCATGGCTACAAATTATGATTCCTATGAGCCGGTAGGAAATGTTAAAAGATGTTTTCAATAAAAAAAAAGAAAACAGATATGCAAATTCCACATTTATTCCAAAACTACAACAGATTCATGGGCGGAGTATATGAAATGGACCAATCAATATCGCTGTACAGAATTGGCATCAATGGCAAAAAATGGTGGTGGGTTTTATTCACTTATATGATTGATATGGCCATATCGAATGCATGGCGTTTGCATTCATAAGAAGATGCCATGGATCAGTTATTATTTCGTCGGAATATAGCTAGATTTTATATAAAAAAGTCTTCCCACCGACACGTTGCTCACCCTTCGTCATCAAATATTGAAGTTTTACGACTAGATGGCGCCGACCACGTCCCTGAAAAGCGATTAAAGCGTGTACGTTGTGTCATCTGTCACAACAGAAGCCGTTAGGGTTGCAAAAAATGCAAAAAAACACTTTGCATTGAAAAACAATGCTTTACAAAATTTTACACATAAGTGGCCACTGTGCCAATTTGGGTACACCCCTCTAAAATCTTGAAAAGTATTTTTTTTGTGATTTTTTTACATTTATTTGCTTTTTTGTACTCTTATTTAAATCTTAATAAATAAATTTCTAAAATATTCTTTGCCGTTTTTGTTTGGCTTTAAATGGGTTAAGCCAGGTGCAAATGTAAATCTTATCACGAAAAACTCCGATTCTTGAGGACGTCGGGGAATTGACAAATATAGATCTGTTTTAACAATGTGGCTCATGGCTGCAATGTTTTCAGTACGACCTGGTCGAACACCCGTTGGTTATTCTAAATTTTCTATCGAACCTGGCGACCCAAATTTAACGACCTAATTCTTAATAGCGGTCTCAGAAGAACGAAGTTTAATACGTGATGTGCGGTTAACCTGAATAACGCTGTACAACGATTCCCAGCTCCTCGATAGGGGATTCAATTTTGATAAGTGCATGTAAAGGAGGCCCTAAAAGTAAGAACTTTCTTTCGTTTTGTCAAGTTGGCTGTGGAATAAACAACCACTAAAATTGGTGGACACACTGAAGAAAAAACGCGGTTAATTATTATGTCTAACTCGAATGATAAGGCGACTCAGGAGATGAATGTAAATAACCTACAAAGAAAACAAGATCATGACAATCACAAGAGTCAACTTGAGAGTGGAAGGATATTGACAATAATTGAAAATGTTTTCAATTTTGTTTCCCTGAAGAGATAACAAATAAAGGTTCCATAAATGCTCTATGAGAATGGCTGTGGCGTGAATGAGAATTATTATTTTTAGGCGAAAAATGTGTGATAAGATTTGGATGTGTTGGAGTTGTACTCCAGTTACTGAGGGAAGACTCTAAAAAAAATTGACACTTTAACAATTTTTAAGGCTTTGAAATACGCTTTTTTTGAGTAGGGTTAATCCAATTTTGTTTTCTCCTATTCAATGTCTACAACTTTGCTCCAGATACAAAAGAGATATTTCATAAGGTATACCGAGATATAACCGTGTTAAAATATGGAAAAAGTGATAAAAAAATCCAACTCGAGAATGGCAATTAAATTATTAATACAGCCTTGGCAAAACGAATGAATGATGCAGAAGTTCTCACTTTTTAATTTACTTTCACTTACAATTCTCCAAAATTGAGTTCCCAAAATCATGTGTTGAACTGTGGAATATTTTATTGAATCGTTTTATTTAGAATGAATATTCAAATTAATTTAAATAATTATGATCGATATAAATGAAAAAACAAATCTACACAGCAAAATGTATCTTCATTCTCCGTATCACCAAATATACCACGGCACCAATATTCACCCTCCAAATAAGCAGATGGCAAATTAAAACCTTGATCTGTCTGGACATCTATAGAAATAAGTCGCTGCAAAAAGATAAAAAATATCAAAATAAATTTTTTAATTTTCTAGGGCACTGATAAAGGCACGTAAGATATTGATTCTTAACGTAATAACGCTGGGTTAATGAATTTCAGGAAAAAAAAGTATTTATTTAAGGAAAAATCTTTATGGATTTTTCTCTTTAATCAAAAGGCACTTACTCCCTTTTCCAAAGGACATTTGCGTTTCTCGGCTGGAACATTTTTGAAGAAAGGACCCCATACTTCTACTGCATCAAAAACACTTTCACACAAATTATCTCGTTTTATCGTATAAATAGTTTTTTGCCAACTACCACGTTCGCGTTTATAGAATTCAAGGTGCAGCTGCAAATAAATAAAAATTTTTAATATTCAAGAGCCTTAAAAAAATTTCAAAATAGTCAAATATTCTCACCTTGCCCTTAATAGATTGCTTAAAATCATAAATAAATAGAATATCCCCTGCTACGCGAAAAGTACCATCCGGCAATATTGTTATATTTTCGGGTCGCGTAAAAAATTTGTCGTAAAAATTATTAGGATATTCAGGACATCTTTCGGCTATATTTTCGCTGCGCATTTCTAAATCGTATCTAAAACCAAAAGTTCCCAGCTAAAATACAAATCAAAGAAGACGACTTTTATTTATTTTATTAAAAAAAAAACAAAAAAAGTTTAAAATTTTACCGCAGTGGCCAAAAATGCAAAAAATTGAAATATGCTGGACATTTCCCTGAACTATGTTATTTCTTTAAAGGCCTTTTGTATTGAAATGTGTACGATAGCGCAGTTATATCCTTTTTTTATATTTATAGAGAAATAACTAAATTCAGAAACACTGATTTTGCATGTCTGATTTCATTTTTTTAAATTAGAATCTTTGATTAAAATAAAAAGGGCTCTTTTTACAAAAGTACCTTTTCTAAAAAAAAATTGTTAGTTAAGTTTTTAAAAAGCACTTTTTTATTTATTATTTATTTTATTTAATGCATTTGTAGAAAAAAATATTTTTCAAAGGTACATTTCTTTAGATCTTTTAAAAAATTCAAAAACTACTTTTTTTTATTAATACATTTTTTGTAATTTATTTATTTTTTATTATTATTTATTTATTTTACAATCTACTTAAAATTACTTTTTCCAAGAGGGTTTAAACAAGACGGTTTTTGAAAAGGTTTACCTTTTGAAGGACTTTTTTTTACTCGTGTGTTCGTAAAAAAGAAAAATAAAAACTCCTTTAGAGCGTAGATTTTTGTTTTTTAATAACGGCTGGGCCATTTTGACTTTAGGACGTAAATTATTAAGACCTCTCATCCGTTTACATTTGCTTAGCAAAAATTTTAAAAATATTAGGTATGGAACGTTACACTGTTCAACAAAGAATTTTAATTGTGAAAATTTACTAAAAAAAAAAAAAAATGTGAAAATGTCACGGTGTCACTTTGTAAGTTTCGAGCAGGTTTTCTTTGAGACCGTTATACATAATGTAATAGTTAAATTCGAGGCTCACGATATTATTGGTGACAAATAAACCAAAACAATATGCTCGCAGTGGCTGTAGTGAAACACTTATAGCGGCTGTACAACAAAGTGTTGGTTGACAATGCGCCTGAAATATCAGCTTGTCACCGTTCACAACAATTGGATATAACGCAAAGTGGCTCTAACATTATGTATTAAAATCATCATTATCGCTGTTATAAAGTTTAAGTCGTTCAAGAAATAAGGCCGATTGCTTGCTTGTGAATTGGATGCTTGAAAAGCTCAACAACAATAGCATATTTGGTGATAAAGCTCATTTTTCGATTGGAAATTTTTCTAAACAAACAAAATTGGCACTCAAATCGTAAGGTGCACTTTGTCGTAAAGCGGGATATATCGGCATTTATGTATTCGAAGAAAAGCCAGAAAATCGCCATCACTAAGAATTCTCTGCACTAACAAATCATACCTAGGGGGATATCAATTACAGTTTGTAATTAATTAAACATTTAATTACTGAATTACATGTAATTGTAATTGGAAATTTTCATTTACAATTACATTGTAATTGGAAATTTTCATTTACATTGTAATTGGAAATTTTCAATTATAATTACATTCGAATTTTGCAATTGTAATTGAGTTTTTTCATCAACACATTGAAAAAATACAATTACAATTACTTGTAAGTTGTAATTAGAATATTTCAATTAAAAGTACTTGTAATTGCAAAAATCAATTACAATTCTATGCAATTGAAAATGTTTAATAATAAATGCCTTATTACAATTACAATTACTTGTAATTTATAATTGAAAAAATACAATTACAATTATTTGTAATTTGTAATTAGAAAATTTCAATTAAAATTACTTGTAATTGCAATTAAAAAAAATCAATTACAATTATATGTAATTGAAAATTTTTAAAAATGAATGCCTTATTACAATTACTATGCCTTGTAATTTATAATTAAACTTTTCCAATGACAATTACATGTGATTAGTAATTGAAATTTTTCAATTACAAACTATAAATAACTGCAAATGATTTTAGTCTCTAATTTCAATTACAATTACTTGTAACTGGTAATGGGAAATTTTCAATTACTAATTACATGTAATTGTAATTGAAATTTAATTGAATCTCCCCCAATTCTGCACCAAACTATGATAACAAATTTGTTGTGGCCAAAATTGATTAATGTTAAAATTAGAGAGCTCTGCTTTTCAACAAGACGGCACCCGCCGCCACACTGCCGCCAAAATAATGCAGTTAATGCATTAGAAATTTTACAGTCACGTAATTTCTCAATATTGCGGTGCCAATTGCCCGCCTCGTTTTTGTGATTTAGCGCCAAGGGATTATTTTCTCTGGAAACATTTTAAAGACCGAGCTTGCGTTAGCAACCAACAAACAACCGGCTCTAAGAAAGGTGAAATCCGGCTGATAGTGACGTGGAATAAGCGAAGCTTTGTTGCAAAATGTGCTTCAAAATTTTTATGAAAATACTGGACGTCTGCTGACGTACTAGAGGTGGATATTTCTCTAACTTCATATTCTATTTTTAATTCCAATATTTTTACTTTAGATTGGTATCAGTAACTGAAATCGTTCCTAACCTTAAATTTGGTATTTGTTAATATTTGCCTGTTTTATTTTATTTATTAAAAATCTATTCAGAAGTTCTTCTCAAAAATTTGAGATTTTTTAAACTTTTAAAAGAATTAATTTTTTTAAAGCTATGTGTTTTAAAATGGTACTTAAAATATAAAAAGGTACTTTTTAAAATTTTTTAATTATATTTTCTTAAATCATAAATTTTTTTAACAGATGCCATTTTCCAGGGACATTAAAAATTATGATTTTTTTATAAAAAACCTAAAACCTTTAGAACTTATTTTTATTACATATGCTTTCGTTATTTATGCTTCACAAATGCTATATTTACCGAATGGTACTTTTTTAAATATTATTTTCCTAAAACAAATTTTTTTTTACATTTATATCTTTTAGTAAAAAATTTTATTAAAAAGACATATTCTGCACATATTTTTAGAATATAAATTTTCTAAAGGCACTTTTTTAACATTTTTAATGTTTTTAAAATATAAATCTTCTAAAGGTACTTTTTTTAACATTTTTTAATGTTTTTAGAATATAAATATTCTAAAGGTACTTTGTTAACAAAAAACTTTTAGCAACCAAATTTTGAAACTAGTTTTCTGGAACATTCATGCTTTTTATACTGCAGAAATATTTTTTTTAAAAAGTAGTTTTTTTTAAGTACCACGAGTTTTTTTTTTAAGTACCCTGATATTGGGACCCTTGCATTAGAGTCTGCTTAATTTAAAAACAAATAAAACTTTAATAACTTTTATCTATTGTTTAAAAAGTGTAAACGGTTGTTAGTTTGATTGATATCTCAACACACAACGTTTTTCCTGTAATTTTTCAAATCTATTAAAAATTTGTTAACATTTAATAGTTCTCACTGATTGCTAACTTTGCATGACATCTTATCTGTCATATTATCTGATGCGTGTTAGTTTTTTATTGCTGGTAAACATGTCTTTCTTTGCTTGTGTAAACACTTTTTGACTTATTTTCCTATAATTTTTTACTGGTTTTGGCGCATTTTAGTAGATCTACTAACTTGGTTTTTGACTGCGTTGTGTTTTTTCCCGTAAAAATTAATTTTCTGTTAATAAGTAATTTCGAGTAAAAAGATTGTAAGTTTAGGAGTTTTTCTGAACTAAAGTTGAACTGCTTTGGATGTGCAGATTTATAAAAATGCAAAACGTAGAAGCGAAATTGGTATAATTTTTTACCATGACCATTTATTTAAACCGTTTGACCATTTTATTTTAAAATATTTCGAGATAGTAGTTTGCCGTAGTTTTTTCTTACTGAAAAGTACTTTTTTGAAGGTACTTTTTGAAGGTACTTTTTTGAAAGTACTTTTTTGTAAGTACTTTTTTGAAATGTCCTTTTTTAAGTTAATGTTTTCCTAACTATTTGTTTGTTTTAATATATTTCATAAAATGATATTTTAAAAAAAGAATATTTAAAAAATAGAAGATTTGAAAAATATATTCAAAGGTACTTTTGTAAAAGGTATTCTTGCCCAAGTATTTTTAAACATTATTAAAAAATGTTTTAAAATGAACTGTCATTAGATATTTAAAATGTGAATAGTTTTTGTGAGATACAAAAGGTCCTCTTTTAGTTTAGTTTATAATACAAAATAAAATTATGGTACATTTATAAAAAGTACTTTGGTAAATAATACTTTAAACGATATTTTTAAAATATATTTTTAAAGCTCCAAAGCGTAAAGCTAGTATTGTAAACCTTATTAAATAAATTGTTTGTGTCCTTATTTAAGAGCGCTATTCTTTGTTTAGTACCTTTTTTGGAATTCTTTTTTATCAAAATATACTCCTTTTTTCTTATTTTGCCTATTTTTAACACCATAATTTTTTTTGAACACATTTTAAGCTTTATGAAGTTGAGCGCAAGGTTTTTGAACACATTTTAAGCTTTATGAAGTTGAGCGCAAAGTTTTTGATTGTGCAGTTAAACTTAAATATTTTTTTGGAAAGTACTTTTTTTTCTAAAAATAAAGATTGATTTATCTAAAATTATTTCATAATTATAATTATCCTTGCCGAAATGTCGTAGACTCTCTTCAATATGTCGACACAAATCATAACAAAAGTACTTTATTTTAAGATATTTTGTAATTTTTTCATACATAAAAGTACTTTTTTGAAGGTACTTTTTTCAAACATTCTTTTTTTTGAAGTTAGTTTCTTTTAATTATTTTTTTTTAATATGCTGTATAAAATTATATTTTCTACAAAAAAAAAAAAATTTTTTAAATTTTGAGGTACTTTAGTAAAAAGTTTTTGTTTTTCAAAGTACTTTTAAACATTACAAAAAAATGTTTTAAATTAATTGTAATTACACATTTAAAATGTGAATAGTTCTTTGGAGATACGAGCAATCCTTTTTGAATTTTTTTTATAATAAAATATAAAATTATGGTACTTTTATAAAAAAGTACTTTGCCAAATAATGCCTTAAACGATTTTTTTCAAATGTATGCTTAAAGCTCCAAATCATATTGTTAATTTGTAAAATGTAGTACAATAATCTGTTTGAAACCTTATCTAAAAGTACAATTGTTTGTTAAGTACCTTTTTTATAATTCTATTTATTAAAATTTTATGCTGTTTAGCTAAAATCTTTAAGATCTCTTTTTGTAGTTAGTATAATTAAAAAAGTACTTTTTCTTTATTTTGCCTGTTTTTAAAAGCATAATTTTTCTAAACACATTTTAAGCTTTATGGACTTGAGCGTTAATTTTTTGGCTATACAGTTAAAATTAATAATTTTTCTGAAAAGTACTTTCTATTCAAAAAGTACTTTTTATTCAAAAAGTACTTTTTATTCAAAAAGTACTTTTTATTAAAAAAGTAATCTTATTAACCCTTTGACGACCGTAGGCAAATATGCTTGCCCGGGGTTCCTTAGATTATATATTTGACCAGGTAACAGATACAGCAAATTTGTCAAAGACTGTTTTATAGAAGAGGATTGGGGCAACAAGAATGTGGTTGAGTACGAGTCCCCATCGGGCCCCACTTGTTCCCTACGAGGCTCCAAATTTGGCCAAAAAAAAGTATTTATGACGAGGGCTGCCAAGGGGTGAAAATAGGGCGCAAGGGGATAAGAGTCAATTATGTTGTGGATTCAACCTTAAGCTATCAAAAAATATAATGGATAAGTTTGCGTAAATTCCAAGCTGTCTACAACTAATCAAATTATGTTTGGCAATTATGTTTGCCTATGGGTTGAAACGAAAATAAACGTTTCTAAAAAACTTTACAATTATAACCTCTAAATTCGAACTTTTGAGCGCTTTTTCTTAGCTAATGTTAAACACTGAAACAGCATGCCTGTGTTTATTATTTTGCATTCATATATTGAAACGAAAAAGGGGAATCTCCAAGTTGCAATACATACATATGAACACATGTAAGTATTTTGACAGTCTTTATTTGAAATTTAAAATGAGTGGAGCAGCCCGAGATCGTTTCTTTTTCCTTCGACCAGAGTAAATCGAACAACTTTTACTTTGCGATTTTAGTGATTACGACTAAGAAGCTGTTACAAACTTGGACACAGAAGATGTTTTATTGCTTGAAAATGACGCTTTGGGAATGCAAGATGATGAGCCCATAGAAGTTATCATTGAGAGTAGTATGCACGTTGACCATAACCCAGCTGGCGCAGTAGATGAGCTAATTACAGACAGACTTAGACAGACTTTTGCTTATAAGAATCCCGTTTTTACCGGATTTAAAGAGGATTGCGCACACAAACATTCCCAAATTTTAAAGCCCGTTGTGCATACGCATGAAGAAATCCCTTCAGTGTACGGTGTGTTCAACAGCGTTTGTAATTTTGAAGGTAAGTTTTTATCAATCGTAAATTGATTGCCCACTGATTATACAGCACTATAACAAAGGAAAGGGAGTGGTCGATCTAATGGATCAAAAAAAAAAGTATATTATGAGTACGATTGTAGAAGTAAATGGCGTTTTTATTTACGTTTGTTCTTCGACCTTTTCGAGTTATGTGTTCACAATAGCAAAATAATATATAAAAAATTCATATTAGCCAACAGTTCCTCAATCAATTTGACCTCCATTGAATTTCGGGCAGCTTTAGCCAAAGAGTTGATAAGTAGCTTAAATTCAAGGAAGCGTGCCTTTTCAGCCGCAGTCAAATGCGGAACCCATTTTATAAGCAAACCTAAATCTCTCCATAAAATGGAAAAACGTGAAGGTTGGAAACGGTGTACTCATTGTGCTTCCAATAATAAGTATAGTCGCACAAATGTTTTTTGCGTTTAATGTAATGTGTTCCTTTGCTTCTCTACATCCCGTGATTGCTTTGGAATCTATCACGAACAACAATAATTATAATAAATTTTTGTGATCTCTTGTACTTTGTCTTTTCTTGTATTGTTTCTGCAATTAAATAATTTGGGATGAAAAATTTCATTTCAACCTATAGGCAACCATATTTGCCAAGCAAAATGGGGGACTTAGAGGGTTCCAAGGAGGGCAATTTTTTTTTTCATAACTACTATTAGATCATAGATCGCGAAAATATAACACAAAAGTAAATCGCTTCAGCCAAAAATGTTTGGTCGTCAAAGGGTTAAAAAAGTGCTTTTCATTCAAAAATTTATTCAAAAATAAATAGTATTTTATTGAAAATTAATTTGTAACCATAATTATCCTTGCCGAAATGTCAGTGATTATTTAAAGAGATTTCTTAAAGTCATGTCCTGTCTTCAACATGTCGACGCAAATCATAACAAAAGTATAACAAATTTGTTTAACAAATAACTATTAATAATGTTAATGACATGTCAGTGCTTATTAGGCAGATGAAAACGTAAACAAATCTCTTTATATTCATTTAAATGAACATTTTAAAATGTCTGCCACATTCCTTATTTTTTTTCTTCCCAGTTTTTAATTTTTGCTCTTTTTTTGTGATTTTTAATAAAATGGGCAACAAAAAAAAATACAGCTGCACACTCCAGACTGTAAAACAAAAGTAAAAACAAAAAAAGAAAATTATAAAAAAATCTTATCCCCCCATTGACAACAATATGATGAAGAAAACACTCGAACACTGAAACAAAAAAAAAAAAAAAATGTTGGGGACGAAAACAAAAAAGTACAATGATACAAAAAGAACGTTCATCAAAAATTCACTTTAACTTCATTATCATCATTATTGTTTCATTTATTCCACCTTCTGTTTCGCCTTAAGACACTTGATCGCTCAATTGATTTTTTTGCTTGTCCTTGTTGTAGTTGTGATTGTTGGTGTTATTGTTATTGTTGTTATTGTTATCATGAGCTGCGTTTTTTCGTCAATTTTTTTTTGTATTTGCTTCTCTGTTTTAGCTTCACTGTTGTGGTGGCAAAAATGTTTTATTCGCATTAAAACTCAACAAGAAGATTTAAGCGAAGCAGTCATGATGTGGTAAAAAAAAATTCATACCGAATGAGAAGGGAGCGGGCATGACATTGCAGTTGCTAAACCGTATTCAAAACTAAATATAATGATACCAAAATACAAACTCAACCGAGACGACGATAGCGATGACGTGGTAAATTTCGTTTTTACACTGATAAATATATCGGTTAAATTAAATTGCTGCCGGCTTAAGAAAAAACAAAACGGAAAAAAATTGGTTAAAATAAAATTTTGGTTAAGCAAATAAGAGAACTTAGATTAAGTTAACTGCCTTTAGCCTTTCCAACTTATTTAAGAAAGCCTTTCAAAAACGTTATATTTTATTGATGGAAATGCGTCAATGATTTTTTGGCCTCTTTCGTAAGTATTCTATTCCCTACTAATGGTGACCGCATAATGGCCTTAAAAGGGAGGGTCGAAAAGTGGAAAGTTCTTAAAATAGCACAAGATCTTTTGGAGTAGTGCACTTGAAAAAGTTCCCAATACGAGAGTAGCTAAGCTAGGTCTTCAAAATTTTTTTGATATATATTATCCAAGCACTTTTTTTAATAAAATCTGATAATTCCTCTTCCGCACAGCTTTTGAAAGACTTTACAACAAATAATTATTTGTTTTAACAGCAATTTGAAAAATGATTTCGTGAGCTAAATTTAATCCTTCACGAACTACATTTGAAAGAAATTATCAATATAATATTTTCGACGAAACTTTTGTTTTACAGAGAATTTTAAAAGTGATTTAATGTATCGGAATCGTTTCAATGGCTTCCATGATGAAGTGAGCTTGAGAGGAGCTTTTTCTGAAAAGCACTTTAGGGAGAGCTTCCTTCTAAAGAAACATTTTTGTGATAGTATTTCGATTGTAAGAAAAATATGACATATTGAAAAAATTAGATTGTTGAAACTTTTGCATAGAGTTTTTCAACAAGAAGTTTGTTTTTTATAACAAAATAAAACAAAAAAATTAGATTAAGGTGATCTAAATTTTTAATGTATTGCGAAGAGTAAAGTTCAGCAATTATGAATGAAAAACGATATCTGCCAAATATCCACCACGACCACGTTAGCAGATGTCAAAGTTTTTAAACTCTTTTTGGCAAAATGCCGTTCTAATTTCGTTTATTACATCACGGATTTTGAGTTTTAAGACTGAAATCGATTTGATAGGCTCTGTCCTTAACATGACTCCACAAAAAATAATCCAGTGGTGTTAAATCACACCATCTGGCTGGCCACTTAAATGCTGATTGTCGTGAAATTAAGCGATTGGGAATGTGATAAGATTTACTTAAGTACCTAGCTGTGTGAGCCATAACCTGATGGCGGATCAGCTCACTGTGGGTGATATGTAACATGACGTGATAAGATCTACATCTACACCTAGCCGTGGGCCTTAATCAGATGATGGATCATTACAACTAAGGATGAAATGTAGCGTCATCCTCGCCCTAGAAGCCCTAGTCACTCCTAGTCGCAACTTCAAAAGCCCGGAAGCTACTTCCTGAAGAGCTGGAGACTATCCAACTTCTGTTCCAGAACGCATGAAGCTTAATATAATTAAGAACACAACGGCATTCATACCCTCTGGACCTGGACCATTCATTGTGTTCATTGTGAATGATCTGACTCACAAACTCAAACGAGGGCTTTGAAACACACAGCCACCACGATACTCCCGAAGGGCCCACCTCAATAATCAGTCAGAGAACAGCTAAATGCCTAAAAAGACAAATAGCGGAACTGTGCGGGCTCACTGATTCCCGTGGAAATATAGTGGATTGTCCAGTTGACTCCTACTAGCCTTGAAGGGGACTGGGCTCCCTTTTACCCCGCAATACACGAGTCTAGATGGTTATTGTAGGATGGGTGATATGTAACGTGTACCCACGCCGTAGGAAGGCGACCAGGGCCGCCACCCATATGCCTTGCTGAAGAGCTGGAGGCTTTCTAACTTCTAATAGAGAACACATAACATAGCATGCTTACTAGATCCGGATCGTTCACCCTGTGTTTTTGGTGAATGATGATGGCCCGTTAATCATTTTATGAGGGCCTGCGAAACCACAACCACCACGATACTCCCCGAAGTAACTTCAATAATCAGTCAGAGAACAGCAACAGCTAAACTCTGGGGCTTACTGATTCCCGTAGAAATAAAGTGGAAGTTGTCCAGTTGTCTCCTGGTAGCCTTTAGGTGACTGGATTCCTTTTTATCCCCAGATGACACATATCTTGATAGTGAGATTCTATTATTATGTATCTATGGGGGAGAGAGGGGGGGGGGTATCGAATTGGTATCTTTCTTAAGACTTTTGTAACCTTAAGTATTCCGGTATGAGGTTCTGATTTACAGTTGATAGTAAAATATTTTCCCATTTTTGATCGCTGGCTTTTGTAATGGTTTTAGTTGTGTTACAGCGGTTACAAGAGCCAACGCCACATAACTCATGGGTGTGACCTGTATGAGTATTAGCATGAGTTATGGTAGAGCGAAAACTTAGCTGAACCAGCACCCGCTGAGAAAAGTTAGAACTTTACAGGACAGTAATATTCAAGATGCTCTTGTCTTTCTATGTGGCAACACTATCGGATCCTGTGGTTTTCCAAGGCAGTTTTGCAACTTTTTTATATTTTTTGGACCAGCAGTCAAGGGATGACCCTTACTCATGCAATGCATTGTGCCAGAACTTGGAAATTAGATTATGGGGAGGAGGAAAGAGTGAGTAGTGCTTGCAGACATTCCATTAGAACTTTCCTCGGGAGTGATTTCTTCCACGTACGAACTGTTCTGCTAAAAAACGAACTGTTTCTATAATGCGTTGTGCGATTCACTGGCCAATCAACCACAAATGGATGGGTCCTTAACGAAAAGCTTATTATACGCAAAAATGTGCGAGTAACGGGAACAATTTCCCTAATACCCAATACAGCACTTACTATTGTAGTAACGATAAAAGAGTGAAATACAACAATGTATCAATAGAGGTGGATACCCTACTGTCCCCAATAAGCCTCTTGGACCTCTTCCGTACGCGAGAGAGCACAAAGCGCACCATAGAATGACACATTGAGCATGCAAGTGCTTTTCAATAATCGCTCTAGGAGTTTCAGAAGCCCAAATGCGAAAATTTTGCTTGTTGACATACTCTGACAAGTGAAAGTGGGCTTCGTCTGAAAAAATGATGAATAAAGTGAGCGAATCTACAGCAATGTAAATGATCGGTCAGCTTTAATTCCTGCACTAGTTGTAGTTTGTAAGGCTTCGATATCAAATTCTTATGCAAAATACGACATATGGTGGTTTTGGATAATTCCAATCGTTGGGAACGTCAAGGAATTAACAAATTTGGACCTGCTTCAACACTGTGAATTTTTTAGTTATGCGAGCCGGTTGAACACGCGTTTATGTATTGAGCCTGTCGACCAAATACTAAATAGCGGTTTTAGATGGACGATTATGTTGTCCGAAAATATCGGGAATTTTACGAAATGCAACTTTAACACAACCACCATTTCATAGTGGAATTTAATTATTTTAATCGTGCGAAATTGAATTCAGTGTAAGAATTGCCAGTGCATCTACTACATATATGTCAAAAAACTAAATGTTGTTGGTGTTGCCACAATTAAAAAACAAACTTCTTGTTGAAAAACCCGAAATATTTAAAAGCGCACAGTTGTTTTCCTATGCCAAGAATAGAAACTTTGTGTTAATGAGGTTTTGTTTCCATTTACAAAAAATAAAAACAAAAACTTCGGGTAAGTTGTGGTTTGAATTTGAAAATACAGAATTTCCTTTTAATTAAAAACAAAATCGTCGGGCATTTCCTCTACAACTTTTGAAATTTTTTTTAAATATTTTTTTTTTGCTCCATTAAAGACCTGTTGTAGTCGTGTTCTCAAAATTCCTTATAAAGGCAACCATTTACTCCCATAATCACAGCATATTTGAAGAATATTGGGCCTCAGTGTAAGCAGTGAAGGCGTAATGTTTATGCCGAATAGGAAGGGGAAAAACCCTGATCGGCACGAAGAGAAAATATTTTTAAGAATGTCATTATCGCTATTAAATGGCCATTCGTTAGTGCCTTTTTGGCACTGATCTACGTATAACAGTTTAGAGGAACTACAAATTGCTTCATCTTCTACGGACTATAAAAGCCGCCCGCTGTACAGAGATAATGACGTCGATAATAATGCTGAAGATCAGTATTTTTGTTTATTATACTTTGGGACTTTTTTTGGTTTTTGTTTTTTTTTTTGTTGTTGGTTGTAGCCTGCTTTAAATGGTTTCATTTTAATTTGTTATACAGCAATAAATTTTCGCTGTTTTCTTGTTGTGGTTTTGGCTCGAAATGTCTTTGTTGTTGCTGCTTTTCCTTTTGCTTTGTTTTTGTCGTTGTTGTTTTTGTTGTTTTGGCAAAGTTTATCGCTTTATTGTTGTCGTCACTTTATTGACTGTTTTACGGTTTGGTTGCTGTGCTCATGCTTCCTGGCAATGATTTTATTTAATTTCCCTCACTTTGCCTGATCTTAAAGCAACTGAAAGCCAGTGTTAAACGTTTAAGACAAAAAGTTATGAACTGCGTTTAGGTTTATGTGACCATATGTGTGTAAGATTGTCCATCGATTTATTCATCCATCTATCCATCTGCCTGTTTGTTTTCTGTTTTTTGCTTTCTTTTGCTGTCTAGATCCCTGATGTTCGTTGGTTAGTTACTTCTCGATTGAGTTGATTGCTCTGTTTGCCGACCAGCCGTCCAACTCTAACTGCGCTGTTTCACTTTTTTGTTTTTGTAAGTGTCTGTTTATTGTCTATTTTATGCTTAAGTTTTGTTGCTTAAATATGTCTCTTTAAATGGTTGCAACAATATTCAGTTTTAGTTGTTTTATATTGCCGTTGTTGTTGTATGAATATATATTGCGTTTTATAAATATATCAGCAGCGGCTGCGACAGCGATAGCGACAGCAACGACAGCAACAGCAGCATATTTATCCATTCTTTATTATGCGTTGAATTGTTGCATTATTGTGTTTGTTGTTATGGCGTTTGCTATATTTTTCATGGGCGGTCGTGCTTAACTTATGCTTGTATTTTTGCGCAAATTTGTTGTTGTTTGGTTGGGGTTTTTGTGGTCACATTCATGACAACCATCAAGTCGTCGTCGAGTTTAGGCAATTGCTCATTTTGTTATTTCGGATACTTACTATTCGTGGCAACAACAAAAACTTAATTTTTCTTTAAACAGAGTTATTTTTCAGGGTGTTGTTTAGTTTATCTCCTATATACAGCTCTTCCCTGATGCAGTGGGCCGAGATGTATTAAATAGCATTGAAAATGCATATATATTGAATTTAAATTGGTTTGAATATAAAATTTAGACAATCTGAGATTAATAATACGGGACTCACAGTTTTAATATTTTTCCTTTAATTAACTTTCTCAAAGATGAAATTTAAATCCATATTTAAATTGTTGGTTCTGCTACAGCGGATTAAAATTTGCCGCCTGTAGCAGAACCTTTTGCCGTAAGGTGTTCCCAGCTGTAGTGCCCCTATAGGCTAGTATGTAGTGTACTAGCTTGTCAGTATGGGGGTTGTGAGTTCGATTCCCAACGAAAAATTCCCAATAAAAATTGACTATCGGTGGGACCGCTTAGCGATGCAGGTATAATCACTGGTCTCTGTGCTGTCTTATTTAATTAATTAATTTCCGACTATCCTTCTACTTTCACCACCTGTTTCATCTCTTCTCTATCCCTTTCCTAAAAAATGTAGCACGGTACTTGACTAAACAGGCATTGTTGCCTGAAGTGCTACTTCTCCTTATGAGAAAAAAAAAATAAAAATCAAAATTCTTTTGGTGAGTGGGTTATTAGTGTGATATGCTTTCCGAAGCGTTTCTTTATATATGATTTTTCAACAAGAAGATTGTTTTCCAATTACGGCAACACCAACAACATGTGAGTTTTGACAATTAGTTTTTTTGACGGATTCGTAGTAGAGGCCTTAAAAATTGTTACAATGAATTCAATTTCGCACGAAAATCACATTAAAATAATTAAAATCCACTGTGGTTCTCCTAAAATGACATTTTATATTTTCGGACAACATAGTCGTTCTTCTGAGATCGCTATTAAGAATTTGGTCGATAAATTTGAGTCGACAGGGTCGACACAAAATGTACGAACACAAACGCATGTTCGACCGGGTCGTTCAACTGAAAACGCTGCAACTGTGAGCCACAGAGTTGAAGCACATCCAAATTTGTCAATTCCTCGACTTTGTCATCAATTGGGGTAACCCAAAGGTACCACATGGCGAGATTTGCGTAAAAATTTTACTTTGAAGCCTTACAAGGTTCCATTGATGCAGAAATTGAAGCTGATCGGCTATTCACGTCGACGTAGATTCGCTTAATTCATTCAGGATTAAGCGGCTGTTTTTTTCTGAAAAAATCGTTTTTTCAAACGAAGCTCATTTTCACTTGTGCGACGTTATGTCAACAACTGAAATGGCCGCATGTGGACTGCTGAAAATCCTAGAGTAATTATTGACATGCCTTTACTGTATGGTGCGCTATGTTGTCTGGAGGCATGAATGCTCCGTTTTTTTTCGAAAGTGAGGCTGGAAATACGGTAATGGTCAAGGTATCACGCTATCGCAAGATTACGTGATAAGATTTACATTTTTACATAGCCATTTCGCCATAACACGATGGTGAATCAGACCACTTGGGTGACATGTAGCGTGCACCCACGCCCTGGGAAGCCGAAGCATAATTCTGCCCAACAGGTCATTGCCAGGTGCAGGGAGCAGGGCCAGCACACCCACTCCTTGCTGAAGGGTTGGAGACTCAAAAAACTCCTGGTCCAGAAAAAATGCCATGTATGCTCACTGGATCCGTATCATTCAACCTGTGCTCTTGGTCAAAAGTGAGATGATCCTGGCCCCTTAATCATATTGCGAGGGCCTGCGAAACCACAACCACCACGATAATCACCGTAGGGCCTACCTCAAGTTGAACTCTGGGGCTTACTGATTCCCGTGGAAATAAAGCGGAAGTTATCCAGTTGGATGAATGCCTTAATGGTGAGACTCCATTAAGACATATAAATGTGATCCCGGGAGGAAGAGAGCTATCACGAGATGTAACATCGCAATTTTAGCCTGTTATTGACGACTTGGGTACTACTGACATGTGGTTTCAACAGGACGGTGCCATGTGTCACACGCCGATGAAACGATTAATGCCATGAAATCCTATTTCCGATGTATTAGAAACTTTATTTATCGTAGATGTAGGTGAAAAAACAAAATTCTACAGAGCATGATAGCAACATACGATTTCGTGATATGATTTACATCTGTACCTGGCCGTAGGCCTTAATCAGATGGTGGTCAAACCACTGGGAATGAAAAGCAACGTCATTCAAGCCCTAGGAAGCCGTGGACTAATTCTAGCAACAGGTCTTTCCTAGTTGCAATTTCAGCGATTCCAAAGCAGGGTTGCAAACCACTACCGCTTGCTGAAGAGCTGGAGACTATCAAACACCTGGTCCAGAACACATGACTAGCATGCTCACTGGATTCGGATGATTCGGGTGGTCTTCATAATCAAATTAATGCGAGGGCCGCAAAAACATAACCACCACGGTACTCCCGAAGTGCTAACCTCAATAATCAGTCAGACAACAGCTAAAAGTCTAAAGAGACAATTAGCGGATCTCTGGGGCTTACTGATTCCCGTGGAAATAACGTGGAGCTTCCAGTTGACAGCCTGCTTGCCTTCAGGGAACTGGGCTCCCTTATACCCCCCAGCAGCACAGGTCTAGATGGTCAAGTATTCCATAAAGAAGAATAAACGTGCCCCGGTGGAGAAGCGACATATGAGATGCTTGATTTTTTCTTTTTTCTCCAACGTGATAGTTGCTATTTTATAAGGTATGTCTAAGCAGGATTATCGAGCAACGCACTTCTTTGTTAAGCCGTGTTCGTACGGTCTAGCGATAGAGTAATATTCTTGCGTAATTTTCTGCATGGACGTCGCGATAACAGAGTTCTTCTTGTATAACAATCAAACACTTATTCAATGTAACATTTTAAGCTACTGTGACTGGTATACATATATATACGAGGGTGGGTCAGTATGTCCCCAACTTTAATTGAAATGTCAACACTGCTTCTGTTAACAGGCACCTGACATTTGACTCCTGTCCAAATTTAAACTACCGCACGTTTTGAAAAGAAAATTTGTTTATTTAACTATTTTGCCGTCAGAAGTCAAATCTGTTTTCATCGAGAGAAGGAACACGCTGTGGTCTCATACAAATATAAATCTTATTCGTTTCTGTTGCTTCAAAAGGGAATATTTGGTGAAACCAATGATATCAATCTTCTTATGTTTCCCGCAAGTCACCGCCGTGCATGATTTACAGATGGTCGGAGTAAAAACCGCTTCTTCTTATTTATTTCCATGCTCAATACTAAAGGTTCTGTCATTTCCTTTTGACATGGCTTTAAGTAAAGAACAGTAATTGCCTCACTACTGCATAATTATTTCTTTCGAAGCTTTTTGCTACTAAGGAACTTTTCGCCATAAATAGGGGCCTTAGGTGTTTCTTTGAGTTCGCTTCAAAACTGTTAGAATTCTTTTTTGAAACTGCGTTTGGATAATTTCTCCATGACCCCACTATGCTTCAGTTACTTTATTTTCAGCATTATTCAGTCTGTCTGTCTGTTTGTGTGTCTTTTTCAGTCTGCACATATTATGCCGCCAGACACAAAGACACATTGATTTAGCACTGTTTTGGTTTGTTTTTTCTTCTTCGTTTATTTGTTATTTCATTCCTGGGTTGAAAATATGACTTGCATGCAATAACGCTGCCACTACCACTGCCACTGCGACTGACAGTGCCAGTGCTGTTGCTTATAATGTTGCGTTGATGTTGTCTTTGTTGAGGTGTCGTCCTCGCTTAAATTAGCTCACAATAAATTGTTTTTTTTTTGATTCCTTGTTTTTTTTTTACACAAAAGATAAATAAATAAAATAAAAAATTAATATTCCTTGATTTGTTGTTGTAGGTTTTTGTTGTTGTTGTTTTGTGCAACTTCAATTTTGAATTGTGGATGGATATTCATTATCTGTTTTTGCTTAAAATGTATTTTTATTTAATTTTTCTTCGATTTTGTTTTAATACTTCGTACATAATTTGTTTGTTGTTCACCCGTTTCTTTTTTTTTCTGTGTGTTGTTTTTGGTTTACTGTATAAAGTTGTTTCTTTTTAGATTGTTGTGTCTGTCCGTATGTGTCTCTGTCTGTTGTTGTTGTTGTTCTTTCCTTATTTTATTATTACTTTGTTTTATTTAATTTTAATATAATTATGGCAAATTTTCCAAGAATCATCGCTTTGTTTTTCAGATTTAAAGCCGCCATACCCAAATGAACTGCATGCAATTTGATTAAGGAAACAAAAACAAAAAAGTATCGAAACGCATAAATTCATTTTATTGAATTTAGTTCATTATTTTCAAAAATCGTTATTTGTTCTTTTTTAATCGAATTTATTGAGTTGTTAACTTAAATTTTCTCTTTTAGTTTTGAAACGCAAAGTCCTTTACATCAAAGGTTAACGGCTGTGTTTTATACGGGTATAAATTGTAAAGGTGGCAGCACTCTTTTTAACATTTCTTTTTCGTTCGGACCAGCACTCTGGGGTGACCTCTATTCATGCAATGCATTGTACCAGAATTTGGGAATTTGGTTATGGGACGGAGGAAAGTGGGAGTAGTGTTTGTGGACATTCGATTTGAATTTCCCTACGTTGAAAGTGCCAGGAAAGGACTTCTGGAGGGAGTTTATTCTACGTACGAACGAATTTTCTGGCCAATTATCCACGACTGACGCCCTCAACGAAAATCGAGTTAAACGCAAAAATTGTTCGTTAAAATACTTGCCATTGTAGTAACGATAAAACAGTGAAATGCAACCCACATTGCGTCGATGCTTTAGAAAATCAATAGAGTTGGATATCCTTCGATCCCCAACAAGTCTCTTGTCCTTCTTCTGTACACGGTCAAGTAACTCCAAAATAGACTTTGGGGCGCCGACCCATACATGAGAGTTATATTTCATCTTTGGACGGATATAGGTTGTATAAATAGTACGAAGATTGGATGGAGTGAAGTATCTCTTACACCGTTTTAGAAAACCGAGGTACTTGAAGGTTTCTTTAGGAACCTAAAAAATGTGTTTAGTCCATCGCACATCACACTGAGTTTTAAGGCTAAGAACATTAAGAGCTTTCAATTCCGTAATGCCTATATCAACCGTAGTTGCAGCACCATATCCGAACATAGTTCTATGCGTAAGCATGCAGGATTGCGTCTTATGGGCATTAAAATCTACTCTATTCACATGATTTTATTTGAAGATCGCCGTGAGATAATGACTAAGCGTACCATTCATGTTCCGCCTTTTAGAACTCACCTCTAACTAGTTCGGTCTATTACTAAATGAATACGAATGACAAATGGTGCTATCATCTATCGAAAGAGTATTCAGGCAAAAAACAAGAAGTAGTGTAGGAGAAAGAACGGAGCCTTAAGTTATCCTTGAATTAATTTAGAACTCGCCGGATGAAATCTCAACTACAACAACTCCTAATGATGTGATAAGGTTTACATCTGTACCGGCAGTGAGCCATAATCAGATGGTGGCCATTACCACTGTGAATGAAAAGCAACGCCATTCACGCCCCAGAAGGCCTTCGAATCCGTGGATTCTCCGGACACTCCTAGTAGCAATTTTAAAAGCTCGAAGTAGGTCGCAGCCTTAACTCCTTGCTAAAGAGTTGGAGACCACCCAACTCCTGATCTAGAACGTATGAAGCTTAAAATAATTAAGAACACGACGGAATTCATACTCAGTGGACCTGAACCATTCATTGCGTTCATTGTATATGATCCGACCCACAAACCACGATACTCCCATATAGGGGCCAACCTCAATAACCAGCCAGAGAGCAACTTAATGTCTAAAGAGACAAATAGTGGACTCTGCGAGCCTACTGGAAATATAGACGATTGTCCAGATGGCTCCTACTAGCCTTTATGGGCCTGGGCTCCCTTTTACCCCGCAAGACACCAGTCTAGATGAAGTAATAGGCTCCAAAAAGACTATCATGTGCCCCCGGTGGGAACAACAGCTCCTAATGCGATTCCTGAGAAAACTCGAAATAAATCTGGAAAAATTATCACCGACACCAAAGGCAGCAAGTTTTGACAGAAGTACATCATGCCACCCTCTATTAAACGCATTGGAAATATCTGGAGCCACTACTTTACTCTCTCCGAAATGATGTATGGAGTTGCACCATTGTTCCGATAGGAAAGCAAGTCACTCGTAGAGAGCCCTCTACGGAAACCATACTGTCTGTCGCTAAGTAACCTCTTGGACTCTAGGTACCTCACAAGATGAAAATTAATCATACTTCCCATCACTTCAGAAAGTGCAGAACAAATTGCAATTTGGCGGTAATTTTTATGCTTTTTGTGAATTGGCGTTACATTGGCAACCTTCCAACACTTTGAAAATTCATCGGCATGATACAGCATGCTGAAAAGGTTAACTAACGGACGCGCTAGCGTCGAAGAGTACTATGTCAAGATCAGTGCTTATATTGTATCTCATCCGGCCCAGGAGATCTGCTGAAACATTTTTAACCGCTTGATCTGGAAAGAATATCTTCTTCTTGAGAATCCTTAATTGGATGCTGAAAAACTGACTGTTTGGTGTGTTTTATGGGCCGGTGGAATAATTAGTCCGTACTTATTTTAAAAAGATGTTGGTCAGGTCGTTACAGTCAATAATGGTCTCTGTAGAGCAACAATGATATCTTAGAAGCAGTGGTTTCTACTAGACGGCGTAACATGTCACATAGTTCGTGCCACAATTGATTTATTAAAGGAAACGTTTGGTAACCGCATAGTTCTACGTTTTCCAGTCGCGAAATGATCTTTGTAAGATTTTGCGATTAACCGCCTCTAGACTATTTTCTATAACGATGTATTTTGCGCTACTCTGATAAGCATGCAAGACAACATTCGCCGAGTTATAGCAACAAATATTGGTAAAAATTATTGAAAGTTGGACTTTCAGATTAGACTATAAACGTGTCAGCCCTAGTGTTATTATGCGAGAAGTTAGTTTTAAATTACAATGTCAGAAGTTTATCTTTGGAAAAAAGTAAATTTTACGACAATTAAAAAAATTTATTCCATTTCATAGTTCTATACTTCAATAAAAATCATCCTTTATATAATAAAAGCAGTTACTGGCAAAATGTTGTTATCTTTTGTAGCTACCAATCGAAACCAGGCTCCTAATAAAAGTGCTGACTTATTAAGTTCGACTGGGAGTACTCAAATATTAAACTTTCCGTGACTACTTATCGAAACTTAAACGTTTATCTGAGGAAAATGTCTATCACGAATTTTGCTGAGTTATATAAACCTGTGCATAGATCTTCCTCGCAAAAAAGAGAGAATCAAAATAGGCGTACCTTTTGGATATGAAACAATTTTTGCACTCAACTAAGCAGATATCTAAAGTAGGTATTTAGGTACCAAAACGTATAACTCCAAAATCTTTTGCTACATCCCAATTTTTAATTATTTTGTAGCGAAGGTATGACGCTGGTAGTTCCAGTTTTGCCTATTTTTCATACGCTAATGTATGCTAATGTAATGTTCTAAAGGGTTCGCCAAATAACTTTTTTTTTTGTGTTAAACGCTATAAACAAAACTACTGCATATTTTCTCAAATTTCTTTTTTTATTTGAAAGTACAATCCTTCCGGTTAATAATGGAAAATAATTTCATTCAAATGGCTGCCTCGGCTGGCCATGCAGTAGTCTACACGATCAGTCCAATTTTTAAGCACATTATCGATTGTGTGCAGCTGCATTTTATCAATGGCTTCACGAATATTGTCCTTTAAAGCGCCAATTGTCTTTGGCTTGTCGGCGTAACACTTATCTTTGACGGCACCCCACAAATAGTAGTCCAACGGTGTCAAATCGCAGCTCCGAGGTGGCCAAACGACATCAGTTCTACGGGTGATAACGCGATCTTCAAAAATAGGTCGCAAAACATCGAGTGTAGTTTCGGCTGTGTGGCACGTAGCGCCGTCCTGTTGAAACCAAATGTCCCAATGTCCTCCTCTTCAATTTTTGTGAACAAAAATTCGTAACGGCCACTCTTTGCTCATTTTCGAAGAAAAATGGCCCAATCATGCCTATAGACCAAAAGTCGCACCAAACAGTGACCCGTTTTGGGTGCATCGGCTTTTCAATGTATGCGTGCGGGTTTTCTGTGCCCCAAATGCGACAATTTTGCTTGTTTACATACCCGCCAAGATCAGAATGAGCTTCATCTGAAAAGATGATTTTTTTTTGCAAAATCGACATCTTCTGTAAATCGATCGCAGGCCCACTTAGCGAAGCGAAAACGCATTGGATGGTCACTTGGCTTCAACTCCTGAACCAATTGGACTTTGTATGGCGTCATACCAAGGTTTTTATGCAAAATTCGTCTCAATGATGTCTCTGAAATATTCAATTGTTGAGAAAGACGGTGAATTGATGTTGATGGCACTTCACTCACGCACACTTTCTGTCACAGCAGCAATATTCTCAGGTGTACGCACTGTTTTTGGCTTTTCACGCTTTGGTTTATCGATGAGGATGTCAGTTTCTTTCACTTTTTTTTACAAGATAATGAACATACAGAGCTGATGGTGCTTCTCTCTTTCTCTCCGTACGCAATTTTCGCACACAGTCTGCAACATTACCATGATCTTCAAAGTAATGTCGCAATATTTCTCAGCTTTGTTCAAGCGTATACACAGCCATATTCTTTCAGCGGAAGGATAAAAATAATTATCTAGCAAATCAAACATGAGCTAAGTGTTGCCATTCACGAAATAAGCACTAGTTGAAAAAAAAAAACGTTAGATGGCGGATCTTTCACTATTAATATTACGACGAAACTGTAACTTTAAGCTGGTAAAAGGTTAGGAAGTAATTTGCCTGTCAAATAATTGAATGCCTAGAAATAAACTGTCATCCTTTGAGATTTATTTAAGAAAAGTTGGACAGTTTTAACGCAAATTATTTTAATTGTGAATATTTGTTAAAAATATGGTGAATATTTCACCGCATCACTTCTTAAAATTCTTGTAGCTTTTTCAATTAGTCACGCTCTATCTTAGACTGCTGTATGTAATTTAATCGTTAAATTCGAGGCTCACGATATTATTTGTGACAATTGACCAAAACAATATACTCGTGGGGGCTGTAGTGATGGCAACGTAGCTGTTGTATAGCAAAGTTTTGAAAATTATTATGGAACATCGACATTACTAGAGTTAATTTGCGCAGCATTATGCATAAAGGTCTTCAATTTCGCACTTATAAAGTTCAAGTCGTTCAAGCATTAAAGTCGATTCACCATTGTTACTCGCGAAATTTTTTGAAGTGGATGTTTGCAAAATTGAACGAAAACCATGTATCTTCCAAGTGCCCTTGTAGGCTGGTAGATAGTGTACTAGCTTATAAGACTGGGGGTTGTGGGTTCGATTCCCAACAAAGACCTTGGTTTTTTTCACTACAAAAATAAAAATTGACTGCCGGTGGGGCTGCTTAGCGATGAAAGCATAGTCACTGGTCGCTGTGCTGTCTTATACGGCAGTTAATTACCATAACTATCCTTTTACTTTCACCACCTGTTTCATCTCTTCTCTATCCCTTTCCTAAAGGAATGTAGCAGGGCACTTAACTAAATAGGCATTCTTGCCTGAAGTGCTACTTTTCTTTATAGAAAAAAAATAGTCTTCAGTGATGAGGGTCATCTTCAATTAGGTGGTTATGTAAACAAACAAAATTGTCACGTATAGGCCGCACATGGTGACCAAATTTTATGGCCACAATTAGCCAATGTTATCATTAACGACCTTTGATTCCAGCAAGACGACGGCAAGAGCCACACAGCCACTAAACAATGCGGGTATTGCAAGAGAAATTTTCCGGTAGCGTTTTTTCTCGATTCGGCGATATCAATTGGCCGCCTCGTTCTTGTGACTTAACGCCGTTGGGCTATTTTCTTTCAGGACATTTGACAGACTGGGCTTATAAGAACAGTTACCAAATGAGATAAACGAAACGTTGTTGCACAATGTGCTTTAAAATTTTGTGAAAAGAACAGGCGTCTAGCAAAGTATTACAGGTGGACATTTGCCCGAAGTTGCATACCATTATTCATTCCCATCTATCTGCTTTACACTTATGTCAATAAAACTAAAGTTGTGGAAAACAACTGTGTGATTTAAGTAAATTTACTTCCTAACCTCAATTTTGCCCATCTGACTTTAATAGCGTTTGCATTTCTAAGTCGTACATTATTGACTTCAATGGAATTGATGGATAAATAAAATTTTTCAGAAATTGATGTCATGATTCATCAAAATCCATTAAAAAATACAAACGTGATTTAATAGTTACTGCGATATTTAAAGAATTGTATCAAGCGGAGAAAGTCATTTCTTGAACAAAAAAGTTTAAAACGTAAAAAGGACCTGCTGCAAAATTAATTGAACAAGGAATGGATCAATTTGCAAATAAATTGCTGAATGAATTGAATCGTTATAAAAGGAGACATCAAATTAACTTAATTACCATCACGAATTTCTTTTGAAACGATATTTAAATGCATTAAAATCAAAAACAGAGTTCTGCAAATGACCACATTAAGACTTGACTCATGTTGCAAATATGCAACTCACTTACAACATTTTGTAATTTACCAATATTGTGGTAAATCAAATACTCATATCCTTTTGCTCATTCCAATCTGTTCATTTTTCCTTTTCTTTTTTTTCTTTTGTTGTTGTTGTTGTTTTGTTCCTTTTTATTTGAGTCAGACTTAATAACAATTTTCATCTAAACACACAATCTAAAATCTCTAAAAGCATGTGAATATAGAGAAGTGGCTCTTGGTCGGTTGGTCAGTCGCTTTTATGTTTTGCAGCATTCAAAACACATTTATACAAAGTACGCACACACACGTACATACATACATACACAAACACACAATGGTGTTCGCAGTGTAAAAGTATTTTGATGGTTGTTTGGTTAAACACAAGGAACCAAAAAAAAAAAAAAAAAAAAAAAAAAAAAACATTAAAAACGAAATTTCGAGAAAAAAGAGGAATGTGCAACAATTTATAAAAGTGCAATCAGTAAAAAGACATAAACTCAAAACAACACCCAAAATGAAAAACAACACAAAAAATTGGAAAAAGATATATTGACTCAAAACACACTAAAAGTTACTGTGACTCTGTGTGCGTTTGTTTGTGTATGTGTGTTTGTGTTGTATTTTTATGAAGTCAGTTTACAGGTTGTGTCAAGGATACGCAATTCATACTCAATATACTCTTGGCAACTGGGTGGTGTTTGGCGTTGCATGTATGTTTGTTTGTATGACAACATGCAGTTGTAGTCTCTTTTTATTTCTACTTAAACAAAGTATCAAGCAGATATCACTGGGGCTAACGAGTGCCCTAAAGGACTTAATTCATCTTGATTTTTTTTTATTTTGAATATGTGTATAAAATCTGAGCGACTAGTCCTAAGGCAATTTGGTGTTCTTTAAAAGAAACTTGACCTTTATAGAGATAAAAGAAATTAAAATACTTTTATTCGAAAAAAATTCTTCAAGTAAAAATTTATGCCGGCTCCATTTTTAAAGACGTTTAAATGAAATATATCACTGTGATTCTTTATATTGACTGAAATAGCTGCAAGTTTTATATCGGGTTTTTCAACAAGAAGTTTGTTGGCCAACACTATAATAGTTTTGATTTTTAAATTTTTTTGACGTATTCGTAGTAGTTGCAATGAAATAAATTTCAGACGAAAATCGCATTCAAATATTTAAAATTCACTTTTAAAAATGGTGATTCTGCTAAAGTTATATTTCGTTAAATTCATGATATTTTTGGACCACATAATAAAACGTCCTTCTGAGACCGCTATTAAGAATTTGGTCGTTAAATTTGCGTCGACACATTCGATACAATATGCCCGAACATCAACGCGTATTCGACCGGGTCGTTAAATTGAAAATATCGGAGCTGTGACCCACAGTGTTGAAGCAGACCCAAATTTGTCAATTCCTAAACCTTCTAAACAATTAAGATCATCCATAACCATATTTTGCGTAAGGATTTAATTTTGAAGCCGTACAAAGTTCAACTAATGCAGAAACTGAAGGCGATCAACCATTCACATCGCCGTAGATTCCCTTAATCCATTCAGGAGCAACTGGCTGGTGGTTCTAAGAAATATATTTTACCTACGAAGCTCATTTGTACTCGTCAGGGTATGTCAAAAAAAAAATTGTCACATTTGGGCTTCTGAAAATCCTAGAATGTTAATTTAGAAGCCTTTACAAGCCCAACGTGTTACTATATTCTGCGTTGTGTGGTCTGGGCCCTTCTGTTCGAACATGTAGCTGGCAATGCGGTTAGGATTAATGGATCACGCTATCATGAGATGCGTGATAAGATTTACGTCGAACCACTTAGGTGATATGATGTGTGCACCAACGCCCTAGGAAACCGAAGACTAATTTCTAGCAACAGCTCATTTCTAGTTGCAATTTTAGAAGTTTCGGAGCAGGGCCGCCAATCTCCATTCCTTGTTGAAGAATTGGAAACTGTCCATCTCCTAGTTCAGAACACATGATAAGCATGCTTACTAGATCCGAATCACTCACCCATTATTCTCAGTAAAGGTGAGATCAAATTCATGAGGGCAGCGAAACTATAATCACCACGATGCTCCCAAAGAGCCAACCTCAACAATCAGACAGAGAACAGCTAAAAGGCTAAAAAGCCAAAATGCTAAACTCTAGGGCCCTCTAATTCCCGTGGAAAAAACGTGGATTTAACAGTTGGCTCCCTGCTGGTGTTTAAGGGACTAGGTTCCCTTTTACCCCCGGTGACATGAAGTGATAAGACTTACATCTGCATCTGGCCGTAAGCCCTAATAAGATGGTGGATCATTACCACTGTGGTGGTATATAGCGCCATCCTCGCCCTATAAGGCCGTCGAATACGTATATCCTCCGGTCACTCCTAGTTGCAACTTCAGGCCGCAGCCTTCATTCCTTGCTGAAGAGTTGGAGACTATCAAACTCCTGGTCCAGAACGCATGAAACTTAATATAATTTAAGAACATGACGGCATTCATACTCACTGGACCTGTACCATTCATTGTGTTCATTGTGAATGATCCGAACTACAAAGTTAAACGAGGGCCTCGAAACGCACAGCCACCACAATACTCCTGAAGGTCCTACCTCAATAATCAGTCAGAGAACAGCTAAATGCCTAAAGAGACAAATATCGGAACTCTGGGGTTTTACTGATTCCCATGGAAATATAGTGGATTCTTCAGCTGGCTCCTGCTAGCCTTGAAGGGTACTGGGCTGCCTTTTAACCCCGTAAGACTCCTTTAAGACATTTAAGTCTAAGTCTACGGGAGTTATCACGAAATTCTGACAACTAAATTTTGGCTTTTTTTTTGACGACGTAGATATCACTGACATGTGATTTCAACAGGACGATGCCATACGTCATATAGCCAATGAAACGATCAATTTATTGCACGCCAAATTTTCCGATCGTATAATATCATGACAATCAAGAGTTAAGTGGCCAGACAGATCGTGTTATTTAACGCCATTGGATTATTTTTTGTGGTTCTATGTTAAGGACAGAGTCTATGGGGAGCCAATCGAATCGATTTCAGCCTTAAAATTCAAAATCCGTGATGGGTTTAATAAAATAAGACCACCATTTTGCCAAAAATGGATAAAAAAAAAACTTTGATGAAAGAATCGAAATCTGTCAATGTGGTCATGGTGGATATTTGCCAGATATCATTTTTCATTATTGCTGAACTTTTCGCCAGTTATGAATACAATAAAAAATTGAATTATCTTAATCTAAATTTGTTGTTTTCTTTTGTTTTAAAAAACAAACCTCTTTTTGAAAAATCCTTTAAGGACAGGAGAAATTTGACTTAGGTGAAGTACGCTAAGTTCCAAAAAAAAAACTATTTCTTTAATATTTTTCGATGAAGGTGATTCCTTGCCTGTCCTAATGTCACCTAATTTAGGTGACGTAATATTTTAAGTTGTATTTTCTAGTTTCTAATTGTAATTGTGATTGATCATAAGATCAATAAGATTTGCGCGATCAAAAAGGTATTAAAACTATAGACATTTCATCAAAGAGTTCGCTATATGTGACATGTGTGTGAAATATTGCCGATATGTTCTTCCATATCGAAGCAGTAAAATTTTATAAATGAATACTTATTGCAGAATGAAGTCATCAGGTTTTATCAGTCAGCGGTTCAGTTGAACGTTAAGCAATTTTAAGAGTCACAATTTTGTATACTTTGTGTCGAGCTGACACGCAACACAATCAATTATAATCTTTTGTGATGCAATAGTTGTCGTCCTATTGCATTATGCTGTAGTTTTGGAGGTTGAGTGTTAATATTAATTCTACTGTGACATGTTTGAAGCTAACTGAAGCCAAATATATCTTAATAAGATCTGAATTGCAACGCTGTGTAATGAAACGGCTTTTTACTGTCCTTTTAAAATTTACTGCTCAAACATTTAAATATTTAGCAGCCTGCCTTGAATAATAGCAAACAACAATACATGATCACAGCTCTGATTCGTCGGGGAGCAGCTTAGTATTTGTAACCGAAAATGTTGCAAGGCACTCCTTAGTGTCGACCAAACAGCATGCCATGCAATTGGTAATACATCGACAGCTTTTGCAGAGTACTTTTGGTAAAATGCTTGAAGCCGTTCCATTACAAAATGACAACTTTTCATCAGTTGTTAACTGGTGACCAGAAAACGCATGCAGCCTACGTTCAAGCCATCTTGGAAAAGTGAATACACTCGCTTAAAATTATTTTTTAATGGTTTATAATTTACACCAGAGGCAGTGTTAAATTGTGAGGAGAAAAAGGATTACTACGAATGGCAAGCAATAGAGAGCCATGCTATTTCCTTCTTTAGATTAATTTAAAGTGGAAATAATGTACCTTCACGAAGCACTATCTTCATTCTATTTATTTTAAAAAAAGATCAAGCAATCAATCAATCTGGTCAAACATAAGTTTTTAAGCACAAGCTTGACTCTTAAGATGGATTTATTGATTTCCTCTTGAACAGAATACAGAAACTTTCGTTCAGGCATCTGATTTCTATATTAAATCTGATGTACCACAAGGTAGCCATCTCGGGTCGTTGTTGTGGTTTTTTTTTTAATCAATGATTCACCAACAGTAATAAAGTTTTCAAATATCCTCATGTATACCGATGATGTCAAAATTTTTTTAGGTTATAATCATTATCCAAATCATGATCATTATCCAAATAGTGCAGCAGTATGTGTTTCTTTCAAAGAACTCATTTTATTGTTGAATATGTTTTGAAGGATGGAATATTCAACAAAGTTGAAGCAATTTCTGATCTGGGTGTCTCACTTGATTCTAAACTGAATTTTATACAACACATTTCATTTACAGTAAATATAGCTCGATCTGTCTTGGGATTTAATCAAACGCTGGCCCAAAGGTCTTACTAACTTACGCAGCCATAGTATACATATTTAGTTAGACCTATTCTGAAATATGGCTCTATAGTTGGGCACCCAACCTACAATGTCCATAATAATATTAGCGAATCTGTTCGGAAACAAGTATTGTTATTTTGCCTCCCTGGCTTGCATTGGAAATATGCAAGATTGACCATCTTAAAATAATCGACTTGTTAATTAAACTTCCGGCGCTTAACAGCCGTAGAACAATGTTGCATGTTAGTTCCAATAACCAGTCAGAGAACAGCTAATTGTCTAAAGAGACAAATAGTGAACTCTGCGGGCGTACTAATTCCCGTGGAAATATGTGGATTGTCCAGGTGACTCCTACTAGCCTTTGAGGGGCCTGGGATCCCTTTTAGCCCGCAAGACACCAGTCTAAATGGAATAGTAGGTTCCAAAAAGATTATCATGTGCCCCCGGGGGCAACTTAAGCGCAAAATGTGCAGTACGACCGCCTCCTAGAAGAGCCGCCGCAATTCGAGTTGATGCTAACGCCAAAGCTATGTCACATCTTAATCGAATAGTGGCCAAAATCAATGAAATGACAAATATTTTTCCGGTTCCTCCAGGTGCGTCCAGGAAAAATAGACCACCAGTATTATTGTCCACCGCTTGCATAAATGTTTCGTTTATTTGTTTTTGCTGTTCATTCAGCAACGGCACATTATTTCAAACGAATTCCTGCAATGTATCAACATTGTATTGCAGCTCTCGATTTAATTCTTGGTTGAATGCATCGTGCATCGATCGATCATTCCTACTTCAATCAGTAGCTTGTTTGCAATAGTCAAGCATTGATCCGCATTGTATATTTCATAGTTTATTTGCATGTCGGGCTTATTCGCTCGAATGCCCAAGCGATGCAAGATATCTTCACATATGTCGTCTTTGCATTTGTTCCACAACTGAATTGGTGGTGAAGGGAAACATGTGGTGATGATAATTGCGAACAGCGTTCGTATTTGGTACGCATTTGATGAAACAACTGAATCCGCAAGTGTTAAATCCCAATGAGAATCGTTCTCCAGCAAACCCAATAGTTGACATGCTTCTCGATATGTTTGGCATTAATGGCCATTCACATTTTTCAAATGCGCAAATGTTTTTGGTCCACGTACATTTAACGACAGCAGTCGCAAATAAAAACATTCATCATTTCTAGGATGAACAGTATACATGCGATCTAGTGCACGGCGCCATCTACTTAAAATGAAACGTACTTATTTTCGTGAGGGATACTCACACACACCACGTACTAGTGCCGTTGTAGTACATGGTATGTATCAGAGATGGGGCTGTAAGTGAAAAATGATTTTCTCTGTTTTCCTGCTTTTCTCTTGAAATTTACTCTTTAAATTTTATATTTTTAGTACATAATGCTGTGGTTACCGTCGGTAAGAATTTCATATATTCACAAACATGATTGATAACATCAATAAAAACTCTATATGAGGACACCCTCTGAATTTTCAAATAATTTATTTTATTAATTGTTTTTATAAGAAGTCAGTCTACAGAATTTTGAAAATATCATATCATATTTTCAAAATAAAATACTAAAGTTTGTGCACTTTTACAACACCCTGTATAAATTCATTATTTCTTGGTTTAAAACTAATTGGAATCTTAAAAGAATTTAATTGTAATAAAATAATAAATCTGATCAAATTACTGGTCGCCTTACTTCCTATTGATTACAATCTTTTACAACTCTGCTTATGGTTAGCAAACGATTTTCTTTCGCTTTGGTTCCATTTGTTGGCATGTTGTTATTGTGCTAGTGCTATGTTCTAGTTAAAGAAGGTAGTAAGGTAAAATAGAATTTTGTTGCATTAGTATTGTTTTTGTTGTTATTGTTGTTGCTATTTTTGTTGCTGTTATTAACATCATGCCACTAATGTCTACCTTTGGAATTGTAGAGCTTTTAAAACCATTACAGTGCAATATTTTGTAGCTCGTTGTTTGTTGCCTGAAAATCTTTTTTGCTTCCACTACTAGAAAAATTTTTGTTGTTGTTTGTTTTTTTTTAAATTTTTCATTTTTTCCATATTTTTTATTGCCTTTACATAGTGGTGGATTATATTTGTCCTTGTTGGATAGATTTTTTTGCACTTTGGTTTTAGATTCTTGTTAAATTAAGGTTTTCTGTTCTTCTGCTTCCTTTTCTACTCCAACTCTAAACTGTCTACAGTTGTCTACTTTATTAAGAGTTTGTTGCTGTTGTTGCCGTAACTGGATGTATGTATATGATTTCAAAATGCTTTTACTGTTGGGGTTCTTTCATGGATTTACGTTAAGCATTCTGGTAAAATGCATTTCAATATGCGAGTATTTTTACCCTCAAGTTGTCATTATTATTCCCGCACTTTTATTTTTGCTTCTTTCATTTCGTTTAGAGCCAACAAAGTTTTGTTTATTTAGTTGGTTGTCAATTGTATTGTTTCTTTTATTTTTTTTTTCTCTGCCTTTTTTCTTTTTGTTGCTGTTGTTGTTTTGTTTTATGGCAACTTCTTCTATTTGTTTGTTTAATTTCTGTATGGCTGTCAGGTTTGTTTATTGCTTGACAGTTGTGGTCAACGAAATTCTAAAGGAATATTTTTTTTCTTGTTTTTTGCTTAATTTAAATCTCCTTATTTTGGGCAATTTAAAATTTTTACTTTATATTTTTTGGCATCGTTTGTAATTGATTTTTGTTGGCTTTTAGCAGGCAATTAATTTGAAAATAGAAAATTAAACATTTTTATTTTTGTTTTGTTTGTTTTATATGTAAATGACAGAGAGTATCCTTTAGATTTGGGGAAATATAAAAAAAAAATATTTTTTAAGCATTTAAATGTAAATATAACATCCATATTATATAGCGCAATATTAAGTCGAGTTTGCTTATTATCTTAATTATTTATTTGCCTGCTTACACTTATTAGTCGCAATATTTGCAATGTGAGTTTAAATTTCAAATGACATTTAGTAATTTTTGAAATACACACGACTAAAGGCCTGAAAATAATTGTTGTGATGCCCAAAATAAATGTCAGTCTTGTTATACTAAAGGGTCTTTTCAACAAGGAGTTCGTTTTCGAAAACAAAAATCTAGACTAAAATGACTCAAATGACTTAAATTATGAATGAAAAATGATATCTGGCAAAGGTCCACCACAACCATGCTGACAGATGTCAATTCTTCCAACAAAGTTTTTAATCTCTTTTTGACAAAGTGGCGGTCCTACTTCTTTAATCATATTACAGATTTTGAGTTTTAAGGCTAAAATCGATTCGATTAGCTTCGTATAGACTCTGTCCTAAACATAGACCCACAAAAACAAATCCAGTGGTGTTAAATCACACCATCTGGCTGGCCACTTAACTGCTGATCGTCGTAATATTATGCGATCGGGATATTTGGCTTGCAACATAATTTTTTTTTGTTGGGCTGAGCCCTACACATGTAATGAATTGTAGCAGAACTAGGAACTCAAGTTATGGGTGGAAGAAAGAGGGAGTAATGTTTGTGGACATTCAATTTGAACTTTCCTTCATTGAAAGTAACAGGCAAGACCTCTGGAGGGAGTTTATTCCCCATACGAACTGTTCTGCTAAAAAACAACCAGCCACCAGAAGATGCCTCTAGGTGCCCCTGTAGGCTAGTAGGTAGTGTACTAGCTTGTCAGTATGGGGGTTGTTGATTCGCTTCCCAACAAAGACCTTGGTTTTTTCTTCACTACAAAAATAAAAATTTACTGTCGGAGGAGCTGCTCAGCGATGAAGGCATAGTCACTGGTCGCTGTGCTGTCTTATATACGGCAGTTAATTTTCGACTATCCTTCTACTTTCACCACCTGTTTCATATCTTCTCTATCCCTTTCCTAAAGAATGTAGCACGGTACTTGACTAAATAGACATTGCTGCCTGAAAAAATAAACAAAAAAAAAAGCGTCGCGTTAAATGCAAAAACGTGCGAGTTTCGGGATGAAGTTCACGAATTTCGCTAGAGCACTTACTATTGTAGTAACGATAAAACAGTGAACTACAGCCCACAAAGCATCAATACGGTAGGAATACATAGAGCTGGATACCCTACAGTCGCCAATGAGCCTCTTGGCCTTCTCCTGTACGCGGTCGAGCAATTCCAAAATAGATTTTAAAGCGCCGGCCGATTCATGAGAATTATATTCCTTCTTTGGACGGATATAGGTCAATCATTTCATTGGCTGTGCGACATGTGGCATCGTCCTGTTGACACCATATGTAAGTAGTGTCCACGTCGTTAATAATAGGGTAAAATTGAGATGCTAACATCTTGCGATAGCTCCCCCCCCCCATGGGGCACATTTATGGTCTTTATAGTACGTAACAGCTATCTAGATCCGTGCAACTGGGCGAAACAAGGGAGCCCCGTCCCCTGAAGACAGGCAGGGGGTCAACTGGAAGCTCCACTTATTTTCACGGGGATCAGTGAGCCGCAGAGTTCATTATTTGTCTCTTTAGACATTTAATAGTTCTCTGACTGATCATTGAGTTTGGCCCCTATAAGGGAGTAGCGTGGTGGTTATGGTTTCGCGGCCCCATAACAGTATAATGGTTATTATGGTGGCCAGGATCATCTCACTAATAATGAAATAAATTAGTGAATGATCCAGTCCAGTGAGCATGTGTTCTGGACAGGAGTTAGAAAGTCTCCAACTCTTTAGCAAGGTGTGATGTTTTGCAGCCCTGCCCTGGAATTATTAAAGTTGCAACTAGGTGGTTCTGTTGCTTAGAATTATGTCTTGGGCTTGCTAGGACGCATGTAATGTTCCAAATTATACCATTGTGGTTTGTCCACCATCTGATTAAGACTTCATAGCCAGGTGCGGATGTAAAACGAATCACACTATCTCGCGATAGCGCATTTTATAAGTCTTTATGGATCACACAACCATCTAGACTTGTGTCTTGCGGTGGTAAAAGGCTAGCAAGGAGCCAACTTGAAAATCCACTATATTTCCACGGGAATCAGTAAAGCCCCGGAGTTCCGCTATTTGTCTTTTTAGCCTTTTAGCTGTTCTCTGACAGATTATTGGGGTTGGCCCTTCCGGAGTATCGTGGTGGCTGTGTTTCGAGGTCCTAGTTTGAGTTTGTGTGTGGGATCATTCACAAAGACCACAATGAACGGTCCAGGTCCAGTAAGTATGAATTATATTAAGCTTCATGCGTTCTGGACCAGGAGTTGGATAGTCTCCAGCTCTTCAGCAAGGAGTAGTGGTTTGCAACCTTGCTTTGGAATCGCTGAAATTGCAACTAGGAAAGAGCTGTTGCTAGAATTAGTCTTCGGCTTCCTAGGGCGGGAATGACGTTGCTTTTCATTCCACAGTGGTTTGACCACCATCTAAGTACGGCTTACGGCCAGGCGCAGATGTAAATCTTATCACGTAATCTCGTGAAAGCTTGATCCATTGATCCATTTTCGAAAAAAATTGCGCAATCACGGCTACAGACTACATAGCGAACCATATAGTGACAATATCGCTCTAGTATTTTCAGAGGCGCAAATGCTTCAATTTTATCTGCTGACATTTCCTGACAACTAAAAATGGGCTTCGTCTGAAAAAATGTTTTTCTTAGAGAAACCAGGGTGTTGTTCATGAATAAATTAAATGACATTACGGCGATGTAAATGCCCAGTCACCTTAAATTCCAGCAGCAGTTGCAGCTTGTAAGACTTCAAAGTTAAATGCTTACACAAAATTCGCCATGTGGTGATTTTGCATAACCCCAATTGTTGACAACATCGAGGAATTGACAAATTTGGATTTGCTTCAACACTGTGACTCATGGCTGCGATGTTTTCAGTTGAACGACCCAGTCGAACATGCGTTGGTATTCATTTATTTTGTCTGGAGCCAGTCGACTCAGATTTAACGTCAAAATACTTAATAGCGGTCTCAGAAGGACCATTATGTTGTCGGAAAATATTACAAATTTTACGAAATGTAACTTTAACAGAACCACTATTTTCCTACTGCATTTTAATTATTTTAGTGCGATTTTCAAGCGAAATTTAATTCATTATAACTATTGCCAATGCATCTACTATGAATATGTCAAAAAACTAAATGTCAAAACTATCACACCGCTCTTGAAAAACAGACTTGTTGTTAAAAAATATTTACTTTTTATATGAACTTATAATTTATTTAGAATCTACCGAAAGATTTTTCAGTAGGGGTAATTTGTAGTAAAGAATAGTAAATTTAGCAATATAACATAAAGACATCTAATTAACCCTACATATATTTGATTATTATATTAGAGGTTTTTCCTTATTTTACATGTTCTTCCACACGCTCCTTAAATCAACTATAGTCACTTTTTGTACTAAATGAGAGTTTTGTACTAAATGAGAATTTTAGATACTGTAACTCTAAATTTTAAGAGTTCAACTTCAGTACTAGCCAAGTACATTTCATTAGCTGTGATAAGGGAATTTTTATGTTTCTAAGGAAATAATTCCACGGAGCTTAAACAAAACCAGGCTGACTGGAAACTTCGAGGCCCTGTACAGAAAAAATTATTTACCTGTTGTAGGTTTTATTTTTTTCGAGTTCTAAATTTATTAAATTTATTACATAATTAATGAAAAATTACAAAAAAATATAATTTTAATAAAGTATAATTAAATTATTTAATTTAGCGTAAAAGAGATCTATTTGTGAAAGGGTTGCTAGTGACATGTTGTAAAAAAATAACTAAGTGAAGGCGAACCTCTCCTCTTGAAATGATCACATTTGTCACTCTACTCTTATGTAAAGATTTTCGAAACAAGGTTTAGAAAATAAATCATATTGATGAAATACATGTGGAAAGATGTGGAAACGTAGATCAATGCGGTAGTGTTTGCTAGCATGCTATTTGAAGCTTTAATATCTGTGATTCTTAATTCACTGCTCCGGCCAAATTTATCTTCTTAAAAAAAACCTGTCTTTCATAATGAAGGTTTCTCTATTAGACATCATTTAATATTCCAGTCAGAATGGATTTCTATATCTTGCTGCCAGCAAACGACCGAGTTTTTACAAACCGAATTTTAGAGTGCCGGTTCATGATAGGAATTGAACTTATTTCTTAAATGCATAAAGGTGGTTTAAAATACTCTAAGACGAGATAAAGTAAAGAGTTTCGTAACCCGCACGTTGGAGCTAAAAGCCTTTTTTTGTAAAAAAATCGTATCTCTATAACTAGAAAAATGGGCCTCTCCTAAATTTATATGAACAGCTCGAAGAGCAAAAAAATCTCTAAATGGGTATAGAAGGCGGCAAATGGAAATCTCCTGCCTGCCTACTAATTAAACATGATTGTTCATTCATTCATAGTTTTTATTTACGCTGCTGCTGCTGAAATGCCTGCTATTGAAATACTTCAAATACGAATTATTCCAAAATAGATTTCTGTATGACAAGCCTAAGAAAGTTAACTTGTGACAACGTGAGAGTTTTATTGTTTAAATCAAACAGGGTATTTTTGAAATCATTAAAAAATATATAATTACAGACAGGCTTCAGTCACGCACAACATTCGAAAATCTTTAATAAAACAATACTGACAGCAATTAAATTATTAGCAGAAGTCGCTAAATGTTATTTTCTATAAACTCATCGCGTGAGGCTATTAGTTATTTTTACTTAACTTCTCAAGCCAACGATGCGCAGCATAAATTTTTCTTAAATAACGTTTATTTGAATTCGATGGTGACATGGCTACATATTATAATTATTCTAAATTAGTTGAAGTAATTATGACTTTTTTTTCGTTTCTACCTTTTTTGTGAGTTTTCTCTCACAGTTGTTAATTTTAATGCGTTACTGCAAGCGAGTTATTATTTGTTCGGTATTTTATCACTCCTTTATATAATGTCACTTTAGAGACGATTTTGTGATTAAAAAAAATGTCATCCGAATACCATACTGGACTTTAAAATCCTGAAGGATGAGAGCTATAAATCCTTCAATTCTTTTTAGGTTTTTTTTTATAATGGGTGCTTCATTTCAGTTTTTTTTAAAGAATAAAATACAGAAAATTCAAATTTAATGGAGCTCAAGAGTTTTTGATCAGGTGTCAAGTCGTTCCATACGTCACTCCGAAATGCTGCTAACGGCGTCGAATGGACTCTCCAGGGTCTGCGTGTACACTCTAAGCTACGGCCGCTATATATTCTCTTCACTGTGTGCTGCACATAGTCTATTCGGTCGAATATTAGCCAATAATGAATGCTGGATCTTAAAATGGGTGATGGTGTTGCGAATAGTATGCTCAGTTGACCCCGATTTTGTTGACCATAAGTTGAGCAAAGTTTATGAAACACATTCTTCACAGAACGTGAATTTTTGTAATAAAGTTGAACGATTTATAAACGTTGTTCACGCGTAAGTCTTTGCATGATGGAATGTCAAACAATACAAAAAAAAAAAATAAAATGACAACATAACACGACTCACATGTGATGTATCAAAAAAAATGCTATTGAAAAAAGTATCTCTACTGGAAACACCCGTTATTTATTTTAATTCTTGTCTCGCGTTAAGAGAAATTTAGGCAGCCAACCGTATCAGCCAGACTCCAACTCAGGAGGTCTTATTTACTAGCAATTCTTTTTAGTTAAGGCCTTGTTGAGTTGCCGCTGTGATGGTATTTGAACTCGTGACAGCATAGTAGATAAAATGTCGCTACATCGATTTTTTTGCGTTTAAAATTTTCATGGCCAGATGTTTGGTTATAAAAGAACTCCTTTTAAGTCGTTGCGTAATTTGATTCTTGTATTTGGACCGTGAAAGATTTAAATTATTTTGTAATATCAAAATAAAAAATTTCTCTTCTTGCTTTGAAAAAAACTTACGCAGCTAATCTTAAAAAATTTTTCTGTTTTTCGAGACGGATTCGAACTCAGGAGGTTTTATATACTAGCAAGTCTTTTTAGTTAAGGCTTTATTGAGGTGCCGAAAAAATAATTTCTTTGCTAATCGAGATGCCGGTGAATCTGAACTGCTATTTTCTATTTATTCGTTGCTTAAGCAACAATTTCACGGCATATATTTCACAGTATTTATTATTATTTATTCGGACTGTGGTGGGATTTGAACTCATGACTTGTTTACTAAATAAAATGCTGCTTCATCTATTTATTCAGTTAAAATTTTTCATGGACAGATGTTTGATGATAAAAAACTTCTTTTAATTCGGCTCGTAATACGATATTTGTATTTGGATGCTTAAAGCTTTAAAATATTTTGTAATATCAAGCTTAAGAAATGAAACTCGCGAGCAATCTTCGAGATATTTTTTACTGCTTACTCTCACTGCAAGTGACAGAAGAGAAAAAACTGCTTGTCAATGGATTTGTTACAGTAAGAAATATCGGTCTGCAAATGGCTTTCTTAGGACTAATAAAATCGAAATGTTAAATAATGTTTTTGGAACTCCTCTTTAAATTTCATTGCAGCTTCCTGGTTAATTTCACTTCAAAATATCTCCAACTTCTATTATAAAATAAGCAAAATATTTATCCAACAAAAAATTTTTTTACTATTTTAAAATTTAAACTGTCTTCTTTTTCTGTATGCACCAACATACACAACTAAAATTGTCTTTTTGTGTGTATGTGTGTGTGTGTGTGGATATAAATGTGTCTGTACTGTAAGTTAGACGACCTGTCATGAATGCCTTTGAATAAGTTTTAGAATCTTTTTTTTCTTTTTATTTCTTTAATGTGTCTTGTTTTAAGCTTTTATAACTTTTGCACTACTAGACTTTTTAAATTTGCCATAGTAGAGAAGCATTTTCCTCGTTGACATAAACTAACAGTCAGGTTGAGCATTAACATTTACAGTGTGTTATAAAAGTATTTAAATATACACTTGTAACCATTCCAGTGGCTTTATAATTGCTACGCTATTTTGATTCGTTTTATACTCTTTAAGGTATACTGAGGTAATTTTAGTTATAACTATGACAAAAGTAGCAAATATGGTATTATAATCTGCGATAACTTATCGCTTTACCAACCTATGTTCACTTATTTTATATAGTAAACTAGGTGACCCAGCAAATGTTGTTTTGCCTTATAAATTATTTCTATTTCTAGAGAAATTCTAGTGTGTAAGTATGTGGTATATATGTGAAATGGCATGGAGCGCTATGAACGATAAGGGAATATAAAAATAACAAACGCCAAACAATATCATTTTCAGGTTATTATAGTTTATTTGTTAAAATTACATATCACATATTAACTACGACAGCAACACTAACAAACAACATCAATCGTTTAATGCAATAGCGTGAACGATATTTTTTGTTAGCCCATCTTTAGCGAGCACAAACAAACTGGATGGTTTGCCCACTCGGGAGCATGCTATGTACAATTGCCCGTGTTAAAAACATGGTGTACTCCAAGCTAAGCCACAAATAGGCATCGTTTGGCCCTGGGATTTGTTGATTGTCATTGCAAATGCCAATCTAATCGGAAACTGAATGCGTTTGAATTGAATTGGCACATGTGTAGGTATGATAGGAATTCGTGGTATTAATATATTTTCACCTTTGAACGTTTTTCGATAACGTTTTTCATAAATTTTCGAATGACAAATCGCATACCGTTGCACAGCCGTGGTTGGTTTAAATTACGAAACAATATAATTGGAGATCCAACCTTCAATTGTAAATTATGCGGTGGCATGCCTGGCAAATCCAGTGAGTTCAAAAATTCTGTGGGAAAATTGACAGCTTCGCTGGCATCGCAAACTGTATCAATAGATTTGTATGATACCACGTTAACTGGCAACAACTGTTGTATCTTCAAATTTAAATTGTCAACGTCTGCATTTTTTGCTGCTAAAATAGCTCTTTCTGTAAGCCACTCATGATTTATGTACTGTGTGTGTACATTGGGAAATATTTGTTCAATGAGAGTATCTTGCGAATCCGTATCTTATGTTTTCAGTTTCATATGCACCAACTTTTCCATCACCGATATCTAAGAGTTGTTTTGCGAATGTTTCAGCGAATGGATCTTGAAGCATTTGAACGCGCTTATTTACTTTCAACTGAACTTTTTCAACATAACTCCACAAAGGAGATGATTTTAAGCAAGCGTTCATCTCATCAGCTTATATTAAACGTGGAATGCCGGGAAGTGTTTGTCTAAAATCGCCTGAAAGCACCAGCAGAGTGCCGCCAAATGGTTTGTCGTTGTTTTTTAAAATCTTTCAATGTCCTGTTCAACGCCTCAATTGAATGTTTGTGTGCCATAGTACATTCACCGCAGAAGATAATTTTACACTGTTTCAGCACGGTGGCCATGGACGATTGTTTTTTAATGTTACACGCTGCGTCAGAATTATTTTTAATATTTAGTGACAGCTTAAATACTGAATGAGCTGTTCTGCCTCCATCCACTAAATTTGCCGTAATGCTCGATGATGCAACGGCCAATGCGATGCCATTATTTGATCGTCTTTCAGCAAGAATTATTGAAATAAGATGCATCGAAAAAGAAGAACCCACCTCCTTGTCCTGCTGAAGCGGCGAGCAAAATGCGGTCATATAAAATAGTAATAATTAATAGTTAATATGAGAGTTACGCTGAGATAGCAATTACTACTGCACTCGAAATATAAACAATAATGATGGCCGAAAACTGTGTAGAGAGTGAGAGAAGTTTTATTGTGTATTATTGTGTGAGTGAAACAGGAGACCGGCTTCAGCATGGACTACAACGTACTGCAAGATCGGCTGAACACATAGCTGCTGGCCAAGAAAGCATTCAAGATAATCAATCAACCTCAATTAGATGCCGTGCTCTCCTGGTTTTCAAATAACAACTTTTCCCATAATTTTGCACAAGGATTTGCATTTGTTCCCATATAAGATTCAGTTAACACAAGAGCTTCTTCCACAAGACCATTGACGCCGCTGTACATATGCCAGTAGGATGTTACAGCTCGCCCAGGACAATACCGATTTTCATTTGAATGAATATTTCAATAAACAGAATAGTCAGTTTTAGGGAATGGAAAACCCTCAAACTATTCAACAGTCACCTTTGCATCCATTAAAAGTGACAGTCTGGTGTGCAATTTGGTCAGAAGGAATCATTGGACCTTACTTCTTTGATAATAAAAACTGCCTGCGAATGGGGAGTGATATCGCGATAATATTGAAAATTTTTTAACACCACAACTGCATGCTTGACCTCTTTCCGCTAAAAATTATTTCAAGAAGTGGTGATGCTGATTCACCTCTACAGTCGCCTTATTTGTCTGCTCCAGACTTCTTTTTGCGGGGATATTTGACAAGCATGATTTATGTAAACAACCCAGAAATGCTTGAGCAACTGAAATAAAATATTCATGATGAAATTAATGAAATACCGCATGAAATGTGTGAGAATATAATAAAAAATGTGGGCAAACATTTTTTTTTCAATAATTATTTATTGTATCTTCAAGAAACTGAACTAACAATAAGTTTTAAAATCTTAAATTCTAAAAAAAAAGTTACATTAGTCCCGACCATGTCAGAACTAATTTTTTGGGTAAAAATAATTGACATTAAAAAAAAAGAAAACAAATATTTCTAAGATGTGTAATCTGTAGCATTGAGGATTAAAGCTGCGGTATCCCTCTTTCTTAATCGGCTATGTCCACTATAATCCAAGATATTGCGAGCAAGGGGGTTAGGATGGTCTTCAAGCTTCATCAAGTATTTGCCTGCGTATTTGATGATTTCTGTAGTCACCAGCGGTATGTCTAAATCACAATGTATGTTTGAATTTCTGATGTACCATGGAGCGGAGGTTATTAACCGTAAAATTTAACTCTGTCCATTTTGAATTCTATTCACATTTGAAGCTGAGGCAGTGCCCCAAATTTGGATTCCGTAAGACCATATTGGTTTCAAAATACTCTTGTAAATTAGAAGTTTTCAATCCAGGCTAAGTTTCGAGTTCCAATGAGCCAATGTAATTGTGTTAGCTTAAGTTTCCTTTGTGTTAAAGGCGACGATCAAGATGAATACCAAGATATCTCACATAACTATGGTGAGGAACAATGTGATTATTGATTCGAACGGGTGAACAATTATCTCTTCATGGTGAAGGTCACATGAATGCACTTTTGCACTGAGTTATATGTTGCTGAAGATTTATGGAGGCTTGATAGGAGCTTTCGTGCTGTATCATCAGCAAACGTAGAAGTGTGGACAGTTTCAATTACAGGTATATCGCAGGTATATATCAAGTATAAAACTGGTCCAAGAATGCTACCTTGTGGTACGCCTGAGGAAATTGGTTTGGATACCCTAACGAAGTCTCCTTCAACAACAGAAAATTTCCGTCCAATTATGTAGCTTTTTAATAGGTTGCTTATATTACAAGGCAAGTGAGCGGTCAGTTTCAGAAATAGACCTTCATGCCAAACTTTGTCAAAAGCCTGAGAAACATCAATAAAAATAGCTGAACAATACTTCTTCTCTTCAAAAGTCATTCTTATCACCTGAAACAATCTATGGGTTTGCTCAATTGTGATATGTCTACTTCTAAAACCAAATTGATGGTCTGGGATACACCCACTATTCCTTAGCATTGGAGACAATTTATCCATAAGCAACTTTTCGAAGACCTTTGAAATAGTCGGTAATAGGCTTATGGGCCTATATGACTCGGTTTTGGTTAGGTCCTTACCCGGTTTTGGAATCATTTTAACTTTGGAAATCTTCCAGGATAGTATTCAAGCCGTAAAATGGCATTAAAAATAAATAGCATGATTCTGACTGTGGTCATAGTGGCTCGTATGTGTGAGCCTAACAGAAGCTGGCATTTATCTAATATTGTATTCCACACATTATTACCGATATAAAAAAATATTTAACAATGTATTTTCTTTCATTTAATTAAAAACAATAAACAAACGAAGTAGTATACCTATCCAGCGGATACCCTGTACATATTCCTGATAATAAATAAATTTGTTTAAACATATATCTGTTTTAACATATATCTGGCAGCATCAGTTTCTATCTGTAGGCGATTTAAATCACTTAGATTATTTTAATATGAAACGATTTGGCATTGCGAAAATAATAATAGTAATAGGACTTCAATAATGGGCCAAAATAGAGACGTTAGCATCTCGCGATAGCGTGATCCATTGACTGTTACCGCATTTCCAGTCTCATATTTGAAAAGAAAAAAAAAACGGCCCAATCATGCCTCCAGACTACATAGCGCACCACACAGTGACACGTTGAGCATGCGAAAACTTTTCAATAATCGCTCTAGTATTTTCATAAGTCCATGCGGCAATTTTGCTTGTTCACATACAAGCAAAATTGACAAGTCAAAATGGGCTTTGTTTGGAAAAATGATTTTTTCAGAAAACCCAGCCAGTTTTTCTTGAATGAATTGAGCCAATCTACGGCGAAGTGAACTATCGGTCGGCTTCAATTCCTGTACCAGTTGAACCTTGTAAGGCTCCAAAATCAATTCCTTACGCAAAGTTCGCCATGTGGTTGCTATGGCCCCCCCGGGGGCACATTTATCGGTCTTTATAGAATACTCGACTATCTAGACCTGTGCAACTGGGGGAAAAAGGGAGCCCAGTCCTCTGAAGTCAGACAGGGAGACAACTGGAAACTCCACTTTATTTCCACGGGGATCAGTGAGCGCCAGAGTTCATTATTTGTCTCTTTAGACATTTAATAGTTCTCTGGCTGATCATTGAGGTTGGCCCCTATATGGGAGCATCGTGGTGGTTGTGGTTTCGCGGCCCCATAACAGCCTATGGTTCTATGGTGGCCAGGATCATCTCACTGAGCATGCTTGACATGTGTTTTGGACAGGAGTTAGAAAGTCTCCAACTCTTTGGCAAGGTGTGATGGTTTGCAGACCTGTCCTGGAATTATTAAAGTTGCAACTAGGTGGTTCTGTTGCTTAGAATTATGCTTCGGCTATCTAGGACGAGCATGACGTTCCAAATTATGTATAGTGGTTTGTCCACCATCTGATTAAGGCTACATAGCCAGGCGCGGATGTAAAACAAATCACACTCTGTGGTTGCTATGGATGACCCCAATTGTTGAGATCGTCGAGGAATTGGCGAATTTGGATCTCCTTTAATGCTGTGGCTCACGGCTGCGATATTTTCACGGCAGTTTTCGTGTTCGCACTTATATATATTTTCCGATGTATCAGGATTTTTACGAAATGTAACTTTAACAGAAGCACCCTTTTCATAGAAGTTTCGCATAATTCTTAATATTTTCGAACAACATAATCGCCCATCTGGGACAGCTATTAAGAATTTGGTGTTTAAATTTGAGTCGACAGGCTCGGTACAAAATGTGCGAAAATTAGCGCGTGTTCGAGCAGATTGTTCAACTGTGAACTCACCTTAAATAAATTAACAAACCGATACGAATTCTTATTATTTTCATACGCTTTCGAAAGTTTTTTACACAAATCATATTAAAACGAACTTTTATTTTTCACCATTTTGTTTTTTTTTTAAACTGTACAGTTTTTCCATGTACCCACATTATTAGGGTATTATAACAACTTTTGCAAGGTATAAAATTTACACCACCTTAATCCAAAAACAAGTTTCTTGGGTCCTGTTTGCCCATGTGTGGGACGATATGACCACAAACGTACCAAAAAATTTCTAATTTTGTGCAACTGTTATATTCCATATTCAATGTTATTCTGGTTTTAAAATGTAAAATTCACTCTGAACAAAATGATTATGTATTCCACAGCCAACTCGACGAAACCAATGAGGCAGACGTTCTTATTTTTGCGGCTACTTTCGTGTGAAATTTTTAGAATTAAATTTTTAAATAGTTGTTCCTTCTTTCACCTTCAGTAATCAATATCGTCAAGTTGTGATTATTGCAATCAGAATGTCATTATATTTAAATGTAAGCTCAATGGTATATTAACTTTTACCACCCACTGTTGCCATTAAAATCTTTTCCAACTTTTTTTTTTGTTTTTCATTTCTGCTATGTTTCCTAAATATTTTTGTATGTTTGTTCATATTCATAGTGGCATAAAATCCCCATAATACTGTGATTCTTTGATTCTTTTTATGTTTTTTTTCTTTCTTTCTTTAACAAAAAACTTCAAAACAAACTTAAAAAAAATAGAAAGAAAAAAAAAATATAAATAAAAGAACCATAAGAAAGATGCATTCCCATAACACCATAAATACTGCACGTTCTATGATAGAAATAGTTTGTAGGTGTGTATGTGTGTTAGTTTAACAACATTTCCAAAACATACAAAATACGAGTATCTACACGCACACATACACTTATTTACTGTAACGTTTTACATACACAACCATGTCACTCCATAAGGTGTATTTATTCGTATAACTACACCTTCAACTATACAAAACCAAAACTCTCTCTAGTTAAACCATTATCCATGTCATGTTGACTAGAGATGATTCTAAATAAACTTGTAAACCCTGTTGGAATATTTTCATACAAAAAGCATCCTTTAAACAAATTTCATATTTTTTTATGTCGGTCACTGACTTCGTTAGTCGGAAGTAATTTAAAGCGGAAGCTGAAATATAAATATCGGCGATAGATTTCAGTTCTTTTAAAATTCCATTTAAAAATTCTTAGTCAGTTGGCACCACTTTTTCATAAAATATCGGATTATTCAACAGAAAGTTTGTTTTTCAATTGTGGCAACAACAACAATATGATAGTTTTAATGTATTCGTAGCAAAGGGTCTGCCAAATAAGTTTTTTTTTAACGCTATAAACAGAACTACTGAATATTTTCCAAAATTTCTTTTTTTATTTGAAAGTACAATCCTTCCGGTTAATATTGGAAAATAATTTCATTCAAATGGCTGCCTCGGCTGGCCATGTAGCAGCCTACACCATCGCTCCAATTTTTAAGCACATTATTGATTGTGTACAGCTGTATTTCCCGAATGGCTTCACGAATATTGTCCTATAAAGCGTCAATTTTCTCTGGCTTGTCGGCGTAACATCCCCCAAATAATAGTCCAACGGTGTCAAATCGCAGCTCCGAGGTGGCCAAACGACATAAGTTTTGCGGCTGATAATGCGATCTTTAAAAATAGGGCGCAAAACATCGAGTGTAGCTCCGGCTGTATGGCACGTAGCGCCATCCTGTTGGAACCAAATGTTCTCCTCTTTTATTTTTGTGAATAAAAATTCCTTCAACATGGCCCTATAACGATCGCCATTGACTGTAACGGCCACTCCTTGCTCATTTTCGAAGACAATTGGCCTAGTTAAGCCTCTGGACCAAAATTCGCACCAAACAGTGAGTCGTTCGTTCAACATGGCCCGATAACGATCGCTGATTGACTGTAACGGCCACTCCGTGCTCATTTTCGAAGAAAAATGGCCCAATCATGCCTCTGGACCAAAACCCGCGCCAAACAGTGACTCATTTTGGGTGTGTTGGCTGTTCAATGTATGCGTGTGGGTTTTCTAAGCCCCAAATGCGACCATTTTGCTTGTTTACATACCCGCCAAGATCAGAATGAGCTTCATCTGAAAAGACGATTTTTTCGGCATCTTCTGTAAATCGCTCGCAGGCCCACTTAGCGAAGCAAAAACGTATTGGACGGTCACTGGGCTTCAACTCCTGCAGTAATTGGACTTTGTATGGCGTCATACCAAGTTTTTTATGCAAAATTCTTCGCAATGATGTCTCTGAAATGTTCAATTGCTGAGAACGACGGTGAATTGATGTTGATGGCGCTTCACTGACGCACACTTTTTGCCACAGCAGCAATATTCTCGGGTGTACGCACTGTTATTCGCTTTTCACGCTTTGGTTTATCGATGAGGATGCGCCAGTTTCTTTCACTTTTTTCACAAGATAACGAACATACAGAGCAGATGGTGCTTCTCGTCTTCCGAAATCCGTACGCAATTTTCGCACACACATTCTGCAACATTACCATGATTTTCAAAGTAATGTCGCAATATTTACAGCTTTGTTCAAGAGTATACACAATCATATTCGTTCAGCGGAAGGATAAAACTAATTATCTGTCAAATCAGGTGCCCCTGTAGACTAGTAGGTAGTGTACTAGCTTGTAAGTATGGGGGTTGTGGGTGCGATTCCCAACGAAGACCTTGGATTTTTTTCACTACAAAAATAAAAATTGACTGTCGGTGGGGCTGCTCAGCGATGAAGGCATAGTCACTGGTCGCTTTGCTGTCTTATATACGGCAGTTAATTTCCGACTATCGTTCTACTTTCACCACCTGTTTCGTCTATTCTCTATCCCTTTCCTAAAGAATGTAGCACGGTACTTGACTAAATAGGCATTGTTGCCTGAAGCGCTACTTCTCTTTAACAAAAGAAAATCAAACATGAGCAAAGTGTTACCCTTCAGGAAATAAGCACCAGTTGAAAAAAAAAACGTTACATGGCGGATCCTTTAGATGCATTCGGAATTGTTACAGTGAATTCATTTTCGCACGAAAATCGCATTAAAATAATTAAAATCCACTATGAAAATAATGGTTCTGCTAAAGTTGCATTTCGTAAGATTCGTGATATATTCGGCCAGCATAATCGTCCTTCTGAAAGCGCTTTTACGAATTTGGTCGTTAATTTTGGGTCAACAGACTTGATGCAAAATGTGCACACACCACATCGATCGGTCGAATCTTTCAACTGGAAACATCCCAGCTGTGAGTCATAATGTTGAAGCAGATTCAAATTTATTAATTTCGGGACATTCAAAGCCACCTCCTGGCGAATTTTGCGTAAGGATTTGATTTTGAAGCCTTCCAATATTCAACAGATGGAGGAATTGAAGCCACCCGGCGATGAACATCCCATAGATTCGTTCAATTCCTTCAGGAACAACCGACTGGTTTTTCTTAAAAAATCATTTATTCAGACGAAGCCAATTTTCACTTGTCAGGGCATGTCAACAAGCAAAATTCCTGCAATTGGGGTTCTGAAGATCCTAGAGCGATTATTGACAAGCCGTTGCATGCTCAACTTGTCACTATATGGCGCGCTATGTGGTCTGGAGGCGTGATTGGGCCAATTTTTTTTTTTTCGAAGATAAGGCTAGAAATGCGGTAACGGTCAATGGATCACGCTATTGCGAGATGCTAACAACTTAATTTTGAACTAATATTGACGACGTGGATATCACTGACATGTGGTACCACATGTCACATAGCCAATTAAACGCTTAATTTAGTGCTAAACAAATTTAGCGATCGCATAATTTCACGACAATCAGCAGTTAAGTGGACAGTCAGTTCGTGTGATTTAGCACTACTGGACTATTTTTTGTAGGCCTATGTTAAGGACAGACTCTATATGGAAACCATCGAATCGATTTCTGCCTTAAAATTCAAAACCCGTGATGTGATTAAAGAAATGGGACCTCCATTTTAACAAAAACTTTTTAAAAACTTTTGTCAGCGTGGTCATGGTAGATATTTTCCAGATATTGATACTTCGTTCATAATTGCCGAACTTTTCTCTTCGTAATACGATAAAAATTTGAATCGTCAATTAAAATTTTTTTATTTCAATGGGACTTGAAAAGCTGGTACATAAATCAATATCTGGCTACAGCGACAATTATTTTTCCAAAATATTTTGTTGCTCAATTTCCTATTGACACCATTTTAAAGTTCAACGCAATTATGCAGTTACCGCCAGTAGACCTTCTATAAAATTGAATTGAATTCTAGAAGCATCGGTATGTCACTTTCTGGATATAAAGTTAGTTGGTTGAATGAATGTCTATGTGTATGTATGCATGTTGGTATATGAAAGCACATAAACATCATTTAATATATTTGAATGTCTTTCTCTGTATTTGACTGACTTTGCAGCAGGGATGGGCTAACCAATACCTTTACAAATTGCAATAAAAATAAGTGATAGATAAATTTTTCGTGAAGATTATTGGGTGAGCTTAAAGCCAAAACTGCAACTGATTTCAATTAGTTACCCATGGCTTAGTTGCTTTTTGAGGTTATAGATGACCGTAGATCCGAATATGAATTTTATAAAAAATAGTTCCAATTTTAAGTTGTGTTATTTGGCTTATTCAAATCACTTATTTTATCTAACTGATAAAATACCGGCTTTCTACAAATATTTCTTTTGCAGTTGCTTGAAGAGCAGTACCTCTGCAGTATGCCCTAAGAATGCCAGAGATAGAAAAAGAGCCATTGAGAGCGAGAAAGAGAGAAGAGCTTTCATGAATTAAACATTAAAATTGCAATACTCCTTTTAAGAGCCACTGAGTCTAAATATAAAAATAAATGATTTAAAAATTTACATTCAAACGAGAAAGAGAGAGAGTGAGAGAGAGAGACTGAGAGAGAGAGAGAAAGAGAAAATTTAAACAATATAAATGCTCACTCAGCAATGCAAATTTTTTGTTTATAATTTTACTGCAATCAACCATTAGAAAAAGAATTAAAATTCCCTAGAGTAAATATAACAAAATGAGTATGGACGCCAATGTTGCCTACTCTGCTGTTAAGAGGAAAACGTTTCGCAATCTTAAATTTAAATAAAACAAAACGTTAAACTGTTTCTATTGGAAAGATAATTTAAAGCCAGTAATGTGTGGATAAAACACAAAGTTCCCTCATGCAGACGCCGTTAGTAAAGGGTGTTTTTATAGAGGTATAAAACTTTGAATTAAAGGAAAAGAAAGATTCAGTTTTCTAAATTGACATGAAATTTGCTTTATTCAAATGATAATCTTCTGGCATTATTATTTAAATATGACTTGTGGCATGCGACCACCACCGGCGGGGTCGAACGTAGTCTAATCTATAGATGCAAATTTCGATGAATTTTATTTTAATATTTGAGGCCGTATATAAACAATAATGCGGTAATTGTTACCCTCAATCATTTCGGGCGCCACTAAACGTACACTAACGATTTCACATATTTTCACACAAGATAATGTAACGTCGTTAAGTCGCACCGTCTTTAAAACAGATACAGCGGTTCGAAATGTAAAACTATGCGGTTACAATGCCTTGTGATACCAGCTATGTATCCCTCTAAGTCGTACACTAACGACTTCACATATCACTACAGGAAATAGTCTAGGGGCGTTAAATCGCACCATCTTTGAGACAGATTTATCGGTTCAAAAGGCCAAACTATGCGGTTACAAAACGTTTCTTTAATTAAATCCATTGTAGCACGAGCTGTGTTACCCACGAAGTGGTCAATCAAAAAATCTGAGATTTGGGATTTTTTATGCATTAATTGGGAATTTATCTATATGAAAACATTTTACTTAAATTCATTAGAGAACAAGTTATAAACGAAAATTTTCAATGCTAATGCATTATTTGGGAATTATGGAGAATCTGTTAATCTTCACTCTCTATTTACTGTAATTAAAAAAATTGCCTACAAAAACAGTTGTAAGCATAAAATGACAATTTTGGGATTTTTAATGCATAATTGGGAATTTCGGAATTCGATTTTTCTAAAACATTTATTAACTATACTTTTTTAAATCCTTTCACCCAAACAAATTTCATTTGTATTTTCTCAAAGAGTAAGCTATGAGCGAAAATTTTAATGGTTTGGGATTTCTTTTGCATATTTGGGAATTTAGGCATTCGGTTTTACTAAATCAGTTATTAAGTCTTCTTGCCGAAATACCCTTACGCAAAGAAACTTTCTTCAAATTTGCTTAAAGAATAAGCAAAAATTCAAATTTGTAGGATTTTTGGGATTTTTGTTGGATGTTTATTGGAGTTATCTGCAAATATACAATTTATGGAATTTGTAGAAAGATTGTTTTTAATTCTAGTGAGGATCAGTTGAGTTTTGTGCGTTTACACTTAGTAGCCATACTGAAGCGCATTATTTTGCTTATGGGCTGAAAGTGGTTCTTCTATTTCTGCAGAAGTTGGCCCCACTTGACCAGAGTTTTTAAAATTATTTCGATATATACGAATACGGATGAAGGGCTGCTGTCGTTTATCTCCTTATTTTACTTAAAGAGCTGCGATACTTTTCGATCATGATAAATAAATTACCCCTCTAGAATTGATATTTTATTTTAATTTTTCGCTTCCATTTCGTTTTTTTTTTTTAAATTGCACTTGCCATCCCTGGTTTGTGTACTATAATAAATAAAAAAACAGTTTTACCCATAATGTACATTCGATAAACATTTGTCACTAAGTAAAATTTAAAAAAAGGAAAGAAAAATACACAAGAGAAAATAGAGGAAATATTTTGTAATGGTTGGGGGGGAGCCTAGTTAAAAGCGCGCCAAAAAGGAAACATTTAAAGCGCCATCTACTTATATATTGAAGCTATATATGCTTACAATGGGCAATGAGCACATATACATAAAGATAGGCTAACAGATAAAAATGTAGGTATAATTGTTAAGTACCCAGTAGTTTTAAAAGTGACCTTTCTCGACTTGTATTTATTTTATAATGGAAAAGTAAGATTTGCTAAAGAACTGTGGGACTTAGGTTACCTAAATCTTTTAAAGAGATTGACAGTTCATTTCTAAGTAGAGGAATATCCAAAAGATATACTCTAATATAGTTGAGATTGGCATTTTAGCAATGACATCGTATTGCTCTCTCAGTTGATCCCGCATACTTTCATTAATTTCATGTGATTGTCATCACTTAACATTACACATATTTTGTTAAGCGCCTTTTTAGGATTCCCTATCCGAAGAATAATTACTCTGTAGCCTCTATAACGATTAATATTAAAATTTAAAGGGTGTACCAAATGTGATATATTTTGATTTGTTGTTAAACTTCCACCGTAAAATAATTAGAAACTTTAAGTAATAAAAAATTTAAAATTTAACGATGCCCCTGTAGACTAGTACCTAGTGTACTAGCTTACTAGTCTGGGATTGTGGGTTCGATTCGCAACAAAGATCATGGCTGTTTTCACTACATAAAATTAAAATTAACTGTCGGTAGGGCTGTTCAGTGATGAAGGTATGGTCACTGATCGCTGTGCTATTTTATACTACAGTTAGTTTTCCGATAACATGGGCCTTCTAGAAATGAAAGCTGCCCCTGGGATAGCAGGTAGTGTACTCAGCCTAACCATCCAGTGGTGGTTATTTTTACATAAAATAAGAGCTTGAAGGCTATGTAACCATCCTTCTACTTTCACCACCTGTCTTATCTCTTCTCTATCCCTTTTCTAAAGATCGCAGAGCGAAGCGTTTTTCAAGCGTATACACAACCATATTCGTTCAACGGAAGGATAAAACTAATTATCTGTCAAATTAAATATGAGCTAAGTGTTACCATTCACGAAATAAGTACTAATTGAGAAAAAAAAACGTTAGATGGCGGACGCTATATAAAGGGCTTTCCTATAGTGTTGTGCTCGTAACATATATGACCTTAGCTTTTTAGCCATAGTAAGCAGACATTTAGAATTAATTCAGAGAGAATGTTAGATGGGTCCGCTATAAAAATAATTGTGAAAAGTAAATAAATAAATTAAGGGGCGTTCCATAGAAGTCGAGATTTTGCCTTTTAAACAGTTGTAGGCAGAAGTTTGAAACTTATGCAGACTATAAACTGTTTTATACTTTCAGGAAAAATGGAAATAAAATTTAATAAAGGGTGTTCCCATAGTAACATGATGTTTTTATTATTTGTTAATTTGCTGTAAATTTTAAACAAGTGATAAAATCGATCTTTTTGTTGGCTCTTTGATTTCTGGTAGCTCAAAGGCGATAACAGAATATATCTTAATTTGTTTTCGAAGATATAAATAAAGCTTTGGTTTGTTCGTCATTAGAATTTTTAATGCTGACCTCGTTTGCAGAGTTTGTTGTAATGTCGGCATAATTACTGTTCCATTCTGCTAATTCAAAGTCCATGAAATTTTAATATTTGAACCAATTGTGATCTCTTTTCTAATAGGGTTTCAGCATAATTAGCTCCAGTAGCGTCTTTGCGACCCTAAGGGAACTCTCGAACAATGTTTACCTGCAATGAAAAAGAAACTACGAATGGCTAAAAATGTAGATGAAGACAAACCATAAGTTCCCGGTTACTTAGCTGAGACACATTTAAAGATTGCTCCGTATTGGTTCTCCACAAAATCAGCTGATATAAAGCAATCACGATCATCATTTTTGAACTATCGCAATATTTTTGAAATATCTGCTGTGAGAGCGATTTTATGTAGGCGAAATGAAAAGAGAGTTGTAATTATATCTTGGTGGGACTAGTTATTAAAATATCGTTCAACGAATTTTTGGATGAGATACAAGCTATAGATCCATCAAAGACAACACGAAGTTTCTGTGGTTGTATGCTGCGATCGAAGCACACAATAATGTGGTGTGATGAAGTGTGAGCCAACTATTGGTTGCTTGTAAAGCGACATATGACTGAGCGACAAGTACTCATCCATAAACTGAACATACACATTTTTTAGCTGTATATCGCGATCCATGTTTTTACGATTCATAAATTTACGTCATAGCTTTATAGCTTTGTAAGAGACTTCCGCAATTATGGGTTGTAAACAACCAGGTCACAAGGGTAGCAGGACCGCCTTGTGCCCTTGTAGGCTAGTAGGTAGTGCACTAGCTTGTCAGTCTGGAGGTTGTGGGTTCGATTTCCAATGAAGACCTTAGTTTTTTTGCTACAAAAATAAAAAATGATTGTCGATGGGGCATAGTCACTGGTCGCTGTTTAGTCTTTATACGGCAGTTAATTTCCGACTATCCTTTTTCTTTCACCACCTGCTTTATCTCTTCTCTATCCCTTTCCTAAAGAATGTAGCACGGTACTTGACAAAAAAAAAATAAATATCGCAATCCAAGCACCTTTCTAGTGATAGAAAATACTTTTAAGCCATTTCGAAGGAAGTGCCTGGTAGATCAGGCGAATGTTTGAAAGGTAATCGAAGTTGGATTTTGCCATTAGTTTCAACGATGTTATATTCGATAAATTGTTTTTCACATGCTTCTTCTTCTTCTTCTTCCTCTTCCTTAGTGAGTTATGAAGGCATGTTGAGAAAACTTTCTTAACGTGGAGTCAAGATAGTTTTAAGCATGTCCAATAGCCAAACTGCACGTAAGTGGAGCTGCAGTAACGGAGTTCTTTAAAGTGGACTTGCCATCTGCTAAGGAAATTCCGCCATCGATTAAGAAGTCCGAAAAAATTTCTGTGCCTACAAGCCAATCAATACGTTGAGGCTTATAGAACAACGAATAGCTAAGTGGTTTTCACAGCACCTTAAGCGCTGTAACAAGCTCAAATAAATACAATTAAAGTTTTGTCTATATAAAGTACCGAAGCTTTTTGAGGTGAGTCCAACTCACACATAGCGGTGTTGTTCACCGGTGACTCTAAAATAATTCCTAATTTTTTTTTTTTTTTGAACACTCACAAGAACTGTAGGGAAGTTCGAGGGTTTTTGTAAATGTGCGAGTATATTTATTCTGTAAATAGGGTATGAAAGAAATGGTTGCATTAGCTAAGTGGCATGAAGATGATGATGTTGCATGCGAATGTTAATGTTTACCACTTCATCCTACCAACTGTCACTACTCCATGGGGGCATAAATGCTTGTAGTTTTATTTACTTTTTATTTTTGTTCTAATAGTTTGCATTTGTTAATGTTGTTGTTGTTGCTGCTGCAACAGTATCAATTGCTATAGATATGTTGTTGCAGCAGTTATTATTTGATGATGACGACAATCAGCGTATTTATCGACTTTGCAACGATGATAATGATAATTATGATGTTGGTCATGATGATGATGATGAGAAGGACAATGTGATATTCTGCATACGAGTGTATGCTCATCCGTATGGATGATGGTGATGATGTTGGTGTAGCCTTTTGTTTGAGGTAAAAGAAAAACAAGTTTAGTTTTTTTTATTGCTTTTTTTCTTTATGCTGTGTGTCGCTTACAGGCTTAAAAACATGAAGTGTATGTTTTACCTCTCCTTTCACATATTTTCCCTTTTTCCTTTCCTTTCCCTTTAAGCATTTGTGTGAACAATTTGTATGCGAGTTTTATTTCGTTTAAGCCATTTGATTTCAGAATATATTTTTATATAACATTTTAATATCAGTTCATGTGCAGATTTACTCACTATCGCTGACTGCTATTCAGTCAGTGTTTTCTGTGCTCCTTTTAATGTTTTCAGTTGCTGAATAATTTTACTTATTTATTTTTATATTAAGCTGCTGTGCTGCATGTAAATACTGCACATTTAAATGCGCTACTTTAAATAGTAATTATTAAAATTTGGCGCAAAATAAGACGCTGCAAATACTTTCCATTTGTCTTTGAATTGAACTGCAAGGGATTTTTCAAGTCTTGGTTTCCTGGTCATACAAACGAAAAAGAGATGACTCCAACTTTGCATTACACCTTGATACTCACGAACACACACCAAGGGAAACAGATGAATGTATATCATTACTATATCCTAGCAAAAAAGGACGAAGGCTACACTTACTTATACACTCGAACAAACAGAAAACACCATCAAACGGACACACTCACCTTGATAATAATAAAAGAAGAAAATATCGAAAATTATTCTTGCATAAAGTGCCAGGTGGGCGGGCATTCTACCTACATGAGTAGATACGACCTTAAGAACAAAACTACCTAAACCCGAACACTGACTCACCAGTACAAATTAGAATACGGCTTGAGAATGATGTCTTCACATCGAAAGCGCTTGTCGCTCATACCGAGGAAACAGCCATCAAAGACAGAATAGAATGATGACAGAACAAAATTTAATGACATTCGTTGCATTTTATGATCCTGGTTAAGTCCATAATGTATTCACATAATTTTGCTTATAGCGAATGATTTTTTTTTCATTTTCGTATGGTAAGGCCCTCAATGTTGAATTGCAAATTTCCATACGTTGTAGTGAACAACTGTGTGATTAGATTTACATCTGCGCCTGGCCATGAAGCCTTAATCAGATGGTGGATCAAACCACTGCATAATTTGGAACGTCATGCTCGTCCTAGGAAGCCAAAGCTATAATTCTATGCAACAGAACTTTCTAGTTGCAACTTCGACTATTCCAGGGCAGGGCTGCTCATCACTCCCTGCTTAAGAGTTGGAGACTTTCCAACTCCTGTCCAGACAACATGTCTAGCATGCTCACTAGATCTGGGAACATTTCACCAGGTAGGTGTTATTAAAGGTGAAATGAACCCGGCCACCAGAGAACCATAGACTGATATGGGGCCGCGAAACCACAACCACCACGATACTCCCATATATGGGCCAACCTCAACAATCAGTCAGAGAACAGTTAAATGTCTAAAGAGACAAATAACGAACTCTGCGGCTTACTGATTCCCGTGGAAATAAAGTGGAGTTTCCAGTTGTACCATTGCTGACTTCAGGGGACTGGGCTCCCTTTTTTCCCTAGTTGTAAAGGGGTACATAGTAGCTCTCCATTAAGACCATATATGTGCCCCCGGCGGGGGTACTTTGTAGTGAACAGTAAGACAGACACGAAATGGACTAAATTTTTGAATCTTCTATTCTGACTCTTTTAAGAAATGATCAAATGTTCATTGGCTCAGTTGATAAAGCTAATCTTTTGGCTGGTAGGTATATTGGAAGGTAGTCAATTACTGCCTAAGCTCGACAGAGCACTATTTACTACTCAAAATATATTCTTTCGAGCTCGAGCGGTTAAAAGGGTTTTAGCAGATCTCAATGCCAACAAGTCTCCTGGGCCACATGGGATACCAACACTGGTCTTGAAGCAGTGCTTTTCGACGCTAGCACTTCCATTATTAGCCCTTTTCAGCAATTGTAAACTGTTCGAAGGTTGCTAATATAACGCTAAACCCTAAAAAGGGTGAGATCAACAACCCAGAAAATAAGCGCCCAATGGCAATTTGTTCTGCATTTTCTTAAGTGATTAATTTTCATCTTGTGAGATACGTGGAATCCATGGGCTTACTTAGCGCCGACCACTATAGTTTCCGTAGGGGGGGCTCTATGGGTAATATGCTCGCTTTCCTATCGGAAAAGTGGTGCAACTTCATGCATTATTTCGGAGAAAGTTTCCTCTCAGGGGCACATTTATCGGTTTTTATAAAATACTTGACTATCTAGACCTGTGCAACTGTGGGTATAAGGGAGCCCAATCCCCTGAAGGCAGCAGGGTGTCAACTGGAAGCTCTACATTATTTCCACGAGAATCAGTAAGCCCTAAAGTTTCCGCTAATTATCTCCTTCGACTTTTGGCTGTTTCTCTGACTGATTATTGAGGTTGGCCCTTCGGGTGTATCGTGGTGGCTGTGGTTTTGCGGCCCTGGCATGAATTTGGTTATGAGGGCCAGGATCATCTCGCCTTTAATCACACCAACGGCTGAATGATCCAGATCCAGTGAGCATGCTAGCCGTATGTTCTGGACAGGAGTTGGATAGTCTCCAGCTCTTCAGCAAGTAGTAGTGGTTTGTAACCCGGCTTTGGAACCGCTGAAATTGCAACTAGGATTGACCGGCCTGTTGCTAGAATTAGTCTTCGGCTTCCTAGGGCTTGAATTACGTTGCTTTTCATTCACAGTGGTTTGACCACCATCTGAGTAAAGCCTTACAGCCAGGTACAGATGTTAATCTTATCACGAAATTTCGGAGAAAGTAAAGTGGTGGCTGTAGATATTTCCCAGACGTGTGATAAAGTATGGCATGATGCACTTCTCTCAAAGGTTTTATATCGATTTTTCTCAGAAATCGCGCTATAGGAGTTGTTATAGGTGAGATTTGTTACGACAAGTTCAAGATTAATTTAGGGATACCGCAAGGCTCCGTTCTTTGTCCTACTTTCTTTCTCATTTTTCTAAATGACCTTCTTTGTTAAACTTTCAACCCTATTTACTCTTTCACAGATGATAGCACCATAAGACATTCGTATTCATTTAGTAATAGACCAAACAAAATGGAGGTGAGTTCCAGAAAGGCAGAACATGAATAATACGCTCAATCGCGATCCTGCAACAATATCCGAATGCGGTCGTGCGAATAGAGTTGACTTTAATGCCCGTGAGACGCAACGGTGGATGCTTACTTAGAGATCTGTGCTCGAAAATGGTTCGGCACCTGTTACTATGGGTGATATGGGTGTTACGGAATCGAAAGCTCTTGATGTTTTTGGCATGCCACATTCAGTGTGATGTTCGAGGGACTAAACATATTTTTTAGGTTTCTAAAGAAGCTTTCAAGTGCCTCGGTTTTCTAAAACAGACCGTATGTGGAATAAACTCCTTCCTGAAGTCTTTCCTGTCACTTTTAACGTCGGGAAATTCAAATCGAATGTCCACAAAAACCACTCCCTCTTTCTTACTCCCCATAACCTAATTTTCTAGCTTGGGTACAAAGCATTGCATGATTAGGCGTTTGTGCTGGTAGGAACGAAAAAAAAACTTTCACTTTTACTTCAGTTTCACTTTCAAGCATTTTAATTTTAATATTTTAATAATTTTTTGACAATTAATTTTTATTATTAATAATAAATCATAAAATAAGTTTTTTTCACTATTTATGGGATTTTCCAATGTCTTGCGATTGTTATTTTGCACATCACCTGTCGAATGTCAGCTGCAGAGTTTGCAATGAAAAATCAATATCAATAATACTGTAAAAAATATAACATTACTTCAGATTTTAGTATCTGTATCTTTTAAATGCAACAAAAACTTTAAAAAGTCATAACAAACATTTTAAACACTACAAATTAAACAAAAAAATTGAAATTGAGTGGCCATTTCTAAGCAAAGGACAGGTTTAAATGGTCTATTAAATTGCAGTGAAAAAATAAAATAAATCTCAAAATTATAAAAAAAACGAACGCACACACACACACATAAAAGCCAACAATTTTAATGTTTAGAAAACCCTTTTTATTTAAAATAAAAAAAATCAAATAAAATAAATGTTTAATTAAATCCAACAGCAAGTATGAAACTGTTTTAAGAGAGTTATAATAATATTAGCAATATTTTAAATACAACAACAATGACAGTAGCTGTGGCGGCAACAACATATTGTCTATGTGTCTAGACATAAAAAATCATAAAAATAAATTTTCAGTTTATAAACCCAGCAAACAAACAAGCGCACAAACTAACAATATATCAAATATGTTACTAACACATATGCAACTATACGTATCGTATATACAAAAGACCCAAATGACCAAGATTTTTCTTGAAGCAGAAAAAATAGGAATAATTAAATCGTTTAAAATAAAAAGTCCATAATCGAGTCCTTTTAAGTCACAACTGTTAATTATTAATTTGTGTTTCTTAGATGTGTTAATTCTTTACTTAGTAAAGAGCGCTAAGTTAAATCTTCTGTAAAGTTTTGGACAATCATTTACAGGATAATATATAGGATGCTTTTATAAGGATGTATACATTTAAGTTGGCAGCACTTTTTAACAACAGCTAAACACTAATGGAAAAACACAAAATAACTCATTTGGGTATGATTTTACCTTCAAATTTGGTTTGTAAACCGGTTTCGGCTATTTGCCATCTTAAGTGTTCTCTCATGACGAGGGTCGACGTAAAACCATACCCAAATAAATCAAACCCCGTCGGAAAATATACGCACATATCACAAAATAACTCATTACTATAGATATGTAGATGACATTATTTACATCCTCGAACAAGACAACGGCGAACAAATTCTGGAAAACTTAAACACAATTCGTGATAAGATTACATACACAATGGAAAAAGAACAATAGAGAAGTTTGCATTATCTTGACATCACTATAACACGAAGAACACTACCACCCACAACACCTCAAACCACCCTACCCAACATAAACTAGCAGCGTTTAGGCATACGATACACAGACTTAAGATAATCTCACTTACAACAATTTACACTATAACTAAAAATAACAGCTACAAAGGCACTACCATCGATAAACTTCTTACACAATACAACATTAACAAGAAAAATAAAGAAGACAAAGGGATAGCCGATGTAGCACGACGGCATACCTTTACTTACACAGGACCAGAAATATAAAGACTACAGACTAACTAACCTTTTTCACAAAGAAGGAATACTCACAGCATTAAAAACTGGCAACATTCTGAGACATAATCTCAAAACAATGACAGAAGCAACTGACAAATTTAGTTTAAGCGGTGCATACAGACTTACCTGTACCTGCAAACAAACTTATATGGGGCAAACTGGACGAACCCTAAAAACAAGGTTTACAGAACACATACCCTCATACAAACAGAAAAGAGAAGATTCAAACTTTGCATTACACCTTGACAATCACGGACACACACCAAGTGAAATAAATGAATGTATGACATTACTGTATCCTAGCAAAAAAAAGGACGAAGACTAGACATTCTTGAAAACATGGAAATCTATAAAACAAAAACTTTTATTAGTGACATTATAAACGAACTGTTAAACACGACCTCAGACAGAATTTTCACCCCATTAAAGCTACTCATGCAAACGGGCAAACGAAAAACACCCTCAGACGTACACACGTACCAAGATAATTATAAAAGACGGAGATATCGATAATTTCACTTTGCATACAAATGCCAGGTGGCTGGCATTATGCTTACCTGAATAGATACGAATTTAACAACAGAACTGCCTGAACGCCAACACTGACTCACCAGTACAAACCACAACGCGGCTTGAGAATAATGCATTCGCATTGAAAGCACTCGCCTTCGACTACAAACCAGCCAGTTAGGACAGGAAATAGCAATATTAGCCATTTTGTTATTTCCACATATATCGAATGACACCGGTTTCCAAATTGTGTAAATTGGTTCCAAACAGGATTGCTATTGATCTCGATTTCGAATTTTGTTTAGCAATGAAGCTTACTTCAGTACACAACACTGCCATATTTCGAGTAGTGGTAACCCGCAAGGGTACGTTCAAATACTGTTACATCAAGAAAATCTGGTGCACTTTATGGGCTGGTTAAATTATTGGTTCGTACTTCTTTAAAAACGTTACTGATCAGAATGTTAAAGTCAACGGTGGCTGCTTTAAAGCCATGAATGCTGACTTCTTCGTTCATCTATTGAAGAATCGTAATGAGCTGACGCTGTGGTTTTAACAAGTTGGAGTAAAATGTCATACAGCTTGTGCCACAGTTAATTCTTTGAAGGCTACGTTCGGTAACCGCATAGTGTCACGTTTCGTGCAAAGGAATTTTACTCCAAAGCCCAGCCATTTAATGGCGCTAGACTATTTTCCATGGATGTATATGAAGTCGCTAGTCTACGTTGGTTATCTCGAACCGTTTGTCTTTTATGCGGCCACAAATGCTGGAAATAGTCATCGAAAATGGGACTTCCAGATTACACAATGTATAACGCCAAACGAGTGTTTTTCGAATGCAATATAATTATTTAAAAAACTTATCTTTGTTTTATTCTATTTCAAAGTTCTATACCTCTACAAAATTCTATATATAAGGGCAATAAAGCATTTGAAACCAAATGGGCTTACGACACCTACCAAATATCAAGAGACGACTTATCTTTGAGAAATATGCTCTGAAACATTAATGGCTGCTAATATATTGTTACGAAAACTTTTTTTAATATTAAAAGAAAATAATTATTAGCAAAAGAGTAAACAAAATGCCACTGTGCGTTTTACAAAATTACGCTGTTTTCTAAGAAATCTTATACCCACAAGATAACAACAACATGCTTTTAAGAAATTCTATTAAATAAGATAAACAACAGAAACAAAAACAACTAACACAGAACTAAACACATAGTCAAGCAGGCGACTAAACTGAATAGAATACTCTCGTATATTTTAGAACCGCTTAAAAGAATTTTATAACCAACCCTTGCTGGGCAAATTATTCATTTCAAGTTAAGTTGTTAGTAAGTAAAGGCAACAAAGTTACCATTTTGTTTGTTTTATATAAATGGAAAGTAAATAAATCGTTTAAATTAATTTAAAACTCTAAGGTGCTGTGTTATTATTTTGCTATAAATGAACTGATAATAACAAAAGGTTTATTAAAAGGGATAAATGTAAGAATATTGTTACGTTTACACCTTTTATAAACGTTTTGTTGTGAGTTTTAATTAATTACAAATTTATTCACTTTAACTACACAAAGTTGACACTGCAGAACAATTTACTTAAGATGCACATCCTTTCTTAACGAGATTTAATTTTACACTGATTGACTATGCACTCAGACGATGCCCTTTTATATTTGTCCATTAAAAGTCTAGAAATTTTAAGAAGCATCTACTCTCTTTGTATCACATTTTGTTGTTGTTGTATGTTGTTTATTCAATGTATAGGCGCCTGTATGGCTGTGTGTATTTTTGTTTTTGTTTTTATACTGATAAAGTTTTTTCTTGGAATTTATTTCAACATAGTTGTTGTTGTGTTGTATAGATAAGTTTTATTAGAAAACTACGCAGATGGTAAACAACATACATGCTTGTTGTTGTCTTGCGCGTATAAAATTTATTTGCAGTTAGTAAACATAAATTTGTTGTTGTCGTGCATGCCTTGTAGTTAGTAAACAGCATATCAAATTGTTGTTGTTTGCGTGTATAAAATTTTTACGCAGTTTGTGATTATTTTCTTAATTATTTTCTTAAGCAATACACATCCGTAACAATATTATAAACATTTGTTAGAAAACAACTTTTTTTTAGTACCTTTTCACTCGTTTCGTTTTCGATACTCATTTGGTCATTTGGGTAACGGCATACATTTTAATTTTTACATGGATACCGATACACTGTTATAAATCGAGTTGTTGTATTACAAATTCGATTATGAGATAAAAATAAGAAAAAAAAATTATAGTGGTTGGGTCTGATAAACGTTTTATAACAAATTCAATAAATATGTACTAAAAACATAAAAAGCATAAACAGACACAGGCACACATATAAATGTTGTGTATGTTTGTGTGTGCATGGCGTGGTTACCCAGCAAACAAAAAAAAAAATTAAATTCATCAATATGTTTTGAAACTTTTATACACTGTATTAATTCGGATAAAATTTTAAAATGTAAAAAATAACAAGAAAATATTTAATTTTTATTAAAAAGCCATTTCTTTCGAACGGTGAAAGATTATACGAGCACGAGCTTTGCTGGTCACATATCAGAAATAAAATGAACAATATTAGCTTTCCAGGCGTCGATTGTGTATGTTGTATCAGCATAGAGCAGTTGCTTTACGTGGCTTCAAATAAAACAATTAGGAAATGTCAAATTACACGACAGTTTCTGGAAATGATCGAATTTTAATAGCTGCCGTCTCCGTGTGGCACATAGTTCTATCCTGTTTAAATGTTATCCTTCCCGTATTAATGTTAATGATATATTTAGGAAAAATTATTTATTAAGGTACGTTAAAGATCATCTTCAATGGTCAAACCAGCTACGACTACATTGTTGAAGAAATCCTATGTTTTCACCGGCGAGTGAACCACACCAATTGTTGTATTTTTGTGGATCTATTGAAGCCTTCTGGGCCCGTCGTAGGCTTGTAATTTTATAATAATAATAAGTCTTTATGGATCACACAACCATCTAGACTTGTGTCTTGCGGGGGTAAAAGGGAGCCCAGTCCCCTTTAAGGCTAGCAGGAGCCAACTGGACAATCCACTATATTTCCACGGGAATCAGTAAAGCCCTAGAGTTCCGCTATTTGTCTCTTTAGACATTTAGCTGTTCTTTGACTGATTATTGAGGTAGGCCCTTGGGGAGTATCGTGGTGGCTGTGTGTTTCGGAGGCCCTCGTTTAAGTTTGTGGGTCGGATCATTCACAATGAATGGTCCAAGACCAATGAGTCTGAATGCCGTCGTGTTCTTAATTATTCCCCCCGGGGGCACATATATATGGTCTTTATAGAACTGCGACTATCTAGACACTGTGAAACTGGGGGAAAAAGGGAGCCCAGTTCCCTGAAGTCAGCAGGGGTACAACTGGAAACTCCACTTTATTTTCACGGGGATCAGTGAGCCGCAGAGTTCTGTTATTTGTCTCTTTAGACATTTAACTGTTCTCTGGATGATTATTGAGGTTGGCCCCTATAAGGGAGTATCGTGGTGGCCCCATATCAGGTCTTTTGTTTAATATGGTTCGCCGTTAATGACACGCTAGGTGAATGATCCAGTCCAGTGAGCATGCTAGACATGTGTTCTGGACAGGAGTTGGAAAGTCTCCAACTCTTAAGCAAGGAGTGATGATTTGCAGCCCTGTTGCATAGAATTATAGCTTCGGCTTCCTAGGACGAGCATGACGTTCTAAATTATGCAGTGGTTTGGTCCACCTTCTGATGAAGGCTTCATGGCCAGGCGCGGATGTAAATCGAATCACACAGTTGTTCTTAATTATATTAAGCTTCATACGTTCTGGACCAGGAGTTGGATAGTCTCCAACTCTTCAGCAAGGAGTGAAGGCTGTGGTCTACTACGGGCTTTTGAAGCTGCAACTAGGAGTGACCGAAGGATATACTTATCTGAAGGCCTTCTAGGGCGATGATGACGTTACATTTCATGCACAGTGGTAATGATCCACCATCTGATTAAAGCCCACGGCCAGGCGCAGATGTAAATCTTATCACGTCATCACTAGTAAAGTCAAGTTGTGGTAGTATTTTCCCGAAAACTAGTTCAAAGGGGCAGTATACATGAGCTGTTGAGGGAGTTGTATTATAGCAGAATACAAAAAACTTTAATCATACATCCCAATTCGACTGGTCTGCGGATACATAGGATCTTAGGTACTAGTTGAAGGTTATATGTGAACGTTTTACGGTACCCAGGGTGTCATGGTGATGCGGAGTATTTAGGAAGTCTAAGTTTTATTTTACTCCTCTTTCAGCTATGTCGTTTTAACTACTTTTTAGCCGCCTACTATTTTGTTGACTGTTAAGTGTTGTTGATATTTGCATCATTCACCAGGATCAGTATTTAAAAAATATGTATCGATTTCAAATCTTTAAAAAAAAATTTGGAGTCCGAATAGAAACAAAATAATCGATGCCTTTGTCCAACAAATGATCAACTTCTTCGAAATTAAGTTTTCAATTGGCACATTTAAGCACCATATGGCACCATCCTACTGGACACGAATAGTAAATTTCAAAAAAAGGCAGTATGACATCGGATTTAAGTTTAAAAGCTTAACTATTTTTAAACTTCCTTTCAGAAAAGTAGTGCTCTAATCCTTTTTAGAAATTTTTCTGAATTGAATGTTATTTAGTCAGCTGAAAGAAACAGCAAATAACGTTAAGTGAGCTATTTCGCAGAATACTTCCGACTATCCTTCTACCTTCACCACCTGTTTCATCTCTTCTCTATTCCTTTCCTAAAGAATGTAGCACGGTACTTGACTAAATAGGCATTGTTGCCTGGAGTGCCAATTCTCTTTCAAAAAAAAAAAAAAATATATATATATTGTTTCTATTTCTAAGTGAGCTATTTCGCAGAATACTATTATTATTTACAGTATAAAAAACACTCCACCATTTTAGAAATTTAAAATCAAAATGTTTTGAAAAGAAATCACGTCCACATGTTTGCTGGGAAGTCTAATTTTTACATTTAAGCTTTGGGTGATATACAAAATTATCGAAACTATTCGCGCATGAATAAAAGTCATACAAAATTAACAAAATAAAATTTTAAAGTGAAATAAAAAGAAAAAAAATAGAAAACAAATTGTAAATGAAATAGTGGTAAGTTTTAAAAAACCGCAACAACATATTGCATTTGTGAACATATTGTTGCAATTTCGTGTTCGCCATTTAGGGGGGAATGCACAAATAATGAATTTAAACCAACTACACAGAAACAAGAAAAGAGAAACAAAATATAATCGATACAAAAAAAAAATAGAAAATTGAATATTAAATAAAAACAAATATTAATTAAAGGAAAAGTGATGGATAATTTGTTAAAAAATAATTTTTGAATAATTTTAGTGTTCATAAGAAAAGGGTGCAAATATTTTAGGGTCTTATTTTTGTAATATTAATTAATATTCCGATATCTTTTGAACTTAAGGCGTATAGAGTAGTGCTAACGACTAACAGAAGTGCATTTGTTTTATTTTAATTTTGTGTACTATAAATATACCACAGAAATGGGTGGTTTCTATTTTTAGACATCTAAATATTCTTACGGAAGTGTCTTGCTTAAGTTTTAAAATAAAATAATTAAGCAATAAAGCGAACTACTTGGTATGTTGTTTACGAACTGCGTGGCCTACTAAGAAAACTTATGGTGCAACAATAAATTTTCTAGTTACAAACTGCATAGAAATTTTTTAAACGCAAACAACAACAATTTGATATGCTGTTTACCAACTGCGTGGGATGCAAGACAAAAACAAATTTCTGTTACTAACTGCCCCAAAATTTTATACTCGCAAGACAACAACAAACATGTATGCTGTTTACTATCTCCGAAATTTCCTAAGAAACCTTTTCTACAAAAGACAACAAACAAATATCTTAAAGTAAATTCCAAGAAGAAACTTTATCAGTATAAAAACAAAAAACAAATACACACAGACATACTGGCGCCTATACATTGAATAAACAACATACAACCACAAAATGTAATAAAAAGGGAGTAGAAGATTCTTAAAATTTCTAGACTTTTAATGGACAAATATAAATAGGGCAGCGTCTGAGTGGATAGTCTGTTAGTGTAAAATTAAATCTGATGAAGTAAACACGTGCATCTTAAGTAAATTGTACTGTAGTGTCAACTTTGTGTAGTTAAAGTAAATAAATTTGTAATGAATTAAAAAAAACCTTAAAAACTGGTGTTAGTTATTTTGCGATAAAGAACTCACAACAAAATGTTTATAAAAGGTTGTAACGACACGCTTTACCTGGCTGCTGGGGTATACTCAGCGGCGTCCAGGGTCGTGTTGTGTCGTGGGGACAAAATAAAAAAAAACCCGCGGTTGCTCAGGTTGACTTAATTTTTATTTTGCCAATATTTTTCCTCTTGATGGCAGCTCGTTGTCGGCTTCGTCTACTTTACACTGGTGTGGGTGTATGAGTGCGGCAGTGTCCGTAGTCTGTGTCCAACATATACCGGTCAGTGGCGTTTCGTTTGGGGCACCGTTCGTTGAAGTGGCCGTGTGACCACGGGAAATAACCAGAAACACTGTAGGTTGGGCTGGGTCAAAACCTCCGCTCAACTGTCCAATGCTCTGGTCACCCACTATGGTGACGGTAGACACAAACTCCGCTGGGTCAAAACCTCGGCTTCGTTTGTGACCGAGCCACAGTTCAATATCTCAGGGTATAAACTCGGCTGGGTCAAAACCTCTGCTTTGTTTATAACCTGACTGTCTTACCTAACAGTCTAAAATAAGATAAAAAAATTACCTGTTGTTCCGCCGCCGGCTGCACACAAATTAAATTTTTATTCATGGTGTTTGCCCTTTTATACTTATGCTGCTAATACACAGCTATACACAAACACACACACACCATAATGGCAATCTATGTATACCACAGCTGATGGCTGTATTCACCACCAACCGTCAGATGCTGCTTAAAACAGCTGTTGGCTGTATTCACCACCAACCATACTTCCAGATGGCGTTGCCAAACGAGCTGCCGTTAAATACAAAATTATAAATTAAAATTACTTAAACTAAACATAATTCATTAACTTAATATTAACTTAATTAAAAAATAAAAACATTATTTTCCTAAAATTAGCAAGAGTACTTATTCTATTATAAACAAAAGTAGGAATTCAGAAAAAATAGTTGAAATATTATTTATGATTGAACAAATCACAAAATATATATGTTTATAAATAAATATACATTGTTTTATACACTAGGAATTCAGATACAATGGAAAAAATATTATTTAAATAAACGTTGGAAATTCAATACAGCAATAATATATAGGTTTGTCGTGCCAAAAACGACCCTAGGACTTTTGGCGTCACAAGGTATAAATGTAACAATATAAAAATGTACTTAATGATTTGCCTCCGTCAATAGCGGAAGAATCGTTACTAAGTCAAATATTTCGGATTTTGATGAACTTCTCACGATTATAAAAATTGACAAACATAAACTTTTCGCCCTCGTAATTTGGGCACTCAAAATTTTTCTTGAAACCTTCAAGTTGCCACACTTGTGCTCCTTGGACCAGTGTCCAATTTTTTTGGTTTCAAAGCTCTTAGTATGTTCTTCAAGAGGTTTAAATCTTTTCGCGACTTTTTCAGATTTTGGTTAAATTCTCGTGATTATAAAAATAGGCAAATATAAGCTGTTAACCCTCGTATTTTGGGCACTGAAAATTTTTCTTAGAACCTTCGAGTTGCCAACCTGCTGCACCTGCGGTTATGTTATATCACAGTGTCCACTTTATTTGGTTACAGAGCTTCTAGTATGCTTTTCAAAAGAACCGGAATCAAAATTTATTTTAAATACAATTAAAGGCCGCTTTCTTATTAAAGTGTACACGGGAAGTGGTCAATTTCAGGCTTTCAAAGACCTAAGGAGCATAAGCTAATACCTTAATCGAAGGATAAGCATGAAATCTAATTTCTTTATATTTTAACAAGCAACACCATACGTTATTTAGTTTTAACAGCAAAAGTAAAATAAATAAAACTTTTCCAATTTGTATTACAGGAGGAGGCCAAATAAATTTTTACGGATTTTTTTTTAAAATCATTTGATATGAAATCTTTCATAAATAAGTTAAAAAAATATAAGTGTCACTTTATTGGAGTTATGTCGGAGGCTATGAATAATAAAGGGCTGATTGTTACATGACTATTACCATGGATAATCCCTTTAGTATTAATAAGTACCACTAAATAAATGTAGTGAAAGAAAATAGCTGCGATATGGTTAGAAGAACAATGAAATATTCTCTGTAATAATATATGATTGTGGCATTGGTTTTAAACAATAATTTTGTAACGCTAAAAAACTTTTTGCTGTGAAAGTGGATCCATAAGTCCGTGACCTTGTATTTGAAATGACAACACTGCTCCTATCAAAATGATAATAGATGATAGTCAGATGATTTGTATCAAAATTTAAATAAGTGTTGTTTGTGTTTTGAGACAAAAATGAAAAAAAGTGAATTTCATAATCTCTTATCCCTGGTGTGTGGTGGTGGATCCATCCATGGTTACAAAATGACAAAAAAAGTCGTCCATATTGAGTGATCCACCACAACATAATTCACAAAGTCATGGACTTATTGATCATTAAAGAGTTATAACGATCAAAGAGCGTATCGATGTAGCACTGCTTTTAAGTTATGATTTGTTTTAAAAAAGTATAACCACAACTCAAGTATTACAACACCAGCGCATGTTCGGCCAGGTTGTCAAACTTAAAACATCGCAGCCGTGAGCCACAGCGTTGAAGCAGATCCAAATTTTTCAACTCCTCAACGTTCTCAACAATTGGGGTTACCCTAAACCACCACCAATGACGTAATAAGATTTACATCTGCACCTGGCCGTAAGCCTTAATCAGATGGTCGATCATTACCACTGTGAATGAAGTGTAGCGTCATCCTCGTCCTAGAAGGCCTTCGGATACGTATATACCCAGGTCACTCCTAGCTGCAACTTTAAAAGCCAGGTGTAGGCCGCAGCCTTCACTCCTTGCTGAAGAGCTGGAGACTTTCCAACTCCTGGTCCAGAACGCATGAAGCTTAATATAATTAAGAACACTACGGCATTCATTCCGACCCCCAAACTTAAACGAGGGCCTCAAAACACACAGCCACCACGATACTCCCGAAGGGCCTACCTCAATAATCAGTCAGAGAACAGCTAAAACGCTAAACAGACAAATAACGGAACTCTGGGGCTTTACTGACTCCCGTGGAAATATAGTGGATTTTCGAGTTGGCTCCTTGCTAGCCTTGAAGGGGATTGGACTCCCGCAACACACAGGTCTAGATGGTTGTGTAATCCATAAAGGCTTGTAATGTGCCCCCGGGTGTACCACCACTTATATGCGAATTTTGTGTAAGGATTAGACTTTGAGTTTCAAATGGTGCAGGAATTGTAGCCGACCGACCATTTACATCGGCGTAGATTCGCTCAATTTATGCAGGAACAAACGGCTGATTTTTCTAAAAATCTTTTTTTCAGACGAAGCCCATTTTTACTTGTCAGAGTATGTCAACAATCCAAATTGCCGAATTTGGGCTTCTGAGAATCCTAGAGCGATTATGGAGAAGCCTTTGCATACTCAACGTATCACTGTATGGTGCACTATATGGTCTGGAGGTGTGATTGGATCAGTTTTTTTTTTTTCAAAGATGAGGCTGCAAATGCAGTAATGGTCAATGGATCAGGCTATCGTGAGATGTTAACAACTCAATTTTATCCTATTATTGATGGCGTGGATATCATTGACTTGTGGTTTCAACAGGACGGTGCCATATGTCACACAGCCAATGAAACGATCAATTTATTGCAAACAAAATTTCCCATTCGCAATCTCAGCAGTTAAGTGCCCAGCCACATTGTGTGATTTAACACCCGTGGATTAAGGAGAGAAATTACACGAAGCCCATCGAATCGATTTCAGCCTTAAAACTCAAAATTCTTGATATGATTAATGAAATAGAACCGCCATTTTAAAAGTAATTTAAAACTTTGTAAAAAAAATCGACATCTGTCTGTGTTGCCGTGGTGGAAATTTGCCAGATATAATTTTCCATTGGTAATTGCAGAACTTTACTCTTCGTAATACAGTAAAACTTTGAATTTTCTTAATCTAAATTTATTGTTTCATTTTTCGTTTTAGCAAGCAAACGTCTTGCTGGAAGACCCTTTATTTCACAAAGAAAAATTTCTTGTTGGATGTACATAAATATTAGAAATATTCCAGTTATAATATGGCTATGTTAATACCTTTTATAAACGTTTTGTTGTTGCTAAGTTCTTTATTGGAAAATAAATAACAGGAGATTTTAGAGTTTTCAAATTAATAGCAATTCATTTACTTTAACTACACACAAAGTTGACGCTACAGAACAATTTAGTTGCACGTCTTTACTTCACGAGGTTTATTTTTCAACTAACTAACTATCCACTCAAAAACTGCCTTTTATATTTGTCCGCTAGAGGTCTATAAAAATTAAGAATGTTGTACTTCCTTTGTATCACATTTTGTTGTGTTTGTTGTTATATTATTTATTTAATGTATAGGCGCCTGTTATTCTGTGTGTATTTTTGTTTTTGTTTATATGCTGTTAAAGTTTCTTTCTGAAATTTGTTTTAAAATTGTTGTTGTTGTTTAGCATGTATAAGTTTTCTATGCAGTTTGGAATTGGAAAATTGTTGTTGTCTTGCGTGCATAAATTTTCTTAGGAAACTACACAGTTAGTAAGCAGTATAGCCAGTTATTTCGTTTACTTTATTACTTAATTATTTTGTTGTAAACTTAAGCAAGAGGCATCCGTAACAATATTAAATTAAGTGTATTTAAGGCTGTTAATTAAGGCGATCATTTTATTTCGTCAAACTAATTAAATTTTTGTTTTTATTTTGTATATGATAATAAAATGTTTTATACTGCTCTTATATTATAATCATAGTTATATTTATTATATTGTGCTGTTCTTAGGTTATAGTTGCCTGTAGTGTAAGAGTCACATTATGGTCACTTTTACGATTAGAGGAAAATACTATTTAACTGGTTAAATAGTTTATCTTTATCTTCTAAATATTATTCAGTTAAAGTGGCAAGAACTTTGCTAACCTAACGCGATAACGATCACCAGTAACAGTCTAACAAAAATCGTGAAATGTCCGATGGTGATTTCATCCAAAAATATCACAAGGGATTCTTTTTAAGTAAATCATTTAATTTAATGAGTCAAAATCTTTAAGCAAACACAGAAGGAAAGAAATTAAATTGGAAGCTAGACACAAGGGATCTCTTTTTAAAAACCGTTGAAATTTAATTGAAATTTTTTTTTTTTTTTAACTATTTAATAATTGAAAGAACATGCCATGCCTTGTGACTCACATTCTGTCACATTCACATACACAAATCTACATTTCTTTTAAAAGTTTGATAAACTTTCTTTATGGGCTTGAATTTATTTTTTTAATTATCTTTAATAAATAATGATCACGTCTGCATGTGACTGCATTGTAAACATTTGTGACTGCCAGTGTGTGTAAACAAATTGAAATTATAATTTCAGCAGCAACAACAACATTTACGCACTCGCTTAAATAAAGTGAGTTAAAAAATATTAATCTGGGTGTAGGTGTACGGTTTATCATAACATTTTCAACTGTTTTAATTGTGTTCACATCGTCTTGATGTTGTTGCTTTTTTTTGTCGTTTAAATAACAATGTCGCAATTGGTTGGTTGAGTGACGTAAAAAGGAAGTTCAAGCGGCGACCAAAAAACAAACAGACGTTGAATGATAAAATTCAATGTTTGCGTATTCGCCGGGCTAAAGTTCTCATAAAAAAGTGTTGGAAAAATTTTAAATTAAATAAAAAATTATCGCAATCAAATGTGCTATCATTCGAAAATTGGTTTTGTGAATCATCTTTGGAATGTACTACTTAGATAAATGAGGCTTGTGATATAAGGAACATGGCTGAAGAACAATATTCTTTCAGTGCCTTAAGATAAAATGTATTTACCATAAAATACTTCTCTATTCTTCCGTTTCAATATCCCCCCGGGGGCACATGATAGTTTTTTTGGAACCTACTATTCCATTTAGACTGGTGTCTTGCGGGGTAAATGGGAGCCCAGGCCCCTCAAAGGCTAGTAGGAGTCATCTGGACAATCCACATATTTCCACGGGAATCAGTTGCCCCAGAGTTCACTATTTGTCTCTTGAGACAATTAGCTGTTCTCTGACTGGTTATTGAGGTTGGCCCCTATATGGGAGTATCGTGGTGGTTGTGGTTTCGGACCCTCGTGAGAGTTTGTGGGTCGGATCATTCAAATTAACACAATGAATGGTTGAGGTTCAGTGATGCTCACTGTCGCTGCTGTCGTGTTCTTGATAAAAAAGAGCTTCATGCGTTCTGGACCAGGAGTTGAAAAGTCTCCAACTCTTTAGCAAGGAGTGAAGGCTGCGGCCTACTTCGGGCTTTCGAAGTTGCTACTAGGGGTGACCGAAGGATATACGTATTCGATGTCCTCCTAGGGCGTGTGTGGTGTCCAATCAACCAAGTGGTTTGACCACCATCTGATTATGACTATATAGTCGCTGCAGATGTAAATCAGATCACGCACTTCCGTTTCAATTCCTCCCATTAAGACGTGTGTCCTCTTGGGGTAAAATGAAGTCCAGGCCCCTAAATTCTAGCAGGAGCCAACTGGAAAATCGACTATATTTCTACAGGAATCAGTAAGCTCTAGAGTTCAACTATTGCTGTTCTCTCACTGATTATTTAGGTTGGCCCTTCGGGGAGTATCGTCGTGAATGTGGTTCCGCAGGCCCTCATAAAATTATTAAGGGGCCAGAATCATCTTACTTTTGAACGAGAACACAGGCTGAATGATTCGGATCCAGTTAGCATGCTATGTCATGTGTTCTGAACCAGAAGTTGGAAAGTCTCTAACTCTTCAGCATGGAGTGGGTGTGCTGGCCTTGCTCCGCGCTCTTGAAATTTCCACAAGGAATGACCTAGTGGATAGTGTTATGCTTCAGCTTCTTATAGCGCTGGTGCACGCTACATATCACATATAGCTCACAGAGCTAGGTGCTAGGTATCAGTATCTTATCACGTTCTTCCGTTTCAGTGATTAGTACAATTTCCATTGATCGCGTTCTGTTTTTTTTTAAATTATTTCCATAAATTATTTCAAGGAGAGAAAATTTAATTTTAATTAATTCCAGGTATAAATTTTAGCTTTGCTTGGAATAGATCATCAAAAAGCTGGCTGTCCATAAAGAAAAATAACACGGCCTCAAATATTTTGAACAAGAAATACTAATAAAATGAAATAATAGTAAACTAAGGACATGGGTGGTATATGCTGTTGCAAGTGATCGCATGGTTTCAAAATAGGCTACGCTGTAGCCTAAGTTTTATTGCATTTTAGGTGGAGTAAAAAAATTTTTAAAAGAGAGATAACGCGATGAAGCGAAATAAAGGTCGGGCAAATTTGTGCTTAGAAAGCAAATTGTCTGTGAAAGGATTAAATCTCAAGAATTGAAAAGTTCGTCCTTTGACATTTGTTTAGCAAAAAGTTGGGATATTTTAGGCATGAAAAATTACACTCTTGAGCAAAGAATTTTAATTGTGAAAATTTGCTACCAAAATGGTGATAGTTTCCCTATTTACTTTATAATTTTTTCGAGAAGCTTTTCCTCGTCTGAGCTATATTTGCTGCTTCTCAGGCAGTTGTGCGTAATTTAATCGCTAAATTCGAGGCTCACGACATTGTTGCTGACAGTAGACCAAGACAATATGCCTGTAGCGGTCGTAGTGTTGCAGGTGCACAGCAAAGCGTTGAGAATGAGCCTGACACAGCAGTATAGTTTAGAACATGTGTTGAGAATGATATCATCACATCGAAAGCGTGCATCGTTCATAGCGAGCAAAGACGAAAAGGATTGAAAACAAAAAATATGAAATTCAGTAAAAATTCTTTAAAATAGGTCAGAGTTAGAAAAGCATTAAAATAGCGAGTAGGACGGAAGGGAACATTAAGTGAAATATTGTTAATCACAAATTCTGAACAGACATTTCCTTTTAGCGAATTTAAAGCAAAGGTGCCACTTAATTATATTCTTCGGCTTTTTAGAGTTGGTAGCTTTATTAGAGCAAGCCAGTGTAAACCTCGAAGATAAAATAACAAAAACTGTTTTTACACCGATTCCTTGCTATTACTATGAACTTTACGGATCCCAAATTCTTGAGCCGTATTCCAAAAGAGGGCTGACAAGAAAAGTGGAAACATGATATAAATGTCACTAAACTTTTTTGCCCAGCATTTTATGAATCCAAAAAGTGAACGTGCCTTGTTAGTGCTTAACGAAATATGATGTATGAAATTTAATTTAGCATCCACTAAAATATCAAGATCGGAAACCACATTCCGGTTGTCAAGTTCATGACCGTGTAAAATATATTGCTCCATTATATGACATTTTTGAAAGTACCACATGTATTTGTACTTTTCAACTCCATAAGGTCAATATTGCACTAGGAACTAAATACATTTGAGTACTTTTGCAGGAGAATATGATTAGTGAGACGATTGTATGTTCAAAATATCTTCATGTCGTTTGCATATACTAGAACCTTTGAGTATTTAATGGCTTCGGGTAGATCATTGATAAACAAGGAATATAATAGAGGATCCACATGACTACCCTGCGACTTATTAGATAAAACCATAATTTCTTTGGAAGTAGGCGTGTTTTAAAAGGAAGTTTTTGAGTTCTGTTTGAAAGATATAAATTAATCCGCGTAAGTAAATTGTTTACGAAGGTCCATATTAGTAGTTTGTGGCTAACCAAATGCCTTACCAAAGTCAGTACAAATAACATCTGTTTGTTTGCGTTGAGCAAATCCTCGATTGAGTAGCATTGTTAATTTCAAAAAATGAATAATGGCTTAACAACCCTTTTTAAAACTATTCTGAGCAGGAATCAATATTGATGATACTTGATGGGAAAGTCAGTAACAATCAGTAACAATTTAGAGTTCTGTTTGACAGATATAAATTAATCCACGTAAGGCAATTGTTCGTGAATCCTATAAGGTAAAGCTTCCTTATTAAAAGGTTTTGATTGACCTTATAAAACGCCTTACTAAAGTCGGTGTAAACAAACAAAATTGTTATATGTGAGGTTTACAAAATCCCGTAAGTTTTTCGAAAATGATTAAGGAAAGCCCGCCACTGTGAATTCTCTGAGCTACCAAACCATGATAAGTATTTTTTCTGGCCAGAATTGGCTAATTAATATTAGTGACCTTTGGTTTCAGCAAGACGATGGTACAAGCCATTTACCCATCCCAACAATTATTCTGTTATTACATAAGAAACTTGTGATTTAACGCTGCTGGATTATTTTGTATGGAATGACTTGTGTCGAATGTTTGCTTACAGGCTAAAGTTGGATATTTGCCCGATGTTATATTTCATTCACTCACAATGCCCGTATTTCTGCTTTACAGTGGATTCAATATAACCGAAGTTGTTAACACAAGTGTGTTTGTTTTAACCAACTTGCTTCCTAACCTCAAATTTGCCCACTCTATTACATGGTTTCCATAAATCAAGTCTATTAAAAACTATATTTGATACTTAAAATATTAATTTTGTGCTTTGAACACTCTGTTCGTTCATTATTCTACAAGAGAAAAGCATTCTTTAATAAGAGAAAAATCGTTTTGGTCCTACGAACCAAAATATTTTGGTCCTTCGAGCACTTACACTGAACCTTTTCACACGGCGTCAGGTTGATGTTTTAACGAATACGAATGATGCGAATGATAAATGTTGGCTTATTTTGGGAAAAAAACACGTTCATTGACACAAGCAACGGCAACGAAAGGTTAAATTACATTAAAATCTATTTTTAAGAAGACTGAGATGCGTGATAAGATTTACCTCAGTACCTAACAATAACAATATATAGCGTCACCCATGCCCTAGGAAGCCTTCGGATATCTCTATTCTCCAGTTACTCCTAGTTGCAACACCGAGAGCTCGGAACAGGCCAATGCCCTCCGAGTCTCCTTGCGGAACACTCAATAAATATAAAACATAAACATGTATAATCGTTACGCAAAGCAACTTAACAAGAAAAATGATATATTGCTTTATAGATTTGGATCCACGAATGATCTACAAAATGTGTCAAAACTTATGAAAAAAAGCTTTAGATCATGCAAAATAAAGTTTTGAAAGTTTTTAATTATAATTAAACAGGTAGGAAAAATAATTTAAATAATTTTTTTCAAAATTCTCTGCAACCTTCAACTCGTCTTCGAGTATTAATTTATCTAATCTACAATAACAAAAATCATTTAGGGCCGCTACATGTCTGGGCTATGAAAAAAAAAATTCATAAATAATAAATGTGGGATATGCTGCTCTTTGATGTTTGAATTGTGTTCGTGCTATTGCCACTCAATTTGTGGTCAGTGAAGTGAGTGAATAAGTGAAGTATTTTTTTTTTCTTCTGTGTTGTCTATTATTGCTTTCAGTTTTTGTTTCTTTTTTTTTTTTGTTTTTTGTTGTTCCAGTAGTAAAATTTCCTTTTTTGTTTGTTTTGTTGTTTTGTACTATTTCTTGATTTTTAACTTACTTAACGCTTATTACTTTCACCAAACAAACATTAGTTATATTAATAACAAATAGCAAAAAAGCTCAAAGTGAAGAAACCCAAACATCATAAAATCATCTTGAAAGAAAAATATTATTTTTTTGTTTAAATTAAAATAAAAGTTTTCTTTTCCAACAACAGCCACAGCAGCAGCAACATCAACGAGCATGGTCATTATAATCCACAAACGAATTATTTTATTAAATAGAAAAAAAAAAAACAAACAACAACAAAAATACTACAGATTTTACTGATATACGTACGTATTAGAGTCTATTGAAAAGGTACCTATAAAAATAATGAGGACAAAAGAAATAAAAAAATGTTTTAGTACGCTTAAGCCAAAATGAAATACTGCAGCAGTGCTATCCAAACTACTGCAGTGATTTGATGGCTGCTCATAATGCCGATATAAAAATCTTAAAGAAAAATGCTTTTTTCTTTACTTGGCACTAATTTCACTTATCAGTTTTTTTTATTAATTCTTTTTAAGCCAGAAAAGGTCGTGCGTATTTTAATAGCAGACTCCACATTTGTTTATACTTCACATTTAATATTTCCACTGCCCCATTTTGACCAGTGTTTTGGACATATCCATTCCTTTATTTTTCTTACAGAACTTATAGTCTAACTGAAACCTTTATCCCCTTTAAATGACCTTGCTTGTATACAAGCTGTGTGTAAATATGGGCTTATCCACAAGAAGTTACAAATCGGCAAAAGTCGTTGGTAAGAGTAATTAATCCAGCTGTCGCATCAACTGGTACTTTTCCATTGCTAACAGCTAACAATTGTTTGGAAAATTGTGCAGCACTTTGCTCATTTTGAAGTTGAACTCTCGTATTAGTAGTTAGCCTTCAGGCAAGCATTCAATTCATCTGTAGGCGTTGCACGGACAACGTCTGCCTGATATCGCCTGCTACCAATATTTTTCTTCGCTTAAGTTACGTGAATACACTTGTTGCTGGCTTGCATGTCTTGTGCGGCGGCCGATGTTCGCAAGTCGTCCTCTCGGCATTTTGGACCATGGACAGACTGGTGAAGTTAACCTCAAATACACGATCCACATAACTTACACAATTCAATCCCCCAGGGGCATATAAATATGGTTTTTATAGAATATTCCAATATCTAGATTCAGTGCAACTGGGGAAAAATGGAGCCCAATCCCCTGAAGTCAGACAGGGAGACAACTGGAAGCTCCACTTTATTTCCACGGGGATCAGTGAACCCGTAGAGTTCATTATTTGTCTCTTTAGACATTTAATAGTTCTCTGACTGATTATTGAGGTTGGCCCCTATATGGGAGTAACGTGGTGGTTGTGGTTTCGCGGCGTCATAACAGTATAATGGTTATTATGGTGGCCAGGATCATTTCACTGATAATGACACGCAAAGTAAATGATCCAGTCCAGTGAGCATGCTAGACATGTGTTTGGACAGGAGTTGAAAGTCTCCAACTCTTTAGCAAAGTGTGATGGTTTGCAGCCCTGCCATGGAATCATTAAAGTTGCAACTAGGTGGTTCTGTTGCTTACAATTAAGCCTTCGGCTATCTAGGACGCATGTATGACGTTCCAAATTATACAATAGTGGTTTGTCCACCATCTGATTAAGGCTACATAGCCAGGTGGTCGTCACAATGTCATACAGCTTCAAGATCATACAATTTAAAGTCGCTTGACTGTTGTTTGCAGAGATGTGAAGTCGCTAGTCTACTCCGATATGGCTAAAACGATTGACAACTTGGAGGACAATATTCGCTGCATTATTGCCATTAGACAGCTACAAATGTTGGAAAAGTCTTTGAAAATTGGACCTCCAAATTAGGCTACTTCCGAGACAGATTCTTTTGCCATAAAGTACGGAACATATAATTTAAGAAATCTTTGTTTTATTCAATTTCAAAGTTCTAATTTTATCATTTTTAATGCAGCGGACGCAACAGCTGCAGGTTGAATGATGCACATGGGGGAATTGGAAATAAACCATTTTTTTCTAAGCCCTTAATCCGTTATCGTGCTCTTCTCAAATTAACTAAATAAAAACAAAACGTCAGACTTTCTTCGACAAAATAAATCTTTTAAAAACTTAAACTAAAATGAATAATGGAGTTTAATGTTGGGCTGCAAACTAGACTAAACTAAAAATTCGTCCATTTTCCTTATGATAGTTATTAAAAAAATTTAAGATTGCTGGTATAAAAATATAATATAATATGATATAATATAATAAAAATATTTATAGTTTTTTTAAACGATCTTTTTTTATTTATCTTTAATAAATATCTTTTTTCTTTTTTAAGATCTTTTTTTTATATTTTTTCTTCTCTTTCTAAACTGCAAAAAACAAACAATTTTTTAGTTGATGAACTTTTGAAAAAAGAAATCATTTCAGTAATGGAGAGAAATAGACTTAAGACTAATGTATCAAATTCTCCAAAGCTGTATGGAGTACCTTAGATCCATAAACAGAATTTTCCTTTAAGGCCTATTTGCTCTTGCATTAATTCCCCGGCCTATGGACTGTGCAAGTATATAACGAATATTCTTAAGGTGATAACAGGACAATCAATATATAATATTAGAAATTCGTTGGAATTTAAGGATAAAACCAAGAGAATAAATATACAAGATAATGAAAGATTGTTTTCATTTGATGTAGTTTCACTTTTTCCAAGTATTCCTGTAGGTTTAGCTTTAAGTATTATAGAGGAAAAATGGCAGATAATAGAACAAAATACGAATATTGAGAAGGAATTATTTTTACGTATTCTTAAGTTTTGCATTGAAGACAATAGGTATTTTCAATTTGATAATAGGATATATCAACAGAAGGAGGGCCTATTAAATTTACGATTGAAAGAGAATTAGAATCTAGACTTCCATATTTAGATATATTGATAATAAGGAAGAAAAATAAGTTAGTATTTGATTGGTATAAGAAACCAACATCTTCTGGAAGAATTATTAATTTTTATTCAAAACATCCAAGGAAAATGATAATAAACCAGCGAAAAATATGATAGACAGAATATTGACTATCAGTGATAGAGAATTTCATTTGAAGAATAGGGATACAATAAGAGATATACTTAATGACAATGATTTTCCAGTAGAATTAACTAACAGATTAGGTAGTTATAGGCATAATTTAGGAAATTCTACGGCAGAGCCAAGAAATTATAAATCATTAACTTATGTTCCTGGAATATCAGAAAGATTAAAAAAGTGTAAAATATATGACAAAGATAAATATATAATTGCACACAAAACACATAACACGTTAAATAAATTATTTAGCAGTATGAAGGATAAAATAGGGGAAATGGAAATATCTGATGTAGCATACAGGATACCATGTGGAGGAAATGACCAGGTGAACTGTGACAAAGTTTATATTGGGACAACAAAAAATAAACTTAAAACAAGATTAGCTGGTAACAGGTGTGACCAAAAATATAGGAATATTTCAACACAGAAGACATCCTTATCTTCACATTGTAAGAAATATAATCATTATCCAAAGTTTGATAAAACATCAGTATTAGATATAGAAAAAAACTACAAGAGACGTTGTATGTTGGAAATGTTAGAAATTGTTAATGTACCAAATGTAGGGAGAATAAATTTCAAAATAGACACAGACAATTTAGCTCAGAATTATAGGTACTTAATTAAAAAGACACATAATTTGTTATAATCATTTCGTAAGAGAGAATTTGTTATTTGTTATTTATTTGTTATTTCCGTTTCCTTGTTTTTGTATGTTTGAATATTTGAAAATTTAAATTTTTGTATGTATGTATGTATGTATGTATGAAAAAATATGTTATATGTTTTTGGCAAAGGTTTTGAAACATTTTTTTTTATTTTTTTTTCAATTTGTTAATAATTTGTTGTTTTCAAAAATATAAATTTTTTTTTTTTTCCTAAAGAAGCTTTCCAAAGGAAAGCGAAATATCGAGAAGAAAAAATATATAAAAAAGATCTTAAAAAAGAAAAAAGATATTTATTAAAGATAATATAAATATTTAATGTGGATTTTTAAAAGCTCAACCTTAATAATAATAATAATGTGTTAAGTTTCTGTTATTGTTCATTTAGTTTTTTCCCCCCATCAATTTATACCAAAATAAACCAAAAATATCAAAACAGCTTTTCAACGCCCCGAGCATAAAACGAAGATTAAAATCTTGTTGGAATTTATTATGGTTTTCATTATGGAAAATTTTAAATAAATCTTCTTAGTTATTAGATGATATTAAATTTATATATACAATTTCTAAAACACTCTTATTTTTTTTTTTCTTTGGAAAATATTAACTTTTTTATGCCATTGCAAAGATTTGTTTGTGTTAAAATGAAATCATGAATGTGATAAAACAATAACCCACTTCACAGTCTATGGTATGTGTTCTTAGGTGTAGAATTTTACAATAGTTCGACAAGTGTTATGGGCAATATATTTTTATAAATACGTGTAGCTATGTTTCCTAAGTTTATTAAATGTTGTCTCCTCCCTCTCTGCATTCAATTTTCATTTAGTTTGGAAAATTTTCAAACCTTTTTGCTTGATCTTGCTTATCTTTGATTACTTTAGCTATTAAATTATCCAAATAAAATTTTTCAAGTTAAAGTTTAATTTAACATTGTTTTTGTATATTTGTTTTGCTGTTATTTATCGTTGGTGTTTTCATTGCTGTCATTTGAAATAAAAAATTTGGCCAGCAAAATTACTATCGCTGATCGTGAACTAAAAAAAACAACCAAAGTTATAAATTTTAACAAAACTATACTTGCAGTAGTTAGCGCCAGTATAATTAACAAAAACAAAAAAAAACAAACAAACAAATATGGGAACATATGTATAAACAGTGAAGGGCAAAAATGTTATACTTCCTTTTTTCTGAAAGCTAAACGTTAAGTATATTTAAAGCGATTAATGCATATGAAAAATGTGATATTTTAAGTGTTGAATGTTTATGCCATGTTGGGGATTAAAAAATAAAGTTTTAATATTTATTTAAAATATTTTTAATACTCAAGGCGTAATAAAAAATTAAACTTAAAAATTGATTTTTTTATCGAAAATATATCCACGCACTTCAATTTGCTTATAAAGCTCAATGGATTTTACCAAAATTTAATTTTAGCCAAAATATTGAAAACAGTATAAAATCAAATTGATTAAATGAGAATTATATTCAAACAGTAAAGCTTAGATTGATGAAAATTCAAAAAAAAAATTTTAAACAAATAATCCAAAATCTTAGCTGTGCATGATGCTGTTAGCAAAGGCTTACCTAATTTCTTCGCTCCTTTATGACCGTGAAATTTATGCTAATTGTGACAGTACGCACCAACGCAAATTGATAGTGTTGTACAAAAAATACTGTTCGCTATATATTTCAGAAGGACCGCTGCGATCTTATCTCAAGCTATTCTAAACTTATATTAAAAATAGCATTTGAAGATCTGCTGAAAAACAGGATCATAGTTTCCCAACCATCGACATATATTGCAAGATCGCTACGTGCCAGCAATTTGATCTAGAGGAATATCTCAGCAGTAGTGCTTCATTTATACAACTAGTCTTTGGAACTCTTGCCTTACCATATTCAAAAAATTTGGCAACGCATTTTTCGAATTTCTAGATAATTGGGGTTATCCAAAACTACCACATGGCGAATTTTGCATAAGGATTTGCCTTCTTAACTTCAACTGGTGCAGGAATTGAAGCCGATCGATCATTCACATCCGTTCAATTCATCCAGGAACAACCGGCAGGTTTTTCTGAAAAAAATATTTTTTAGACGAAAATCATTTTCACTTGTATGGCAACAAGCAAAATTGTCGCACTTGGGCTTTTGAAAATCCTAGAGCGATCATTGACAAGTCCTTAAATGCTCAACGTGTCACTATATGGTGCTCTATCTAGCCTTGAGGCGTGATTGGGCCGTTTTTTTCTTGTAGGCTGGAAATGCTGTAACGGTCGAGATGCGTGATAAGTTATAAAAGCCTCAACCTAATGGTGGATCAAACCAGTTGGATGATATGTAGCGTAACCCTCTCCCTAGGAAGCCGTCGGTTATCTATATCCTCTAGACACTTATATTTGCAACTTCGTGACTTTGGGGCAGGTTGCCACCCCCCCATTACTTGATGAAGATTTGTTGACTATCCAACTCCAAGTCCAGAACACATGACAAGCATGCTCACTGGATCTGGTTCATTCACCCTGTGTTCTTGATCAAAAGTGTATGAACCTGAAACCAAAACCACCATGATATTCCTCAAGAGGCCAACTTCAACAATCAAACAGAGAACAGCAAAAACTTAACTCTGGGGCTTACTGATTCCCGTGGAAATAAAGTGAAAGTTGTCCAGTTGGCTCCCGGTAGCCTTTAGGGGACTGGACTCCCCTTTACCGCTGGCGTTTTAACGGTGAGATTCCATCAAGACATATAAATGTGCCTCTGGTATTCCCTATACGAGCTGAATAAGCAGAGTTTTTATGAAGAGTCGACCAAACAACTTCTGGTCTAAAACACATGATAATTATGCTCACTGGCTCCGGATCATTTACCCTTGATCAAAAGTTTGATGATGAGGGCCTGCGAAACCACAACCACTAATGTGCTCTAGGTGCCCCGTAGGCTAGTAGGTAGTGTACTGGCTTGTCAGTGTGGGGGTTGTGGGTTCGATTCCCAACGAACACCTTGGATTTTTTCACTACAAAAATAAAAATTGACTGTCGGTGGGGCTGCTCGGCGATGAAGGCATAGTCACTGGTCGCTGTGCTGTCTCTTATACGGCAGTTAATTTCCGACTATCCTTCTACTTTCACCACCTGTTTCATCTCTTCTCTATCCCTTTCCTAAAGAATGTAGCACGGTACTTGACTAAATAGGCATTGTTGCCTGAAGTGCTATACTGCTCTTTAAAAAAAAAAAAAAGAAGGCCAATCTCAATAATCAGTCAGAGAACAGTAACAGCTGAACTCTGGGGATTACTGATTCCTATGGAAATAAGTTATCCAGTTGGCTCCTGCTAGCCTTTAGGGGAGTCCAGTCCCCTAAAAAGTCCAGGAGCTATCCCGAGATGCTAACAATTCAGTTTTGAACTGTTATTGGCCACGTGCATATTACTGACATGTGGTTTCATGAGGGCGGTTCCACATGTCACACACTAAATGAAGTGATTAATTTATTGCAAACCAAAATTCCCAATCGCATAATTTCACGAAAATCACCAGTGAAGTGAACAACTGTGTGATTAGATTTACATCTGCGCCTGGCCATGAAGCCTTAATCAGATGGTGGATCAAACCACTGCATAATTTAGAACGTCATGCTTGTCCTGGGAAGCCGAAGCTATAATTCTATGCAACAGAACTTTCTTGTTGCAACTTCGATGATTTCAGAGCAGGGCTGCAAATCATCACTCCTTGCTTAAGAGTTGGAGACTTTCCAACTCCTGTCCAGAACACATGTCTAGCATGCTCACTGGATCTGGATCATTCACCTAGCGTGTCATTAACGGCGAAATGATCCTGGCACCATATTAAACAATAGACCTGATATGGGCCCGCGAAACCACAACCACCACGATACTCCCATATAGGGGCCAACGTCGATAATCAGCCAGAGAACAGTTAAATGTCTAAAGAGACAAATAAAGAACTCCGCGGCTTACTGATTCCCATGGAAATAAAGTGGAATTTCCAGTTGTACCCCTGCTGACTTCAGGCGACTGGGCTCCCTTTTTCCCCCAGTTGAACAGGTCTACATAGTAGCTCTCCATTAAGACCATATATGTGCTCCCGGGGGGTAGTTAAGTAAACAGGCAGATCGTGTGATTTAACACCACTGTATTATTTTTTATGGCGCTATGTCATGAACAGAGTCTATGCGGAGCCAATCGAATCGATTTCAACTTTAAAACTCAAAATAGGTAATGAAATAGGGCCGCCATTTTGCCAAAAAGTGATAAAAAACTTTGATGAAAAAATCGAGATTTGTCAGCGTGGTCGAGTTGGACAGTTGCTAGATACCAATTTTAATTCATACTTGCCGAACTTTTCTCTTCTGAGCACAATAAAAATCGTAGTTAAAATTTTTTGTTTAATTTTATTTTAGTAAACAAACTTCTTGTTGAAAAACCCTTTATTATAATGAGCCTTACTTAATCACTAGCACTGCAGTTTTGTTGTGTTAATAAATAAATGAAAAACGAACTTCTCGCATAAATTTTGTTGATGTAAATTGAAATAATCACATCAGTCAAACCTCTCAATTAGATCCGCTTTCACGGGTATATTATAGACAGCTTCCTAATATTTGAAATTTTAAATAATTAAATTATTTTAAATATCGCTTGATAAATAACATATTCCTATTAGAGCCACACTTAAGCTTTATTAACAAAATGTTATTTAATTATCTTCTCCACTGTTTATATATCGCCATCATCTCTATGCGCAACCAAAAAAAATGTCTATTGTTCTCTTTGCTAACTTTTTTTTCTCCAACTTAAAAATTTATTAACTTTTTTTCCTTCTGTGCTACAAACAAAACAAAGAATGATAGGAAAATATTTCAAATAACACTATAAAAGTGGAAAGTTTTTTGATTTTTTTTGTTATCACTTTTGGTAAATACAGAGAGATTGCAGAGCAACAAAACTTAAAACTGAATAAAGAAGCTTTAAGTAAGAAACGGAAAAACCTTGAACTAACTAAATAAAATTTTTAAAACCAAATTAACAATCTTGAGTGACAGGCAAATTTAAATAGCAAATTAAAATACTAAACGTTAACTCTCTATGCCAAATGGCCATTCGTGGTGATTTTGTTATTGTGGGTTAACCAACTATGAATCCAGTTGGGAATAGTTTTTCTATTTGATTAGAATTAAATCTAGAAATTAATTAATACCAAATTTAAGTTAACTTCTTGTAACTGCCTTTAAGCTTTAAAATTGAAATTCTAAAATTGAAATTATGTCACGGGAATTTTTTATTAACGATCTTTAATGACGTTAGCTAAGCGTTTTATATTCTCTGTTAGAAAGCTAAAATACACTGCTATTGTTTTGAGCCCAAGTTGAACAATTTGGAAGCGTTGTTCAGGTCTCAGCTTTTTCATGTTGAGATGCCAAATCAATCTAAAAGTAAGTCATTTGACAACTAACAAAATAGATGCCAGGTAAAATGATGTTGCCAACTTAACGGCCTATACCTCTATTAAAAAATTATCCGGTATATTTCATACTGCTAAAGGACTTAAAGTTTCCCTAGCCAGCAAAGGCATTCTTATTTTGTTTTGTTATTTGGTATAACAAATACAGCACCCCAAACTTCAATTTAACCTCACTTTCTTAATTAAGTTAATATTTTTGTATTAAAACAAGACATGCTCAGACCAACTGGGACAGCCCCCACTTTAGTTTGGTTAGTTATTTTTGCATTTGTTATATATCGCAATAAAATTCGTAGAAATTCTAAATTTTTTGTTTGTGAAAATTTCAAATATGAAAAGTGGGCGTGGTACTTTTTCTAAATTAATTTATATGTTTTATAGGCCAGCAAAGGCTCCGGTCTTTCTTCTACCCTGTTTATTATTTTTCTAAATGACCTTCTTTGAAAAACTTTCAACCCCTTATACTCTCTCGCAGATGATAGCACCATTTGAAATTCGTATTCGTTTGGTAACAGTTCCAAAAGGCGACTCATGAATGCTGAGCTCAATCACGATCTCGCAGCGATCTACCTCCGAATAAGGTCGTGCGTATAGAGTCGATTTTAATGCCCGTAAGACACAATGTGGCATGCTTATGCATAGATTTGTGTTCGGAAATGGAGCTGCAGCTGTTGCTACGGGTGATATGAGTATTACGAAATCCGCAGTTCTTGATATTCTTGGTATGAAAATTCAGTGTGATTTTCGATGGTGCCCCAGCAGGCTAGTAGATAGTGTACTAGCTTGTCAGTATGGGGGTTGTGGGTTCGGTTCCCAACGAAGGCCTTGGTTTTTTTTCACTACAAAAATAAAAATTGACTGTCGGTGGGGCTGCTCAGCGATGAAGGAATAGTCACTGGTCGCTGTTGCTGTCTTTATACGGCAGTTAATTTCCGACTATCCTTCTAATTTCACCACCTGTTTTATCTCTTCTCTATCCCTTTCCTAAAGAATGTAGCACGGTACTTGACTAAATAGGTGTTGCTGTCTGAAGTGCTACCTCCCTTAAAAAAAAGGTGCTTCGGTTTTCTAAAACGATGTAAGAGATACTTCAATCCATCCGATCTTCGTACTACTTACTCCATCTACATTCGTCCATAGATGGAATACAACTCTTATGTATGGGCCGCCGCTCCAAAATCTATTTTGGAGTTGCTCGACCGCGTACAGAAGAGGGCCAAGAGGCTCATTGATGACAGTAGGGTATCCAGCTCTATTAATTCCCTGAAGCATGGACGTAATGTGGGGTGAATTTCACTGTTCTAACGTTACTACAATGGTGTTCTAACGAAATTAGAGAATTGTTCCCGTTTCTTGCACGTTTTTTGCGTTTGACTCAATTTTCTTTGAGAGCTTATTCATTTGTGGTTGATTGGCCAGTGAATCACACTACGCATTACACGGGGGAATTCGATTTTTAGCAGAACAGTCAGTATGTGGAATAAACTTCCTCCAGATGTCTTTCCTGTCACTTTAAATGTAGAGCAATTTTAAATCGAATGTCCAGAAAACACTACTCCCTCTCTCCTCCTCCCCCTAACCTAATTTCCTAGTTCTGGTACAATGCATTGCATGAGTAGAGCTCATCCCCTGAGTGCTGGTTTAAACGAAAAAAAAAATTAGATTTCAGATAATTTTTATTCACGAAAGATTTAAAGCCTGGCCATCTGTTATAGGCTCTGTCTATGAAACTGAAATAGACATAGCTTTGAAATCTAGAAACGTTTATAATTGGAAATAAATTATTAATTCTGGCAACACTGGGCAATAATATGAGAAACAAAATATAAAACACAATTCGCACATTTTGAAAGAGGATTTTTATTGTCAGACGTGAATTTTACAATATTTGACTTGTTTATTTATAAACACCAGTCATATATTCGATAATTTTTTTATTTTATTTATTTATTTAAATATTTATTTATATTTTTTTTTTTTTTTTAATTAGTCGATTTAAGTTGTTTCCAACGTTAGTTTTTTTATTGTTTTGGCATCAACTTCATTCAATCTGGGCAAGAGTGTTTTAAAATTTGAATGCATTTAGGATTGTTGGGCTTTTATAACAACACCAACAACAACAACTATAATCATAATTTTAAAGTCAGACAAAAGAAAAACTTTAACAACAACAACAACTTTGGCAAATTTCCATGATCACTGTTTCAACAGTTTGGGTTTGAGTATGGGCCTGAATCCAACTTAATTTTGTACTCGTACATACTTTCGAATACATTTTATTATAATGATGCCTTTATAATATTTGTTGTTGTTGTTATCGCTTTATTTTACAACTAAATAATGAATGATTTTGTTTTCTTAAACACAATTTTTTAATGAAGTGAAAAATCGATAAAACAATTTTCATGCAAAGAAACTTTTCTTAGTTTTTCTTTGTATTGAAACTAAAAAATTAATTTGTCAACAAATGAAAGTCGGGTGTAAGTGAGATGATAATCGGATTTATAGGGTGAACCCTAAATTTTGTCAAAAATTTTTATTCTCAAAGGTCTTATATTCAACGTGCAGTGGAATGTTGATTTGTAGAGAAGTTAAAATAAGACCTGGAACGTGTTTATCTACCGTCTACTAACGAGCCATTTTTTTTAATCGTTTTAATCGTTTGAAACTGTTGATACGTAGATATCCAAATTACTGTTATCATTCCTTTCCATCTTTGCTGGCTGTTTGTGCGGTATGAACGTCAAACGCTTTTGATGTGACGACTTCATTTTCAAGCCGTGTTCGAAACTCAACTCATTAAGCTCGTATGGTGGATACCAGGGGCACATTTATATGTCTTAATGGAATCTCATCGTTAAGACATGTGTCACCGGCGGTAGAAGGGAGTCCAGTCCCCCAAAGGCTACCAGGAGCCAACTGGACAACTTTCACTTTTTTTCCACGGGAAGCAGTAAGCAACAGAGTTCAGGTCTTTCTCTTCTCTGACTGATTATTGAAGTTGCTTCGAGGAGTATCGTGGTGGTTGTGGTTTCATAGGCCCTCATAAAATGATTAAGCGGCCAGTATCATTCACTTTTGACCAAGATCACAGGGTGAATAATCCAGGTCCAGCGAGCATGCTTGTCATGTGTTCTGGCCCAGGAGTTGGGTACTCTTCAACACTTCAGCAAAGAGTGGTGGTGGCGGCCTGCTCCAAGCTCTCGAAGTTGCAATTAAGAGTGACTAGAGGATAGAGATATCCGACGGTTTCCTATGCCGTATGTGACGTCCAACCCAACCAAGTGGCTTGATCCACCATCATGTTATGATTTATACAGCTAGGTACTGGTGTAAATCTTATCACGCATTAAGCTCGCATCTACTCAAGTAGGAAGAATGCCCGCCAAATGGCTTTCAATGCGGTTTTAATTTTTTATATTTCCTTCAAAATTTTTTTTATTATCCAGGTACTTATATCCGTCTGATAGTATTTTACGTTTGTTTGAGTGTATGTGTAGTTCTAGTGGTGTTAAAAATTGTGTCTGATGTGATGTTTACCAGTTCGTTTGTAGTGTCACTGTTAAAAGTTTTTGTTTAATAGATTTCCACGTTTTCAAGAATGTCTCGTGTTAGTCGGCGCCTGGCCGTAAGCCGTAATCAGATGGTGGTCAAACCATTGGGAATGAAAAGCAACGTCATTCATGCTCTAGGAAGCCGACTAATTTTAGCAACAGGTCATCGGTAGTTGCAACTTCAGCGGTTCCAAAGCAGGCTTGCAAACCACTACTCCTTGCTGAAGAGCTGGAGGCTATCCAACTCCTGGTCCAGAATTAAGAACACGACGGCGTTCATACTCACTGGACCTGGACCATTCATTGTGTTCATTTTTGATTCGACCCACAAACTCAAACGAGGCCCTCGAAACTCACAGCCACCACGAGGGCCTACCTCAATAATTAGTCAGAGAACAGCTAAAAGTCTAAAGAGACAGTTAGCGGAACTCTGGGGCTTTAGTGATTCCCGTGGAAATAAAGTGGATTTTCCAGTTGGCTCCTTGCTAGCCTAAGGGGACTAGGTTCCCTTTTACCCCCCTAAGACATAAGTCTAGATGGTTGTGTGATCCATAAAGACTTATAAATGTGCCCTCTGGGGGGTGTCCAGGTGTAATGCCTGTGTTCTGTAAATCTTCCTTTTAGTGTTCGTCCAATTTAGCCACTCCACTGGAGTGGCCACCCTGATCCTGTGATCTAAGACCACTGGATTCTTTTTTGTGGAGCTATGTTAATGGCAGAGTCTATGCGGAGGCAATCGAATCGATGGAGAGTAGATTAAATTTGGCTATACGATTATTTACCAATCAGAATTATCTATTCCACTGTAAAACTGCGTCTTTACAGCGGTTTTGTTTTTGTAGCTGTACCTGGTGTCTGTTTTGGGTTGGTGAAAATAGTGGGTTCAAATACCTTTTATTACATGGGAGAGTTTTTTTGTTATTGTCTTTTTCAGTAGATTCGTTAACTGTCAGTCAGTCAGTCAGTCAGGCATGTCAAATAAGTACGCGTTTTTATTTTTATTATTTGTGTCTTTAAAGACATCTTTAACTTTTACCATCATGTCTAAACTCTCATAACGCATTCTTAAGCTTGTGTATGTATGTATGTACTCGTATGTATGTATGCTGCTTGCTTAAAGCAGTTTTTTCTTTTACACACACACACATCCATATTCAAACATTTACCTGTCATTTTTTATTCATCATCATCATTCAGTTTTACAGCGATCCAGCTTTTTATTGTTAAAAAAAAATGTTTGTTTCTTATGTTTTTGTCTTAATGAAAATAACAACGAACCAACATAAATTTTTTTTTGTTATTTGTTTGTAAACAATTTCGTTACTTTTATTTCAAATTTTTCACTTCATTTTTAAAGTGAAATTATTTGTTGTTGTTTTTTTTCTTTTTGATATTTTGGACGTTTTATGTTAACAAAATTATAAATGAAAAGAAAATATAAAAATGTTAATAGAAAGCTATTTCATAAGGTGTTAGATTTACGTTACATACTTGCCACCACCACTTTCGTATTGCCGTATGTTCGTTTGTTCGTCAGTTTGTTTGTTTGTTTGTTGATAACCCGTGTATATATTTTTTTTCCTGTTGTGATGGAGGCGGAAATAAGTCGATTGTCATGAAGTAGTTGTGTTTCTTCTGTTATTTTGTTTCACTTTTTATTTCTCATTTGTAATAATATTTTGAATTGTTTAACTTAAATATTTTTAAAACTGTTTTTCTTCGTCTATTGTTTGAAATACCTGAAGTTACAAAACAACTTCCGAATTAAGGTCTTTTAATATCCGTAAATTGTTGCCCAACTTAAAATTGTTCAAATGCAAAACTAAACCCCAGATTTATACAGAAAAACATGATTTCAAAATATTATTATTAAATAGTTTTAGTTTGCAAAATAAACTTTTTTAAAAGTACCTTAACATAGGCGTTACGTACGTACGTATTAAGGGGTTCTATTTTAGACAAATGTTTGCTATAGAAATATTTTTTGTGTAACATTTTCCATTATAAAAATTTCTTTTTCTTAAAAGATTTCATTTTGTCAACGACTATGTTTACAAAAAAAGGGAATTTTTAAGGTACTATTTTTACAGCACTTTTTTACAGGAAAAGTAAAACTTTTATGAAGGGTCTTTCAATACCACACTGGCAAATGGCCACCACGATTACGCTTAGTCTAAAAAAATGATTTTTTCAGAAAAACCAGCCGGTTGTTGCTAAATGAATTGAGCGAATCTACGTCGATATATATGGTCGATCAGCTAAAATTCCCGCACCAGGTGAACCTTGTAAGGCTTCAAAGTCACACCCTTAATCAAAATTCGCAATATGGTGGTTTTGGATCAGCCCAATTGTTGATAAATTTAGATTTGATTCAACACTGTGGACCACGGCTGCGATGTTCTTAGTTGAACGACCTAGTCCAACACACATTTTTCTAGCAAGTACTAACCTATAAAAAGTACTTTTACAAAAATGCCACTTTTATCAAAACGGATACAATTGGTAAATTTTATTTAAAGATTTAACTAATAAAAGCGGCTATTAATACAGGCCAGCATTAAGAGGTAATAAAAAGTACTTGTGCAAAAATAGTATTTAATTTAGAAGACAACCTTTCAATTTTGAAATATGTTAAGTGCCTTAAAAAAAGTATTTTTTTTGTCCGTGAAAGTTGTCTGTAAAAGTTGTTATTTTATGAAAAATATTAATGCATAATAAAAAGTACTTATACAAGAAATTACTTTAGTACTTTTATCTAATTCAAAAAATAACCTTTCAAGAAAATCTTGATTCAAATTAAAAGAAAGTAATTTTTTCAAAATCTTAAAAAGTTTTTTTCTTTTGTAAAAAATACACTTAAGTACCTGTGCGAAAAAGTACTTTAGTACAAAGGTACTTAATTTAAAAAAACCAGCTTGATTTTAATTAAAAGTAAGTAATTTTTGGCAAAACTTTAAAAAGTTTTTTGTTTTGTGCGAAAAAGTACTTCAGTACCAATGTATTCAGTTGTTAAGTTCCTTTAGATGTATTAGTTTTTAAAAATCATTATTAATAAACACTTGTTTTAAACTTTTGTCCGTCTTTTCTTATAAAAGTTGTTATTTTATGAAAATTATTAATACATAATAAAAAGTACTTATGCCAAAAAGTACTTTAGTATAAAGTTATCTAATTAAAAAAAAAAACTTTCACAAAAAGCTTGTTTTAAATTAAAAGAAAGTAATTTTTGGCAAAATTTTAAAAATGTTTTTTTTTTTTTAAATACTTTTAAGTACTTGTGCAAAAAAGTACCTTGGTGAAATAGGTATTTAATTGAAGGAAAACAACTTTCAAGAAAATGCTTGATTCTAATTAAAAGAAAGTAATTTTTGGTAACATTTGAAATAGGTTTTTTTTTTTTTTGTAAAAAATACTTTTAAGTACTTGTGCGAAAAAGTACTTTAGTACAAAGATATTTAATTAAAAAAAAGCATCATTTAAGAAAAAGCTTGATTCCAATTAAAAGAAAGTATTTTTTGACAAAATTTGAAAACGGGTTTTTTTTTGTAAAAAATACTTTTAAATACTTGTGCGAAAAAGCACTTTAGTACTAAGGTATTTAATTAAAAAAAAAAACAGCTTTTCAATAAAAAACTTAAAGTTTGCTTTAAGAGCCTTTGGAATGAAGAATGTAAAATAAGGTACTTTTTGACAAAATTTTAAAAAGGATCTTTTTCGTAAAAAATACTTTCAAGTATTTGTGCAAAAAAGTACTTCAGTGCAAAGGTATTTAATTTAAAAAACAACCTTTGCATAAAAAACTTAACGTTTGCTTTAAGTGACTTTCGAATGAAGGATAAGAGGAAAGTACTTTTTAGAAAAATTTCAAAAAGTTTTTTTTATAAAAAATACTTTTAAGTACTATGCGAAAAAGTACTTTAGTGTAAAGGTATTTAATTTAAAAAAACAACAAAACAAGCTTGATTCCAATTAAAAGAAAGTAATTTTTGGCAAAATTTTAACAAAGTTTTTTTTTTGTAAAAAGCACTTTTAAGTACTTGTGTGAAAAAGTACTTCAGATAAAGATATATTATTTAAAAAACAACATTTCAATAAAAAATTTAAAATTTGCTATAAGTGCCTTTGGAATGAAGGATGTGAAAGAAAGTACTTTTTGGCAAAATTTCAAAATTGTTTTTTTATAAAAAAAATACTTTGTAGTACTGTGCGAAAAGTACTTTAGTACAAAGGCATTTAATTTAATAACTATCTTTCAAGAAAAAACAGAAAATTTGAAATGAAGGATATTAAATAAGGTACTTTTTGGCAACATTTTAAAACAGGTTTTTTTGTTGTAAAAAATACTTTTAAGTACTTGTGTGAAAAAGTACTTTAGTATAATGATATATAATTTATAAACAATCTTTCAAGAAAAAACTGGAAATTTAATATAGATGCCTTTGGAATGAAGGATATGAAATAAGGTACTTTCTGGCAAAATTTTAAAAAGATTCTTTTTTGCAAAAAAAATTCTTTGAGGTACTTGTGAGCAAAAGTACTTCAGTATAAAGGAATTTAATTCAAGAAACAACCGTTCAAGAAAAAACTTAACTTTTGTTATAAGTACTTTTGAAATAAAGGATATGAAAGAAAGTACTTTTTTGCAAAAGGTTTTTTTTTTGTAGAAAATACTTTTAAGAAAATCAAAAAGTGTTTGTATGCATATTTTCGAAAAGACTACTTTTTAGACAAACACATTCTTAAGGACAAATATTTAATTTTATTTTTTATTTAATTTATTGAAAATAAATTTTTAAAAATTGGAGACTGTGGTAGAAAGTCAGTTTTAAAGCCGCACTTTTGCACCACTTATATTTTCCGAGAAAGTCAACAAAAGCCTTTAAAATTAATTATTATTTATTTTAGTTGAAGTAAATTTTTTAAAAAAATAATGAGCAATCAAAGAAAAATTAAACTTTTATTAGCTATTGGAAAAATTATATGTAAATGCATGTGTGTGTGTGTGCATCTGTTTGTATATAAGTATGTATATGCATGTATGTAGTGCTTAAGTATAGAAAATTTAATAAACAAACGAACAAATAAATGTAATAATAAAATAAGCAAGCTTAAGCGAAACGAGGTCAATGGAGGTCAACAGATTTTATGTTTAACGCGCAACTACTTCATTTTATACTCTACTAAATACAAACAGATTTTCAACATCGTCACCATCATCATCATCATCACCAGCAATGCTCTTGATGACGATGACTACTACAGCTACAATACTGATGGCTAAAGCAGTGGCTTTGCACATTGGGCTTTAGTTTTGACTGCAGTACATCTTTACATACTTTAGAAAAATATTTTTATTATAGATTTGAAAATAACACTTAACACTCGATGGAATTATTTATAATTATATTAAAGTTAATATTTTTTTTTCAGTTGCTTCACAGAATTACTTTCCCTACCCTGCCCATTGTGCGCTGTTTTAACTTAATTTTTTTATTACTCGTTGCTGTTTTTTGTTGTTGTTATTGTAATTGTTTTTTGAATTGTGAATGTAGCATGTTGCTGATTTTATTTTATGTCTAGAAATAACAGCGGCAAAAATTTTGAGAGTCGTATATGTGGCACAGTGGAAATACAGAAAAAAATTAGACTGTTTGTTAGTGCTGTCGTCGTCGTCATCGTCAACAACATTGATTTTTCGTTGTTCATGTCGTTGTTATTTAAGTTTTTCTAAACCTTATTTTATTTATAAAATAACAACAACAGAAAATAGTCAAGAGAAAAAAAACCGCCATCATAGTACTGAGTGCGCCCCTTTAACTGTGCAATGGATGTGCAACTTGTGCATGAACACATGAAAAACTACAATCCAGACCTGCAAAACGATTTAAAACTCAAATAGTAGTTACACACTAAGAAAAATTCAGTTATGAACAGTAAATTTTGAAAAAGTACCCTTTAAGCGTATTTAGGTACAAAGAGATAAAATTTTTAGCGGTAAAAAAGTACTTTTCAAAAATTATTTTTTAAAGTACTAGAAAAGAACTTTATTTTGCAATAGTTTTTTTAAAACTCTGCCTCTACTTTAAGTCTCCCCTTTTTGGAAACTTTTTAATAAATTGTGATCAATTATAATTTTTTTTAAAAATAACTTAAAAAAAATATTTCTCAAAATTGTCTTTTTTAACACTGTTTATTAAGACGATTTGAAATATTTCCGAAATTTAATTTTTAAAGAGGTATTATAAAAACTACTTTTTTAAGGTACTTTTTCTATAAAAAGGAAACTCTATAAAAAGTACTTAAAATATGTTTTAACAAGTATTTTTCTAAAGCAGCGAGAAAGTACTAGAAAAGATCTTTATTATAAAGTTTTTGCTTATGCTAAAGTTTAACACATCGTGTGTTAATAAATATAGGTCTCTATATTAAAAATATGTTTCTTTAGTAGGTACTTTTTTTAAGAGAAAAAATCTATTTTTAAAAAAGTACCTTTTAAAATAGATTTTTAATGTTAATTTTGTTAAAGCTTAACTAAGCTTTGAAAGAGAAAAAAAGAGTTTAAAATAATTTAAAGCACTTTTTGGAAACGTACCTTTTTATGCAATAGTTTTTTTTTTAATTCTGCCTTTACTTTAAGCGTACCATTTTTGAAAACTATTTAATAAATTTTAATAAATGTTAATTTTTATTAAAAATAAGCTCAAGGAAATATATCTCTAAATTGTGTCTTCTAAAATTACTTCGATAATTAACAATGTTTATTAAGACGATCCTACAATAATTCCGAAACTCAAACTTTAAAAAGGTCTCATAAAAGGTACTTTGTTATGGTATCTTTTTTTATAAAAAGTACCTTAAATATGTTTCAACATGTATTTTTCTAAAACAGGCCTATGAAGCTAGAATAAACTAATATAAAATACATTTAAGAAATTTCCATTATTTAATAAATTCTTTAAAAATTTTGATTAAAAAACTTAATTTTTAATTTTTATTAAAAATAATTTTAAAAAATATATTGTTCAAAGTTGTCTTTACAAAACTTATTAGTGAAACTAACAAGGTTTGCAAGAATTTCCTAAAAATATTTCCGAAACTCAATCTTTAAAAGGGTATTATAAAAGGTGCATTTTTAAGGTAATTTTTTAAGGTACTTTTTAAGGTACTTTTTAAAGGTAATTTTTTTTAATAAAGAAGGTACTCTCACAAGTATTTAAAATATGTTTTAACAAGTTTGGTTATAAAGCAGGCCTATAAAGATTGAACACACTAATAAAAAATAAATATAAAAAAGTTCCTCTTTTGACAAAAGCACTTTCTTTAAACCTCTCGCTGGCTATAATTTTTGTAAAGTACCTAATTAAAAAATTTTGAATACTTTTTTGAAATGGAATTTAAAAAATATATTGTCTTGAAATAAATACTTTGGAAATAGATACAAAATAAAAAAATGTTATTAATTTAATAAAAGCTTTATAAAATTTTATTAAAAAAACGTAACTTTTAAATTTTATTAAAAATAATTTAATAAAAAATATATTGTTCAAAATTGTCTTTACTAAAATTATTAGCGAAACTAACAAGGTTTGTAAGAATTTCCTAAAAATATTTCCGAATCTTTAAAAGGGTATTATAAAAGGTGCATTTTTCATGTACTTTTTTAAAGTACTTTTTCAGGTACTTTTTTAAAGTACTTTTTAAGGTACTTTTTTAAAGTACTTTTTAAGGTACTTTTTCTAATAAAGAAGGTATTCTCACAAGTACTTTATATATGTTTCAACAAGTTTGGTTATAAAACAGGTTGAATACATTAATAAAAAATAAATTTAAAAAATTTCCTCTTTTGACAAAGGCACTTTCTTTAAACGTTTCGCTGGCTATAATTTTGGTAAAGTACCTAATTAAAAAGTTTTAAATACTTTTTTGAAATGGAATTTGAAAAAGATATTGTCCTCACGACTTCTAAAAAGATTAATTTATAATTAATTTTTTAATTGAAGTTTTTTACGTGTACCGTGTGTACTTTAAAATGGTACTATTTGGCAGTCGGCTTTTAAAAAAATTATTAAATATTATTTTGTTTTCCAACTGTGATCTCGAAAAAGTTTTACAGTTTTTTCGTAAAGAAAATACTTTCTCAAAATGGCATTTTTTTAAAAAGGGTTTCCTTATTCCTAAAAGGTACTTATTTAATAATACTTTTTAATAATATATTTAATGACTTAGTGTTACATTCTTAAGTGTTATTTTTACTTTCACGTTTCTTTTAGTTCAAATTTTAAACGAAATTTAGTTAAAAAGTACCATTTTTCAATATCAGTTTTAGATGTACATGTTAAAAAACTTTTTTTATTAAAAGGAAAAAAAATGTCAAAGTACCTTTTTTATAACAAATAGATATTATACAGGTGTAAATAGCTCTTAATTTTCTCAGTGTATATTTAGTAAATAATAAAGGGCTGCACAAGTATATTCGTTTTCATATCTTCAGTGAATGACATGCTTCAGTGTACAATGCAATGTTGTTCAAATTGTTCTTCTGCACTCAGCAGCAAATAAAAACTCAAGCAAAAATAAGTATTGTACTTGACAAGAATATAGCAAATGTGCGTAAATTTTGTGTTTACCAATACTTTCACATGTCCTATAGTTGATTTATATTTTCATGTCCAAGTGTTGTGTCAGCAATTGTAGTATCTGTTTCACTAATAACATGAATGACACTGATAACTCGTGCATTTTTAAATGAAAAGGTTGTTTTGTTTTATGATTGTTTTGATTATTTCTTGTTAATTTTTGGTGTTAGTTATTTGGAGATTTATTTCATTTTTATAAGTTAAATAAAAGAAACATAATTTATATTTCAATAAATAAAATCGATTAGAGTTCGTTTTTAGTATTTTATTAGATTAAATTAAATGTTTTAATATATAAAATATAAAAAATATTTAAAATGTATTTCCTTATTCAGAATTTAATTTTAAATGGCACATTCTTTTATAGATGAAATTATTTCCAAATTTTTTCTAATGTAATTTACCTATAAGGCAAAGCGGACTGTATTTAGATAATTTTTAATATTGGGTAATTTTCGCAATTAATCGTTTAGGTTAATTACACTTTTCAAATAATGGACTTAACAAAAGAATCAATTACAAAAAAGTAGAGCAAAAAACCAATAAATTAATAAAAAATTTCAAAAATAAACTTCCCAACCTAAAGAATAAAAAAACCCCTTTCGCGTGGAAACAACCTATGAAAAAATTTCCGCAGGTAATAAAATGTACATCATAAAGATGACAAACATTATTTAAATAAGCATTTTTCTGCGGACTTATAAATAATAAAAATTTATTTTTTAATCTATTGTCTTCTATTTTAGTATTTTTTGGTTGGGAAAATTATGTGTATAGACACATATAATATAATATATGTAATATAATATAATATAATATAATATAATATAATATAATATAATATAATATAATATAATATAATATAATATAATATAATATAATATAATATGTGTATGGACACATAATTTTATATACATATACATACATATTTTTTAAACGGAATTTCCAAGCAAATGGATTATTACCTAGATTATTATTACCAGATTGTTATTTTTCAACAATTTTTTCAAAATTTGCTAAATAAAAAAACTAGCAAATAAAATTTACTGCTAATGCAGTTAAGCATCAGTTCATTATGTTTCATAAAATATTTATTTAATATATTTGAACATAATAATTAAATTACAGCGAGTACACTGCTGAACTGCACACTGAAATCATATATTTTAACTTAGTTGTATTTTGACCGTCAGTGTCATGTATTGTCCATCACTCACCATTTATTAGTTATGTTTTCTCTTTTTGTTTTATTGCTGTTGACACACACTCACTCATCTCGCAACGCAAAAAGTATATGACCTGAAGTAACTGCTTGGTCATAAAATGTTTTGTTTGTAATTTAAATGGTTTTGTGCAGCCCTTTAGTAAATAATAAAATGACTTTTTATTTCAGTCATTAAGAGGGGCGTGTGTTGCGTTACTTTTTGCAGTATACTGCGTAGCATTAGACGTTATTTCGCTTTTATACTTTTTTACATTGTAAAAAACTGAAGGCAAAAAATTTTCAGAAAAAAAAAACAAAAATAGAAGAAAACGTCAATACAACGCTAAAGCGAAAATAATAAAAAAGGAAAAACTGTTTTTCAAACTGACTTTAAATAATGGTCGTTGTTTAATTCCTTTTATTCTATTAACACTGCACACACATACACACACACATACATATAAATAAGCAAATATTATTAAATAAAATATAAACAAAGAAACACAAATGGAAATGTACACAGAGAGAAATAATAACTTTAATTTAGAATACAACTCATTGAAACCTATTTTAAGGTGCTTTTTTCGGGTACTTTTTTAGGTACTACTTTAGAGAAAACGTATAACTTATTTATAACTTATAACGTAAAAGTTATTTATTTGTAAAAAAATTTTTCTTTTAAAGAAATTTTATTTTATAAAACTGCTTGTTTTGTAATTTAAACTTTTTTTCTTTAAATAATTTCTTTATGGCTCTTTATTATCAAAGGTATTTAAAAAGAAGATTTTTCTACCAAGTACTAATCTATCGGGTTTTTCATCAAGGAGTTTGTTTTTCTATTCTGGCAACACCCACAACATGATAGTTTTGACATTTAAACTATTGACTTATTCATTGTAGATGCATTGGCAATTATTACAATTCAATTCCGCTAGAAAATGGCATTAAAATAATAAAAACCTGCGAAGAAAATGGTGATTCTGTTAGAGTCACATTTCCTAAAAATCGTGATATTTTCGGAAAACATAATCGTCCTTCTGAGACCGCTATTAAGAATTTGTTAATAAAATTTGCGTCAACAGGCTCGATATAAAATGTACGAACTCCAATGAGTATTCGACCAGGTCGTTCAACTGAAAACATCGCAGCCGAGAGCCACAATGTTGAAGCAGATCCTAATTTGTGAATTTCTCGACGTTCTCAATAATTGGGCTTACCAAAATCCACCACATGGCGTATTTTGCGTGAGGATTTGGCTTTGGTTGGTAAATTTGAGTCGACAGGCTCGATACAAAATTTGAGAATATCAACCCGTGTCAGACTGGGTCGTTCAACTGAATACATTGCAGCCGTGAGCCATAGTGTTGAAGCAGATCCAAATTTGTCAACTTCTCGACGTTCTCAACAATTGCGGTCATTCAAAACTACCACATGGCAAGTTTTGCATAATTATTTAACTTTGAAGTTTTACAAGATTCAACTGGTGCAGGAATTGAAGCCGACCGAACATTCACATCGTCGTAAATCCATTCAATCCATTCAAGAACAACCGATTGGTTTGATTGAAAAAATCACTTTTTCAGACAAGGTGCGTTTCTACTTGTCAGGGTACGTCAACAAGCAAAATTGGCACATTTGGGATTCTTAAAATCCTAGAGTGATCATTGCATGTTCAACGCGTCATTGTTTGGTGCACTATGTTATCGGCAGGCGTAATTGGACCTTTTTTTTCAAGATGCGGTAACGGTCAATGGATTATGCAATCGAGAAATGCTAGCAACTCAATTTTGGCCTCTTATTGACGACGTGAGTGCCACTAACAGTGCTTTCAGCAGGACGTTGCCACGTGTTACACAGTTAATGAAACGCTCAATTTATTTCAAACCAAATTTCCCGATCGCACAATCGCGACAATCAGCAGCTAAGTTACCAGCCAGACCGTGTAATTAACATCACTGGATTATTTTTTGTGGGGCTATGTTAAGGACAGAGTCTATAACGAGCCAGTCGAATCGATTTTTTTTCCTCCGCCAGTAAATGAAATACTATTGGTATTTCCTGTCCTAACTGGCTGGTTTGTAATTAAAGGTGAGTGTTTTCGATGCGAATGAATCATTTTCAAACCGCGTTGTGGTTTGTACTGATGAGTCAGTGTTGACGTTCAGGCAGTTCTGTTGTTAAGTTCCTATCCATGGAGGTAAGCAGTCACCTGGCATTTTTATGCAAAGTAAATTTATCGATCTAGGTACGTGTGTCCGTCTGAGGGTGTTTTTCGTTTGCCCGTTTTCATTAGTGGTTTTAATGGTGGGAAAGTTGTGTCTGAGGTCGGGTGTATCTGTTCGTTTATAATGTCGTTGTTAAAAGTTTTTGTTTTATAGATTTCCATGTTTTCAAGAAATGTCTAGTCTTCGTCCTTTTATGCTAGGATGTAGTAGTGTCATACATTCATCTATTTCACTCGGTGTGCGTCCGTAAGTCTCATGGTGGAATATAAAGTTGGAATCTTCTGTTTTCGGTTTGTATGACCGTATGTGTTCTGTAAACCTTGTTTTTAGTGTTCGTCCAGTTTGCCCTATATACGTTTGTTGGCAGGTACAGGTAAGTTTATATACCCCGCTGGCACTAAATTTATCAGTTGTTTCTGTCGTTGTTCTGAGATTATGTCTCAGAGTGTTGCCAGTTTTTAAGGCAGTGAGTATTCCTTCTTTGTGAAAATGGTAAGTTAGTGTGTATATTTCTGGCCCTGTACAAGTCAAGGTGTGCCGTCATGCTGTATCCCCTCTTTGTCTTCTTTATTTCTGTTTTTAGTGTTGTATTGTCTAAGAAGTTTGTCGATGGTAGTGGCTTTGCAGCTGTTATTTTTAGTTACAGTGTAAATTGTGTCGAGTTCTTTGTTGTACTTATCTGGAGTAAGTGAGATTATCTTAAGTCTCCGTATCATATGTCTAAACGCTGCTAGTTTATGTTGGGTAGGGTGGTTTGAGGTGTTGTGGCTGGCAGTGTCCGTCGTAGTTGGTTTTCTATAGACGTCAAATGTTAAATAGTCAGTTACTCGTGTTATGGTGATGTTAAGATAACGCAAACTTCTGTCTTGTTCTTTTTCCATTGTGTATGTAATCTTATTATGAATTGTGTTTAAGTTTTCTAGAATTTGTTTGCTGTCGTCTTGTTGGAGGATGGACAGAATAATACAGGTTTTCTTTCAAATTTCTTTAGCTCTTGAAAGGATAGATTGAACAACTAATGCGACACCCTTTAAATTACAATTTTAGATATTTACACTCCTTGCTATCTTAAATACGGACGTACATACTCTATATAATTTTTAAATATGTAAGTAAAACACTTTAAAAGATAGACCAATATTACTCAAACTATGTCATCTATGGGGACACCCCCTTTAAGATTTTTTTTTCATTAATTTTTGGTGCTACTAATTTATTAAATTTTTTTTTCAGTGTTCTTCAATAGAGGCTGTTAATACCTGAGTAATATTGTGAGTCTTGTGACTATTGAAATGCTTTTTTTCTTAACGCGAAGTGGGACTTATTTTAAGGTTAAATCGATTTTTGATTCACCATATTCAATTGGTGGGTGTGGGGGGCGGGGAGGTTCCCGATAGTTGGGGATTCCCAGTCAGACGTTTCTGTAGAAGAATTATTAATTAACTAATAAAAAGCTCAAGGCTTTTAATTCTTTTTCCTATAGGCTGATGGTGGTTCTATTATGTGACAACCATAAGTAACAGAGAACCTGGGTAATGCTTGATTACCAAAATAAGGTCATTTTTCTAGTGAATTTTTTTAAGTGTATATTGATGTCTGTGTGTTTGTTTAAGTATAGCCAGCAATGCTAATGCTAGTTAAATGTTTCTATAAATTTACTACTTTTAAACTGTTAAGCTGTTACAACGATATATTCAATTTTATTGTAGATTTGGTTGCGTTTGCGCTAAAACTCAAACGAACAATCTCTAGTTCAACACAGAAGAGTAAATAACACAAAAAACAGAAAAAAAACAAAAAAAAATAAAAACAAACAGACAAAAAGACATTCGAATGCACATTAAAAGAAATCAGCTCTAAACTTTAGAGCGATATCATTATGATGCCCAGCTCTCTGAAATAAAACGACGTACTACTTACGACGACTTTAGTTCATTGGATTGAATGCTGTTGTTGTTGTTCTGCTTTGTTTTGTTTCAAATGTTGCAATAGACTCGAACGTATTTCGTATTTGTTTTTTGTTGCTTTTGGTTGGTTATTTTGCTGGTTGGTTAGTTAAAACTATGCGGTCGAATGATTTTGAGACGGTCTCAATGTTTATGCTGACTTTAATCATCATCATCATAATCATCATCATCATCATTGCACTAATGATGAGCATGATGTTGGTGATTTTTTAAATGTTGTTAGTTAAAGTATGTTGAAAATAGTTGGAGTTGCCGTTGTTGTTGTTCTTGTTGCTGTTGGTGTTGGGAGCTGCTCTGCAAGTGCTAAAATAACTTTATGGCATTTGTACTTATTTATTTGAGTTTAAGACACCTCGATATGGTTGTCTTTGTATTTGTGCAACAATATGACTCAATATTTGTAATGTATCAAAAATAAAATATCATCTGTATGATACGACTATTCCACACCATGGAAGTCATTAACAATATTTATATATATATATATATATATATATATATATAGATATATATGTGTGTGTGTGTGTGTTTGTTCAACGTTGGGAAACTTATCTTTGGCATATGTTTTAGAAAGTTTCTAATTTTTAAAAAAGATTTATTTATTTATTTTTATGATTTATTTATTTATATTTTAACTGACACATGCAATACGAAACAAAAAAAAAACACATTATTAATTTACTGAAGGTTTATAAAACCTGCACAAATAATTATTTTTATTTAAAATGTTTTATTTTGAATACCGACGTAAGTATTTTCAATACATGTCAGATGATTTTGTATTTTGTGATTATTCTCAACATGTGCGATTTGTTGGAAATTTTAAACAATAAATTTTTACTTTAAATTCAGAAAAAAATAATTATTCTGCTTGCAAATTAATTAACGGAACGTTATTTTATTTCAACACTTATCAAGGATCAATTAACTCTTCAGCAGTAAATAGCACTCATATGTTGTTATACTAACTACCGGATTCTACCTCCTACTGAGACTAACTAACGATCTTTTGCTTTTCCAGAAGAGAGGAAAATAATCAATGACCTTTGACAGGCGTAAAATAGGATTTCTATGGAGTAACCCCTTTTATAAATGGAATTCTATTAACGGAATTTTATTAACGAATTCTATAAAAGAAATATAAAAAGGAAACCAACTGATAAAAAAGTTTTATATAAAAATTTGGCAAATGAAATTTATCCCAAAAATGTAACACAAAGGATAACATGACATTTTAATATGCTTTCGTAACACACTAAACTCCCTTAACACTTATTAATTTTATGAAAAAATTATGACAAAAATTTTTTTTAGAAAAATTTTAATTAATGAAATTTTTTTTTGGATAAATTATGACTGATGAAATTTTGTAGTAAAAAATGGTGAATTATTTAATTTTTTTTATAGAAAATGCATTTTTTTTGTAAACAATAAGTGATTATATTATTTAACAGATAAATTATTACTAATAAAATTCTTTTACTGAAAAGCAAAAACATGAGATATTTCTACTGTAAAAATTACGACTGATTTCTATGGAAAAATTATGACTAATGAAAATTTAGTATAGAAAAATTATATCTGCTGAAAATTATTTATAATAATTTACTTAAAAGTAAAGCCACGAGATCTTTTTACTGTAGAAATTATAACTCATGAATATTTTCTATAGAATAATTATGGCTGTTAAAAATTTTCTATAATAATTTACTGAAAAGTAAAACCATGAGATCTTTTTACTGTAAAAATTACGACTGACAACAATTTTTTATAAAAAAATTATTCCTAACGAATATCTTCTATAGAAAATTATGACTGATGAATATTTTCTATAGAAAATTATGACTGATGAATATTTTCTGTAGAAAATTATGACTGAGGAGAATTTTCTTACGAAAATTTTTAAGACTGAAAAATTTTCTATATGAAAATTTTTGAAGGCTGAAAAATTTTCTGTACGAAAATTTCTGAAGGCTGAAAAATTTTCTACACGAAAATTTTTGAAGGCTGAAAAATTTTTTATACGAAAATTTTTGAAGGTTGAAAAATTTTCTATACGAAAATTTTTGAAGGCTGAAAAATTTTCTATACGAAAATTTTTGAAGGCTGAAAAATTTTCTATACGAAAATTTTTGAAGGCTGAAAATTTTCTATACGAATGTTTTGAAGGTAGAAAATTTTCTATACGAAAATTTTGAAGGCAGAAAACTTTCTATACGAAAATTTTTAAGGCAGAAAACTTTCTATACGAAAATTTTGAAGCCAGAAAATTTTCTCTACGAAAATTTTGAAGCCAGAAAATTTTCTCTACGAAAATTTTGAAGACTGAAAATTTTCTCTACGAAAATTTTGAAGGCAGAAAATTTTCTATACGAAAATTTTGAAGGCAGAAAATTTTCTATACGAAAATCTTGAAGGTAGAAAATTTTCAATACGAAAGTTTTGAAGGTAGAAACATTTCTATACGAAAATTTTAAAGGCAGAAAATTTTCTATAGAAAAATTATGAAGGCAGAAAATTTTCTATAGAAAAATTATGAAGGCAGAAAATTTTCTATAGAAAAATAATGAAGGCAGAAAATTTTCTATAGAAAAATTTTGAAGGCAGATTATTTTCTATAGAAAAATTATATTCTGTCGAAAAATTATGTAGGCAGAAAATTTTCTATACAAAAATTATGAAGGCAGAAAATTTTCTATACAAAAATTATGAAGGCAGAAAATTTTCTATAGAAAAATTATAAAGACAGAAAATTTTCTATCGAAATTTATGAGTGCAGAAAATTATTTTTAAAAATTTTCTATGGAAAAAATATGATTGCAGAAAGTTTTTTTAAGAAAAACAATGACTCAAAATATTTCCTAAAATATTTATTACATGAAATTTTGCTAAAGAAAAATATGAATTATGAGTTCTTTTAATAGAAAAAATATGTGTAATGACTATGTTTTGTAAAAAAAATTATGACTGATGAAAAATTTTATAGAAAATTTATAACTGATGATATTTTTTTTACAAAAAATTTAGGACTGATAATATTCTTTCATAGAAAAATATGAGTGTCGAAAATTTTCTATCGAAAAATTTATTAGTGTCGAAAATTTTCTATCGAAAAATTTATGAGTGTTGAAAATTTTCTAATGAAAAATTTATGAGCGTCGAAAATTTTCTATCGAATAATCTATGAGTGTCAAAAATCTTCTATCGTAAAATTTATGAGCGTCGAAAATTTTCTATCGAAAAATTTATGAGCGTCGAAAATTTTTCTATCGAAAAATTTATGAGCGTCGAAAATTTTTCTATCGAAAAATTTATGAGCGTCGAAAATTTTTTATCGAAAAATTTATGAGCGTCGAAAATTTTCTATTGAAAAATTTATGAGCGTCGAAAATTTTCTATTGAAAAATTTATGCGCGTCGACAATTTTTTATCGAAAAATGTATGAGCGTCGAAAATTATCTATTGAAAAATTTATGAGCGTCGAAAATTTTCTATCGAAAAATTTATGAGCGTCGAAAATTTTCTATTGAAAAATTTATGCGCGTCGACAATTTTTTATCGAAAAATGTATGAGCGTCGAAAATTATCTATTGAAAAATTTATGAGCGTCAAAAATTTTCTATCGAAAAATTTATGAGCGTCGAAAATTTTCTATCGAAAAATTTATGAGCGTCGAAAATTTTCTATCGAAAAATTTATGAGCGTCGAAAATTTTGGAGGAGAAAATTTTCGAAGGCAGAGAATTTTCTATAGAAAAATGTTGAGCGGCGAAAAAGACAGAAAATTTTATATAGAAAAATTATGAAGGGAAAAAATTTTCTATAGAAAAATATGAAAGCAGAAAATTTTCTATAAAAAAATTTATGATTGAAATAGGACTGCAGAAAGTTTTCTGAAGAAAAATAATGACTCAAAATATTTTCTAAAATATTTATTACATGAAATTTTGCTAAAGAAAAATATGAATTGTGAGTTCTTTTAATAGAAAAATTATGTGTGATGACTATATTTTGTAAAAAAAATTATGACTGATTAAAAATTTTTATAGAAAGATCATAACTGATGATATTTTTTTACAAAAAATTTAGGACTGATGAAATTCTTTCATAGAAAAATATGAATGATGAAACTGTTTTGGAGAAAACTTTTTAAAGGTTCTACTTCAATAATAACAATTGCTTAAATATGTATCCTTTCTATTAAAATTCGCTATACCCTAAGCTGTAAGTTGTAGAAAAGGTACTTTGTTGTGGTACCCCTTTCTTGACTTTCTTAAGTATTTCACCTTCCGGAGGGAGTTCCAAAAAACTTAATTTTATAATTATCATTTACTAAAGTTAATTAATGCTCTTTGGAAAGTAAATAGAAGTGAACAGGATTGAAACATCAGAAACGTCAAACTAGCTGCGCTGATGTAATAAATGGAAAAATCTAAGTTTGGAAAAAAAATAAATTGAATCACAAAAAAGAATTTAAAATTAAAAACAAGCTTTTATGTGCTTCTGTTGTGCAGAGAATATTACTTTAAACATCCCCATAGTGCTAAGAATATTTCATTTAACAAACACTTTCTCACAGCTTCTGTTGGCTGTTAATTTTACATTTAAACAAATAAATGTAAAGTCAGCATAACTTCTACCTATTTCACCTTTTTTTTTAATAAATTTATTAACGGTTCTTGACCGAATTCAGAATTGATACACAAAGAAAAAGAAGAATTAAGAAATTATTTTTTAATTTTTAATTTTTATCTCATCAAAAGTAAATGTTGTTCTTCAAACAAAGAATAAATACAAAACGAAAGAGGTTCGTTCTTGTTTAAATATTTCGGTTGGTGAAAAAATCATTAATAAGAATTTATTTACCCATGAATATTTGGGGCATATTTAAAAATTTAACTATAAGACGATGATGATGATGAGGAAGAGGAGGAGAAGGGTAAAGATAAAGAAATAAAAATGTTGGTAATTTGATAATTTGTTATTGTAATTGTACGTTATTTCATGTTCATTGTGTTATCTTTTACTTTTCTTCTATAATCCGTTTTTTTTTTGCTTTTTTTTCTATTTAACTGTTTCATATTGTCGGTGTCTCGATTAATTCCACGTTACAATTAATGAAAAACAGAAACCTAGACGCTACTTGTGAAATGAACTTTATTCACATCCGCTTGTCTTAAACCTTAAAATAAAAAGAAGACGATACATACAAAACAAAAATAAAAATTATGAAATTTTTAACAATTAAATAGCAGTTGATGCAGAAGAATAATTTAAATAAATTGCGTAAATCGGTTTTAAAAGAGAAAAGGTAATTAAATCTGAAAAATTATTTTCACAGATTGTAGTTTCAATATTGCGAAAAAAATTAATTTACGAGGGGTTTGTAACAGGGAGTCATATTTTTACTTTCATCGTTTCAAACCTCGCTTTTTCAATGTAATAAAACTAAGCAAAAAATAATAAAAATTGACCCGGTTATAAAAAACCGAGTTCTTTTGCTTTAGTAGCCTTTTCAATTGAACTTTGTTCTGAAATTGTTCTGTAAGTGATGGTGGCCCCTACTTTAATGATATACAAGTGCTGAATTTTAATAATGAGCCTACGGTACGACTCACACAATTTTGGTGGAATACTGCAACTTTCATTTCGCTTAGCTACAGAGTAGAACACATGACTTTGAAACTCAATTCTGAGAATTGCTCTTGGAAGCAGCCCCAAAGAACTTCAGCATCATTCGTTTCATCAAGTTGGCCGCATTAATAATTTAATGGTCATACGAATTCTTTTGTTCAAGGTTGATTTTTCTATATTTTAACACGGTTATATCTCGATATATACCGTAAGGAATATGTCTTTTATGTCTGGGACAAATTTGTAGATATTGAATAGGAGAAAAACATAAAGGAACAAATCTATCCGAGAAAAGAGCATCCAGTGCCATAAAAATCGTAAATATATTAATTTTCCCTCCATTGTCCACCTGTTTTGCTTAATAAATGGATAAACACAACCTCCAATATGCTACTGCTTTTATACAGAACATATGAGAATTTTATTTCTTAAAACAGACTTTAGAACATTTAAAATTGGTTTCAATATCATTTCCCCTTGAAATTGACCCTTCTGTGTCTGATGGTCTTCTTTCCTTCGTGGGTTGTTCATAATCATATTCCAAATCTGCAGCATCATCCTACTTAGATTAATATTCAAGAGCACGCTATCCTCAGTATATCCACCAATTTCGTTGGTGGCTATTAAATTACTAATGCAGCGAATGATTCAGAGGTACTTATTTTTGGTGTTGCTTTTACGCTCAATTCTCAGAATTTATTCCCAAATCAATGAGCAGAAATATATTGTACTATATTATCATTGCTACACGGTGATATATGATCCTGCAGTCTAAGATGCTCCAATTGCCTCTGACGAATTTATTATGAAATTCTGGTGCCATTAATTTAGATTTGCACAGTTCCCCACTTGAAAGAGTTAAGTTTCCAATGTAATGCGTGATAGATTTTCTGAGAGCCTCGCCATATTATTTGTCAAACTAAGTCTGTACTCTGTAGGCTAGTAGGTAGTCTACTAGCTTGTCAGTATGGGGATTGTGGGTTCGATTCCCAACGAAAACCTTGGTTTTTCACTATAAAAATAAAAATTGACTGTCGGTGGGGCTGCTCAGCGATGAAGGCATAGTCACTGGTCGCTGTGCTGTCTTATACGGCAGTTAATTTCCGGCTATCCTTCTACTTTCACCACCTGTTTCATCTTTTCTCTATCCTTTTCCTAAAGAATGTAGCACGGTATTTGACTAAATAGGCATTGTTGCCTGAAGTGAAAAAAAAGATTTACAATCTCCGTACTTGTAAACCAGAAGTTTGTTTTTTAAACCAAATCGTTAATCACGTCACGAATTTTCAATTTTAAGGCTGAAATCGATTCGATTGAATCCATATAGAATTTGTCTTTAACATAACCCTACAAAAATAAACCTGTGGTATTAAATCACAAGATCTAGCTGGCCACATATCTGACGATTGACGTGCTATGTGCTATTATGCTATCGGGAAATTTGGATTGCAATAAGCTTATCGTTTCATTGTCTGTATGATATGTGGCACCGTCCTGTTTAAACCACATAACAATGATATCCACATCGTCAATAATAGGCAAAAATTAAGTATTTTTAACATCTCGCGATAGCCCCCCCGGGGGCACATTAATATGTCTTAATGGAATCTCACCATTACGGCATATGTCATCCGGGGGTAAAAGGAAGTCAAGTTTGCTAAATTCTGGCTTCCACTTTATTTCCGCGGACATCAATAAGCCTCGGAGTTCCTCTATTGCTGTTCTCTGGCTGATTATTGGAGAGTATTGTGGTGGTTGTGGTTGGAATGACCTGTAGGATAGAGATATGCTTCAGCTTCCTAGGGCTGAAGGATGTCGTGATAAGATTTACCTCTGTACCTGGCCGTGGGCCTTAATCAGATGGTGGATCATTGGTTGTGGTTGAAATGTAGCGTCATCCTCGCTCTAGAAGGCCTTCGTTTACGTATATCCTCCGGTCACTCCTAGTTGCAACTTTTAAATCCCGGAGTATGCCGCAGCCTTCACTCCCTGCAGAAGAGTCGGAGACTATCCAACTCCTGGTCCAGAACGCATGAAACTTAATGGACCTGGACCATTCGTTGTGTTCATTGTGAATGATCCGACTCAAACAAGGGTCTCGAAACACACAGCCACCACTATACTCCCGAAGGGCCTACCTCTATAATCAGTCAGAGAATAGCTAAATGCTTAAAGAGACAAATAGCGGAACTCTGAGGCTTTACTGATTCCCGTGGAAATATAGTGGATTTTCCAGTTGGCTCCTACTAGCCTTGAAGGGGACTGGGCTCTCTTTTACCCCTGCAAGACACAAGTCTAAGTGATTGTGTGATCCATAAAGACTAATAATGTGCCCCCGGGAGCAGGGCTGAAGGATATCTGGCCACATGGCTAGGTAACGATGTAAATCTTATCACGTGATAGGGTAATCCATTGACCGTTACCGCATTTCTAGCCTCATCTTCCAAAACCACATAGCTCACTATACAGTGACACGCTGAGCATGCAAAGGCTTCTGGGATTTTCAGAAGCCCAAAGCCGGCAATTTTCCTTGTTGAGATACCCTAACAAAAGAAAATGGGCTTTGTCTGAGAATATTGATTTTTTCAGAAAAATCAGCCGGTTGTTCCTGAATGAATTGAGGGAATCTACGGCAATCAAATCCTGCACCGTTTGAATCTTGTACTGCTTCAAATTGAAATCCTTACATAAAATTCGCCATGTAGTGGTTTCGGATAACCCCGATTGTTAGGAACGTCGAGGAATTGTTAAATTTGCATCTACTTCAACGTGTGGCTCACGACTGAGATGTTTCAGTTGAACGACTCGGTCGAACACGCATTGGTGTTCGCACATTTTGTACCGAGCCTGTCGACTCAAATTTAACAACCAAATTCTTCAAAGCGGTCGCAGGAGAACGATTATGTTATCCAAAAATATCACGAATTTTACGAAACGTTACATTAACAGAACAACCATTTTTGAAGTGAATTTTAATTATTTGAAGGCGGTTTTGTGAAAAATGGAATTCATTGCAACAATTGCCACTGCATCTACTACGAATACGTCAGAAAAATTAATGTCAAAACTATCATACACATTGTTGGTGTTGCCACAATTTAAAAAACAAACTTTTGGTTGAAAAACCCGATACTCTTTAGAAAAGTTGTCGAAATGCTTAAATTCTAAAATTTGTTCCTTTTCTTATATTTTCAGAGTTGTGACACTTTATGCATCCAGTGATAGGTGTGGTTTCGGTATCTGTTCCTGTTTAACGAGCTATTGGCTGTTGTCTCAGCACTTTCTATATCTAATGGACTCTTTGTATGACATAAAAGTTTTGTTGTTCCTTTTTTTCAAATGTGTTCTCTATAACACTAGAGTGGACTTTTTTTTTTTTTTAATAGGACCAGCACTCAGGGGATGACCCCTACGTATGCAATGCACTGTGCCAGAACTGGGAAATTAGGTTACGGGAAGGGGGAAGGAGGGGAAGGAGGGAGTAGTATCTGTGGACATTTGATTTGAACTTTCTCAGATTAAAAGTGACAGGAAAGACCTCCGGAGGGATCTTATTCCACATACGGACTGTTCTGCGAATTTTCCCTGTAATGCGTAGTACGATTCATTGGCCAATCAACCACAAAAGGATTTGCTCTCATCGAAAATCGAGTTAAACGTGAAAAAGTGCGAGTATCAAGAACAAGTTCCCTAATCTCATTAGAGCACTTACCATTGTAGTAACGATAGAACAGTGAAATGCATCCCACATTGCGTCGATGCTCTAGAGAATCAATATAGTTGGATACCCTACTGTCAGCAATGAGCCTCTTGGCCCTCTCCTGTACTCGGTCGAGTAACTCCAAAATAGACTTTGAAGCGCCGGCCCATACATGAGAGTTGTATTCCATTTTCGGACGAATGTAGGTGGTATAGATAGTACGGAGATCGGACAACTCTAGTACGGACTTGTGCTAGAGTTTGATATGAAAAGTTTAGTTAGTCTTAAGAAGAACTAAGTTAGTAAAGTTGCGCTTGTTACAGCTTCTTGAAGTCCTCCATGAGGTGGGGTCCAGGTAGATGTCGTTGGAGCTAATTTCTTTAATTTGATCACAAGTAGGATTTCGTTGGAGGCTTATCAAGAGAATAAATAATGCTTAGGATATTCCTAGCTTTACAGGATAACTTAAAGATCTTAGAACCATCCAATAGGACTGTTTAAAAGACTGTTCCCAAATTTTTTTTTCTCTTGTCAAAGTAATTAAAAAACTACTCTCGTACGCTCTTTTTAACTGATTTAATTTTAAGTTAATCAGTTAGTCTATCGATATTTGAAATTAACATTTTTGTATTGTTTTTGTTTTTATTTTTATTTTTTTTATATAAATATTTTTTATTTCTCCCCACTTTAAGTTGTTGGTGGGTAATTAATCAAATTGTCGTTTATATTGTGGTGAAACAATTTTTGTCAGTTTGATTTGCATATTTTGACACTTGTTAATTAATGTTTGTTAATCTTTGCAAGGTTTATCATTTATCTTATTAAGCGTATTGTAATATTTTATGTTGTGAGTACTCTACTCTGTCATATATTGTTTATATTAATACGATTTCTTACTTACGATACGTTTATGCAAGTGAGTATGAATGAAATCCATTAAAACAAAACTAACACAGATGCATATTTTATTAAAAACAAAAAATAAAATAAGCAAGTCAGCACTCCATAGTAAAAAATAAAATTTTTAAAAATAATCAATCTGATGTGTCCATCTATATCTTAAAAAACTTGGAAAATATCATAACTTTAAAAGAATGTTATGGGTATACAAGTTAATAATGTCGATTTGGGCAACATGGGGCATAATTATCACAAATAGTTTGTGTCAGTTATAACAAATTTGGAAATTTGGAGGGGAAACATCTGTCATTATAATTCAGTAGTCGATAGTCGCTAAAGTGTAATTAGAAATTTTTTTGGCCGATTTGATAACGTGAATTTTGGGCCTAAAAACATGATTTGTGGGAAAGTAAGATAACCTCCTTTCATTTGAAGAAAATGGCTGCTGAATAGTAGTGGTTATTGGAAGAGCTTTACGGTCAATATGCATCAAATTAAAAAACTTTTGAACGATGGTTTGCACCATTCAAAAGTGATGAATTCGACTAAGAAGATAAGGAATTGGAGACTTACTCGACGGAAATTATTGCCAAAAGCAAGAAGAACTTAAATCATTACAATTGGAGGGTAAACAACAATCCATTTCCTTACGTCTAAAAACAGTGAAATTTATTAAAAGCAAGGAAATTGGTTCCCACATGAATTAAAACCGAGAGACGTTAAAAGGCGATTTTGCATATCGTTAATGATGCTTAAATACCACAAAAATAAATTATTTTTATCGTATTAAAAAGTGATGATAATGGATACCCTACGATAACCGTAAGCGCAAAAAGTCATATTTAAGGCCCGGCCAACTAGCAAAATCAACACCAAAACCGAATATCCACGACGCCACGCTAACCTTGTGTAATTGGTGGGTTTAGATCGATATTTTTTATTATGAGCTGTCAGGTCAGACCATCATAGGCGATTTGTTCCGAAGATAATTATGCCATTTGAAGAGAACATTAAATAAAAAACAAACAGAATATTCCACAGACGCAACCAGGCACAAGATAATCTTTCATCATGACAATGCTCGGTCACATGTTATCTGACCGCTGAAAAACTATTTGGAAAACAGTGAATGGAAAGTTTTGGCTCACTTGACTTATAGTCGAGACTTTGCCCCTTCTGACTACCAATTGTTTCAATCGATGCAGAAAGCCCTTGAATATGCTTCATTTCAGACGCAACCAGATACGACATAATATTCCATCATGACAATGCTCGGTCACATGTTATCTGACCGCTGAAAAATTATTTGGAAAACAGTGGATGGAAAGTTTTGGCTCACTTGACTTATAGTCGGGACTTTGCCCCTTCTGATAACCATTTATTTCGATCGATGCAGAAAGCCCTGGAATACGCTTCATATCAGACGCAACCAGACACGACATAATCTTCCATCATGACAATGCTCAGTCACATGTTGTCTGACCACTGAAAAATTATTTGGAAAACAGTGGATGGAAAGTTTTGGCTCACTTGGCTTATAGTCGGGACTTTGCCCCTTTTGACAACTATTTATTTCGATCGATGATTTGTTTATTAGATCCAGATTTGTTTATTGGAAAAACTAAAAAATCAAATCTTTTGAACTTAAGTACTTTACTTTCTGATACAAGCGTATTTCTTCCGATGGGGTTTAATTTACTTTTATTTGGGTACGGTTTTACGTCGACCCTCGTCAAATTTGGTTTGTGAACAAACCGGTTTCGGCCGTTCGGTGTTCTCTTTAGAAAACACTGAAGATGGCAAACGGCCGAAACCGGTTTGTTCACAAACAAAATTTGACGAGATTCGACGTAAAACCGTACCCAAATAAAAGTACCTTATTTTCTTTTAATAATGTTTTCCATGCCGCCACCTGAATAGGCGTCAGATATTTTTAATCACTGGCATAAAAAGGGTGTAAATTCATTTTTGTTCAATATACTTTTTACAGTTGTTGTGATGGGAATTTAGGCCACTAAAGCATTTCGCATACCGTAGTCTACTTACTTACCATCTGAGCTACAAAATATACATAAATAATCCGGTAAAAACGAAAACAAATGGTGATAAATAACACCAACCAGAAGTGTTAATCAAATCAACAAAATGAGCAGAAACGATCCAGAAATATTTATTATAAAATAATTGATAAATGTCCGTCACATAGCGCATAGTGTGTGGCAAGCTGAGCACAAGTGACAATCATTCAAGTAGAGTCAGCGAAGTATATTTTTATCTCAAAAGTCACTGCTGAAACAATTTCATTGTTTTTGGATTAAAATCTAATTTTAGCAGAAAGAACTCTTTTATCAATTCGATGTATTGAATAGCAGCTAAAGATTACTGCAGTAACAGTCACCTGATAAATGCATTCCTTCTCTCTTCTGCAAATAACTACTTAAAATTTCTGTTTTTAAATCGTGTTTTGTTTTTAGTGTCTTGTTATTCGCAGTATTAAAATATTCCTCGTTGAGTATTTCTGCGAAAAATTGTTGCTACTATAGTCATAGTTAAGCAGCCTTTGTTATTATTTTACTATAGCCACAGCTGTTATTGTAGTTGTGAATTTTTATGTGTTGGCGCTTGCAGAACAAATGCACATTTAAGTATTGCTGACACAATCTCGCCAAGATCTGGCAATCTGTGAAGCTCTTGAAATTTGTTGTTTTTGTTTTGTTAACAGTTCTTCTGTATCTTAATTTTTTTTTTTTTTGTTATTTTCTCTGTTTATTTTGTTTGTTTGTTTGTTTGTTTATTTATTTTGATCATAACGTTGAGATCTTATTTTATGTACATTTAATTTGATTTAGTCATTTTCTGCATAATCATTGTTTTATAATTTGTAATTAAAATAATAAGACAAGTGATCTTGAGATTTTATAAGATTGAAAGTTAAATTTTGTTCAAGGAAAATTAAGGAAAGTTAAAAATATGTTAAACTAATTCGAATTAAAGTCAAATTTATTATTTAAATTAGAATGTTTAGTTATTTGAAGCTGGAGTCGCTAGATGGCGGGATTGAGAAATTGTTAAATTTTAAATAAGTATGAGCCATGAAAAGGATAGCATTGACATCGATCGCGGTATAACGAGAGTTTGAAAACCATAAAAAAAGAAGTCTGGCACTGCCTTTTGTCATAGACTTTGAGTAAACTTGGCAGCACAATCAATAAGAATCACGTCCCACAATGCATACTGACTTTTACTGATGCAACTTTATTTGCTGGATCCCGTATAGATTGATAGCCGATTATTTTACTTTTACACAAAAGTAGGCAGCACTGGCCCGGATTACTATGGAGTTTGCAGGACTGGGACTATTTAAAAAAATAAATGAACACCTTACAGAAGTTCATACAATCGCGCAAAGCGTAAAATGGCTTAGTGAAACTTTAAGTGGTCTGATGTTAACATAACAGCAGGAAACGAAATATTTACAACGGCGATTTGTATATGAAACCTTAAAATATTGCCACCCTATTGTGTTGCAAGGTGGTATTTTCGTAAAAATCGATTTGTGAAAAAACTAGTAAAAAAAATGAAAATTAGTTGGGCACTTAAAGTTAGAGATTTACAAAAATTTTTGATTCTTCTTATTCTTCTTAAATGGCCACATACAACCCTGGTAAGTCTTAAGTCGAATAGATGATCGCTTTCCATGCTATTCGGTCTTCTGTGCTTCTGCTCCAGCTTCTAACATTTAGGTCTGAGAGATGTCGTTGGACCTGATCTTTTCATCGGAGTTTTGGTCGTCCTCTCCTACGGATGTCTTCGGTATCATATTCAAAAATTTTCCTTACCCGGGCTTCTTCACTCATTCGCACAAGAAGTCCTAACGAGCGCAGTCTCAGCAGTTTTATGCGCTTGACCATGTTAATGTCAGCGTACAGCTCATACAGTTCATGGTTCATATGATGCTGATAGTCTCCACTTACACAAACTGGTCCGTATATTCTACGAAGGATTTTTCTGTCGAATACGCTTCATCTGCTTGCACAAGTATCCATGCCTCTATTCGAGGTACCGGAGCTTCTGTTCTTCGCCATATAAAAGCAGCGGTGGAATGAGTGTCTTGTAGAGTGATATTTTCGTAATTCTAGAGACGGCCCTACTTTTTATTTTGCCTGTTTAGCCCAAAGTAGCACCTATTTAGCAATATTATTCTTCTTTGTATTTCCAGGCTGATGTTGTTGTTTTTATTTATGGTTGACCCGAGATACATAAATTCCTCCACAATCCCAAAATTATAGCGGCCATCGTTTGCAGTTTCACCTAATTTAGTAGAAATCCTATTCGTGGCAACCATCACCTTGGTTTTGCTTTCATTAACTGCAAAGCAAAGTTTTAAGGATTGCTTATCAATGCCCGTAAAGGCAGCAGTTACATCTCGCAATGTCCTACCAATGGTGTCGATGTCATCAGCATATGCAAGGAGCATGTGGCTGTTGGTGAAAATAGTGCCATTTCTATTAACTGCCACATCGCATATGACTTTTTCCAAAGCAATGTTAAATAGGCTGCACGATAAACAGTCGCCCTGTCTGAATCCTCGAGAGGTGGTAAACGATTTGTCAGGACTATTTCTTATTTTCACTGATGATCTTGTATCAGTTAGCGGCATCTGGCAAAGTCTTATCAATTTCGCCGCAATTTAAAATTCAGACATAGCCTAATACACCTTTGTTCTAATCGGGCTAATAAAGGGGCTTCATAATCGACGAATAGATGGTATGTGTCGATTGGCTTTTCGTGCGTTTTTTTCCAGGATTTGGCTTAGTGTGAATATCTAGTCTAAGGTGGATTTTCCAAGTCTAAAACCACATTGGTTGGGTTTGAATTGATTATTGGTTTTAGTCACTCACACAATATTGTGGCCAAAAATTTTATAAGCGATGGAGAGTGGACTTATGTCCCTAGAATTAACACAAAATTTACAATTAGAAAATGTATATCGGGGCCTTTAGAACTGAAGTAGAGGTTAAGAATATATCAACTCACAGGTTTCAGTGGAAAAATAAATCACTGAGGTGTATATGCATTCCATTGTCTGTCATTCTTATCTTGCTCTTCTAGAACACTTTGGATTTGCTATGGATAAAGGGGCCAATTGCGGAAGCATCTCAAAATATATATCGGAAAAAGGTTAAGGTGAATGCTATAGTATTAAATATTTCTAAACCTTCTGCACAATTACATCCGTTTGTTAAGGATGTTAAACCACAGCGATGATCACTTATCAGCCAGGATGCATAATCTATAAATGCCTAAGCAATTAATTGAATTGTGACACATGCAACTCTGCCCTTCAAAATATGTTAAAGTAACCCTGCCGAACTCTTTGAAAGCTACCTAAAAAATTATTTAGTCTGATTTGTAATTAAAAAGAAATATTTCTTAAATGTTAAAGAAATTGCCAGAAGAAACTGCTCGTTGCTGTAGACGCTTAATCTTTTAATATGGAAAAAGTTATTTATTTGTCCATTTCGTTTTCCTTTTTTTTCTTTCGTCTTTCTTTCCTTCGTTCTCCTAATTTCTTTTTAAAAACTTTATTTTTTGTGTTAGTTCGTTGGCTGATGTTTTGCAACTTTTTGTAACGTTATTTTTGCTTTATTTTCTTTTTTTTATTCAGATTTTTATCTTAAATTGTGTAAAAACTTTATCGTTCTCATTTCGCGCCAAAGAAAAAACTAAAAAAATTGTGCAATCGATAGGGTGTGTTATAAAGAAGTATTAATAAATGGTGGAAGGTTAAAAGAAAAACTTTTTAAAAATTAAAATTTCTTAATAATTTTTAAGAAATTTATAAATTTCATATTTAAAAGAAAAACTATTTTTCTGCAACAGAATTTTTAATTCCTGAAATACATTTGTCTTTTCGTTAGGAAATTATTTAAACTTTTCTTTTCTTTAAAGCTAGAAAATATCACAATCTCCACCAGGTTCTATTAGGAAAATCCCAAAAATTTGTTTTATTAAAGCAAACCTTTCATTTGAAAGTAATTATTTTTTTTATTAAATATAAAAGTTGAAAAAACGAACTTAAGCCTGACCAAAAACAGTTTTTATTTCGTTAAAACATAAATTTGTACGACCTTAACTGTGGCGATGCAACTATCGTCAAGATTATCTTAGGTACCTGCCACGATGGCCTTACTCCGCGGTATTCTCAATATGGGGTGGAAACAATGAGACTACCAACACCTCACGCCGAAAAGTAAGTACCAATTCAATATTATACATTTGAACAAGGCCCCCTTCTGGATTATAGGCGGAGCCTATCTAACACTCCTTTTGTGCACGTTACCCAATTGCAATGCAACTCTTCCCGATGATTTGGTTTAAACACAGCCATGATGAAGTTCCCCGCAAGGTCGCTACATAATCAGGCTAGTACTGAAGGTCCAAGAGCAACTAACACCCGTGATAGCAGAATTAAGTTTCCGGTCAGACACCGTAAACGAGGTTACTACCAGTTGAACTTCAAATAGCCAAAGATTGGTGATCCAAAGTAGAAACATATCAATAGAGACATCTACAAAAGAACAAAACATAAATCAGTCACGGAGTCGTTAGATACCTACATGACACCCGCAAGTAACACCACAAACAACAAGGGAAACAAACAATTCACAAAACCTTCCTCACAGCTGATTCTTTGGCTATAAAGGCACCAGCAGGACAATACTCACAGGGACATTAACAACTAAATCAACGAAGAGGCAGCAGGGGGGACAGCCGACAGAGAGTTAAGTCACAACCTAGCAAAGATCAGGTCACAGCCACGGTGGCAGCAGATGACGGCAGTAGGAAACCAGCAGCATTAAGAAACCAAAATCGTTAATGCCTGCTAAGAGGCCATTACTCCTAACGTCTCGTTTTCCTGCCGAAGCACGAACAGAAGAAGGTAACAACATAATAGAACTGTTTTAAATGCTTATAAGTTGACGTTTTAGGTTTATAGTTTTGTAAGAGACTTCCACCACAATTATATGTGCCCCTGTAGGCTAGTATAGGGGTTGTGGGTTCGATTCCCAACGAACACTTTGTTTTTTTCACTACAAAAATAAAAATTGACTGTCGGTGGGGCTGCTCAGCGATGAAGGCATAGGCACTGGTCGCTAAGCTGTCTTATACGATAGTTAATTTCCATAACTATCCTTCTACTTTCACCACCTGTTTCATCTCTTCTCTATCCCTTTCCTAAAGAATGTAGCACGGTACTTGACTAAATAGGCATTGCTGCCTGAAGCGATACTTTTCTTTATAAAAAAAAACAAAAATAAGTTGACTTGTTTTAATGTACCTTTAACCATTGTAAGACATTGTATTTGTGTATAAAGTATGGGAATCAATTTCGTAAAAATTGAAATTAGGGCCTTTCCACTGCCACGCTGATAGATGTCGATATTTACATCAAAGTTTTTGATTAGTTTTTGGCAAAATGGCGGTCTTATTTCGTTAATCACATCACGGATTTTGAGTTTTAAGGCTGTAATCGTTTCAATGGGCTCTGCATAGACTCTCTCCTTAACATAGCCCCACAAAAAATAATCCAGTGATGTTAAATCACACGATCTAGCTGGCCACTTAGCTGCTAATTGTCGCGAAATTATGCTATCGGGAAATTTGGTTTGCAATAAATTGATCGTTTCGTTGGCATGTGGCACCGTCCTGTTGAAACCACATGTCAGTGATATCCACAAAGTCAACAATAGGCCAAAATTGAGTTGTTAGCGTCTTGCAATAGCGGGATCTATTGACCTTTACCGCATTTCTAGCCTCATCTTTGAAATAAAAAAACTGCCCAATCACGCCCCTAAACTACATAGCGCACCATACTGTATCACGTTGAGCATGAAAAGTCTTCTCAGTAAAACGCTCAATGATTTTCGGAAAGCCAAATGGGGCAGTTTTGCTTGTTGGGATACCCTAACGAGTGAAAATGGGCTCCGTCTGAAAAAATGATTTTTTCAGAAAAGCCAGCCGGTTGTTCCTAAAAAATTTGAGCAAATGTACGGCGACGTGAATGCTCGGACGGCTTCAATTTCTGCATCACTCAAACCTTGTAAGACTTTAAAGTCAAATCCTTACGCAAAATTTGCCATGTGGTAGTTTTGGATAACCACAATTGTTGAGAAGGTCGAGGAATTGACAAATTAAAATCTAAGCTTCAACACTGTGGCTCTCGGTTGGGATGTTTTCAGTTGAATAACACCGTCGAACACATGTAAGTGTCCACACATTCTGTATTGAACCTGACGACTCAAATTTAACAATCAAATTCTTAATAGGGGTCCTAGAAGTATGATTTTGTGGGCCAAAAATATCACGAATTTTACGAAATGTTGCTTTACTATATTATGGCTCACGGCTGTGATGTTTTAAAATTATCGATCCAGTCGACCACGTGTTGGTGTTCGCACATTTTGTATCGAGCCTGACTAGTCAAATTTAAAGACCAATGGCATTTAATGGCATTTTTAGAACGACGATTATGTTGTCCAAAAATATCACGAATTTTACGAAGTGTGAATTTAACAGAACCACCATTTTTGTAGTGGATTTTAATTATTCTAATGCGATTTTCATGCGAAATTGAATTCATTGTAACAAATCCTAGTAGATACTACGAATACGTTAAAAAACTAAATGTTAAAACTATCATGTTGTTGGAGTTGCCACATTTGAAAAACAAACTTTTGTTGAAAAATCCAATATTTCGCATTCCCAGTGGCTCAAATTAAATTTTCTTTTTTAAAGAACCGACAGCAGTTCTTCACCAAAATATGGCGTAGTGTCTGTTATTGACTTGAAAAGTTAACAAAAACTCTTATTTATATGAATCATGGAAGCATTTTCTTAAGGCACTTCAACTAAGAATTTACAAATGCATCCAGATTTCTAAAGCGTGATCCGTGAATATACCACTGTGTGAATATAGTTCTCCGAGAATTATCTAGATAAAAGTTAAAGCTGGGTAACCAAAAAACCATGAAGTACGATGGCGGTGGAGTCAATAAGTCTTCGGTAGATTCCAGTATGTTGTAAGGGATCCACCATAATACACCTGAGACCAAACAGCAATACCAAGAAGCACGAATTCACTTCTTTATCATTTTCTTCTCAAAACGCAAGTTAAACTGCAATCAACGACCGCCCAACACAAACTTATTGATGACGCTTGTTCAAATTTGAACACCAGTCAACTGACAGTTGCTTATTGACAGGAACATTATTGCAATTTAAAGAGTTGCGGACTTATTGACAACCCCTCCTACATGCTCTATAAATGAAACACCCTTTAGACACAGTAGACAGATTTTTGAAGCACTTTTATGTGAATAAAACTCATACTTCTTTCTGTATGAGTTGCTGGGTTCAAATATACTCGTACATAATTTAAGTTTAATTTAACATTTTTTCTTGTGCTTCAAAAAAATATTATGAAAATAACAAAAAAAAGATAAAAATATTCATAAAACAAAAACAACAACAAAAACCAAAAGCAAACAGAAAAAATTAAAATTCTGTTATAATTTTTTCCCATTTTGTTTGCTTGTATTTTAATACGTCTTTTTTGCATTTTTTATTTCTACTCTGTAAAATTCTTATTAAATTAACAAAACGAAACTAAAAAATAAAAACAAAAAAAATTAAAAAAAAAAAACTAAAAAAAAAATTAAAAATTGTTCTGCTTTTATAATTTATCTTTAATTTTTTTCTGCTGTGTGTCTTTTTTTGTTTAACAATATTTTTTTTTGTAATTTCTTTTTTTCTTCTTCTTCTTCTTTTAATTTCATTTTATATTTTACATATAACAATTATTTATTCGTTTGGAAATGAAAAAAAAAAAGAAAACTAAAGTTTGTTCTTTTTCCAGTTCTTTGAAATTAAATAATGTCTGTCCGTCAGTTAGTCAGTACGCTAGTCTGTTTGTTGGTGTACTTTTTCTCTTTCTCTGTCCAACCAGAGCATTTCGTAAGCTTTTTTAAGATGAAACTATAGCATTACAAATGACAGTGGGCCGCAAGAAAACAAAAAGTTAAAAAAAATTATGATTCGAAAATTTACAATAATTTTAAGAAAATGAAGTTTGTACAGTGTTTCCTCTTCCTAATAGCACCTGTCTTAATTTTATATTTTACATTTTTCTTTATTTAATAGTTGAATGTTGAGATAAACATTTTTAAGATTAATCGCATTAAAATCTACTATGAAAATAGTGGTTCTATTAAAGTTACATGTAGTAAAATTAGTGATATTTTCGGACAACCTAATCGTCCTTTAAAGACCGCTATTAAGCATTTGGTCGTTAAATTTGAGTCGACAGGCTGGATACAAAATGTACGAACACCAATGCGTATTCGACCGAGTCGTTCAACTGAAAATATCGCAACCGTGAGCCATAGTGTTTAAGCAGATCCAAATTTGGATATTCTTCGACGTTCTCAGCAATTGGGGTTAAGGCGAACTTTGTGTATGGATTTGACATTACAGCCTTTAAGCTTCAACCGATGTAGGGCTTGAAGCCGTCCGACCATTCACATCGCCCTAGATCAATTCATTCAGAAACAACCGGCTGGTTTTTCTGAAAAAATAACTTTTTCAGACCAAGACAATGTTCATTTGTCAGGGTATGCCAACAAGCGTAACTTGATTCCCAATAAAGACCATGGCTGTTTTTTCACTACAAAAATAAAAACTGACTGTCGATGGGGCTGCTCAGTGATGAAGGCATGGTCACTGGTCGCTGTGCTGACTTATACGACAGTTAATTTCCGTAACTATCCTTCTACTTTCACCACCTGTCTCATCTCTTCTCTATCCCTTTCCTCAAGAATGTAGCACGGTACTTGACTAAATAGGCATTGTTGCCTGAAGTGCTACTTCTCGTTACAGAAAAAAAATCAAAAACCAAAAAAGCAAAATTGCTGCTTTTGGGCTTCTGAAAATCTTAGAGTGATTATTGAAGTCTTTGCATGCTCAGCATGCCGCTGTATGGTACGCGATGTGGTCTGGAGGCGTGATTTAACCGTTTTTCTTGTTTAATGAGGCTAGAAATGCAGTAGCGGCCAATGGATCAGGCTATCGCAGGATGCGAACAACTCAATTTTGGCCTATTATTGATGAAGTGGATGGTTGTAGCATAACGGTACCGCATGTCACATAGCCAATGAAACGATCAATTTATTGCAAACCGAATTTCCCGCTCGCATAATTTCATGATAATCAGCAGTTAAGTGTCCAGCCAGAACGTATGGTTTAATACCACTGGATTATTTTTTGTGGGGCTATAATAAGGATAGAATTTATACGGAGTCAATTGAATCGATTTCAGCCTTAAAGCTCAAAATCCGTGATGGGATTAACAAAAAGGGACCGCCATTTTGCTAAGAAGTAATTAAAAAAACTTTGATAAAAGAAGCGACATCTATCAGCGTGGTCGTGGTGAACATTTGCCAGACATTAATTTTCATATATAATTGTCGAACTTTTCTCTTCGTAAGACAAGAAAAAATTTTAATCATCTTAATCTAAATTTTTTTAATTATTTTTTTTTTACAAACATCTTGTTGAAATACCCTTTATATAATTGATTCAATTAATAACTTAATAATAGAATGTTTTAGTTATTTTTCAATTCAATATATTGTTGCACTTGTTCCTCTAAAGAGAATCAAATCAAAACTTTTCGATTTTCACTTTTTACAAGAAATCAAAGTACAGTGGTTATATCTGCCTGCTGAAAAAATCTAACTCATTTAAGCACTCGTTTAACCAAAAAATACACTTGTATTTTTTTTTGTATACAGCGTGGGCAAATTTGTGGTTAGGAAATAAATTGTTTGTCAAATGAAAAAAAATATCCGGAATTTAGTAATCACCCTTTAACATTTATTTATTAAAGAGTTGGTAAGTATTGAGCATGGAGCGCTTGACTTTTAAGCAAACAATTCTCAGTGTGAATATTTACTCTCAAAATTGTAAAAATTTTACTATGTCACTTTGTAGGGCTCTTGCAGTTTTTCCTTATTATCAGATGCCTTCTGAAACCACTGTGCCAAATTTGGTCGCATAATTCAATACTCATGGCATAGACGCTGATAATAGACAAAAACAGTACGCTTTTAGTGGCGGTAGTGATGCAAACGTAGTTGCTTTTCAGTATCCTATGAAGTTCAACGCGTTCAAGAATTAAAGTCCAACGAACGGCATTAATTGTGTCGAACGTTGGTGCATTGGCTGTTTGAAAAACGACACAACGTATTTTTTCAACAAATTTATCTTTAGTGATGAGGCTCATTTTCAATTAAGCGGCTTCTTAAACATACAAAAACTGTATCCTACAGGGCTCACAAAACTATTAGTTTCAAAGAAAGTGATCGTGTGTTGTGTTTTATGGTCTGGCGGTATCATCGACGCATACTTCTGTTCGAAAATTGTCAAGAAAACGCCTTCATAGTAAATTCTTCCAGCTAAAAATTGTTTGTGGCGAGAATTCGCTAACTTATATTAGTGACCTTTGGTTTCAGCAGGACGATGCCGTAAGCCGCAGAGCTACCCAAACAGTTCAGTTATATTCCGGTCGCGTAAAATCTTTTTTTTTCGATGTCAATTGCCCGTCTCGTTCTTATGATGCATGCCGGTAGATTATTTGCTGTGGGACCATTTGAGAGACCGAGTTTACGTGATTAATTCACAGACACTTCTCCCCCGGAGGCACATTGTAACGTTTTGACGGAATCCCACCGCTGGACAAAACCACTATATTTCCAAGGGAATCAGTAAGGCCCCAGAGTTCAGCTATTTGTCTTTTTAACCTTTTGGCTGTTTATTGAGGTTGGCCCTTCGGGAGTGTCGTGGTGGTTGTGGTTTCCAGGCTCTCGCTTGAGTTGTGTGGGTCGGATCATTCGCAATGAATGGTGCAGGTCCAGTGAGCATTATGGCCGTTGTGTTCTTAAATTTTATTAAGCTTCATGCGTTCTGGATCAGGAGTTGGATAGTCTCCAACTCTTCAGCAAGAATTGAAGACTGCGGCCTGCTCCGGGCCATTGAAGTTGTAACTAGTAGTGACTGGAGGATATACGTATCTGAAGGTCTTCTAGGGCGAGAATGACGCTACATTTCATCCACAGTGTTATTGTCCACCATCTGGTTATGACTTATACAGCTATCTACAGACGTACATCTTATCACCCATGTAAATCTTATCGCAACTGAGTAAAATTCAGCGCTGCATTGACAAGACAAGCGAAGCTTTATTGCAAAATGTGCTTGAATATTTTGTGAAAAGAGCGGAAGTCGGCCAACGCTCTAGAGGTAGGCATTTGCGCCTCCTTAGATTCTATTTTAATTTCCATATTTCTAATTTACATTGGTATTAATAAAATTGAAGTTGTCGAAAAAGATGTAAATGTTTTACATGAGTTTACTTCCTAACCTCAAATTTGCCCACACATTGAAAGCAGTTTTTCAAAGAAACGAAAAACACCCTCAGACGAACACACATACCTAGATAATAATAAAAGAAGGAGGTATTGAGAGATTGGCTTTGCATAAAGTGCCAGGTACCTGGCATTCTGCCTACCTTAACAGCAGAACTACCTAAACGCGAACACTGACTCACCAGTACGAATTGTATCACGGTTTGATATTGATGTTTTCACATCGAAAGCGCTCGCCATTAACACCGCAAGAACAACAGCCAAAAAAGACGGAGAGAAATAGCAACAATATTTTTTTGTCTTAACTGAAAACCTGCAAAATTTAAATCGACTCCCCCCAAAGCAGCCAGTGTCATGTGTTTAGTTGAGTCACTTAACAGGTTGATTCATTTAACAGGTAGCAAAACTGTGCCCAAATATTTCTGTTCACCTGTAGTGTTAGATATTAAAATAGATTTGATTTTTTTGTGCTTCTGGCCCCACTATAAATGGTTTCAGTTCAGTTAGTTATTTATTTGTCCGTCTGTAAGTCTTTCGGTTTATTTGTTTGTTTGCTTGACTTGAAGTTTTGTGTGGATTTTTCTTATAGTATTTAGTATTAAATGTATCTTTTGTTTGCCGCAATATTATTGCTTTTGTTGTTTTTCTTACTGTTGCTACTCTGCTTTTACTATCCAATGTTGTAGTGGCTGCTGAAAGTGTTGTTGTTGTTGTTGTTGGTAACCCCAAAAGAATTCAATTAAAGTCTCAATCTGTATCTTTCGCTTACACATTCTCACACAGCAATAATTCGTTTTGTTGTTAGTTAGCCAGCATGAAATCAACAGCAGCAGCAGCAGCAACAATAAGAATCAAACTACAACAACTTGAGTAAGAACACTATAACCAGCACCAACCGTAATAACATAACAACAAAAATACTAAAACTAAACAAAAAAATAAAGAATTAAAGAAGACGAAAAAAAGACTCATAAGAAAGACGACGACCATGGGTTACGTCTTTTTGGTTTTGGTGGCGCACTTGTTATTTAAGATGCATTTAAGTAGTTGAGAAGCGAAAATCACAAAAAGATGAAAAAAAAAACTTCGACCAACAAAAGTAGAAGCAGCAGCTATAGCTGCAGCAGCAGCAGCAAGAATAGTAGATGATGAGAAATAGCAACAGAGTAACTCTCGTAAACAGCAGATTAATATTTATATTTGTAACTGGGTGTATGAAGTATGTATGTAAATATGTATGTGGGCATGTAGGTATGTGTATTAACCATATAAATCCAGTGGATAATTCTTTGCTTCTTCTTTTTATTTAAGACTTATTACAGAGTATTCCCATAAGGATGGAAATTTTCTTTTGAATTACAAATTCTATTTTCGAATTAAAATTAATTGTTATGGAAAATTTTTCATTTTTATTATATACAAAATAGCATTCAAATCGAGGTACTTTTTTAATTGTAGTATTTTTATGGTACTTTTGGCAGTTAATTTTTATAAGGATAATATTTTAAAATAGTCTTTTTTTAAAGAGTTCTTTTGTTACAATCTTGTTGTTTCTTAAAAGTAATTTTTTGGTCTTGATTTTTTGAAGGTATTTTTTGTAAGGTACTTTTTGGGAGGTACTTTTTATAAAGGTTATATTTAAAATTATTTTTTTTAATTTCTTTAAAATCTTTTGTTAAAAAGTAATTTTTTAATATTAATTGTTGTTGGTACTTTTTGAAATAAAGGTAAAATTTAGGTAAAAAAATCTTTACTTTAAACATGCTTTTTAAGCACCATTTTGCAACGATTTCCTTAGCCAAGCCAAAATCTTAAACGTATAAAGGTAACATTTTAAATTACTCTTCTTCAATTGATACTTTCATTAAAATTGTGTATTTTTTTAAAAAAGTACTTTTTTAATTATACTTTTTGTGGTTACTTTTTGAAAATTAAAAACGAATAAAATTTAGAAAATACTTATTTTAAACATCTTATTTAAGCACTATTTTGCAATGATGGGGTCTTTAGGTTTTTGAAAACATTTTTCTAGCAAAGCCGATATCGTTGACAGGTATAACATAGATGAATTTATTCCGAAGGATGTACCATTATTTTTACCTTCTTTAATTGATTCTTTTATTAAAAGTCCTTTTTTGTAGTTAGGTGGGTACTTTTTAAAAAGTGCTTTTTGAAAGGTACTTTTTAAAAGGTACTTTTTGAAAGGTACTTTTTAAAAGGTACTTTTTGAAAGGTACTTTTTAAAAGGTACTATTTATATAGGTAAAATTTTATAAATGCTTATTTTAAACACCTTTTTTAAGCATTATTTTGCAACGTTGCTTTCCTTACGTTTTTGAAAACAGTTTCCTAGCAAAGCCGATAACGCTGACGTACCTAGATAATAATAAAAGACAGAGATATTGAGAGATTTACTTTGCTTAAAAGTGCCAGGTGACTGGCATTATACCTACATGGATAGATACGAACTTAACAACAGAACTACCTAAACGCCAACACTGACTCACCAGTACAAATATTATCACGGCTTGGGAATGATGTTTTCACATCAAAAGCGCTCGCCATTAACACCAAATGAACAACAGCCAGATAACACTGGAAATAACAACAGTATTACATTTTTAATTACTATTTGCTATGCGTTTCTTAGGTTTGTGCACACATTTTCCTAGCAAAGCCGACATTGTTGGCTTACCACTTAATAGCACTATAACAAGATTTTATCCCGAATTATTACCTTCTCCTTCTTTAATTGATACTTTCATTAAAATCTTGTATTTTTTTAAAACGTACTTTTTTTAGTTATAGCTATTGTAGGTACTTTTTAAAAGGTACTTTTTATAAAGGTAAAATTTTGAAAATGCTTATTTTAAACACCTTTTTAATGGAAAATTTTGCAATGATGCGTTTCTTAGGTTTGAGAACACATTTTCTTAGCAAAACCGACATCGTTGACTTGCCAATTAATACAGCTATAACAAAAGCGAATTTATCCCGAAGGATATACTATTACCTTCACCTTTTTTAATTGATACTTTCATTAAAATCTTGTATTTTTTTCAAAAAGTACTTTTTTGTAGTTATAATTATCGTAGGTACTTTTTAAAAGGTACTTTTTGAAAGGTGCTTTTTAAAAGGTACTTTCTAAAAGGTACTTCTTAAAAATGCTAATTTTAAACACCTTTTTTAAGCACTATTGTGCAATAATGTGTTTCTTAGGTTATTGAAAACATATTTCTAAAAAGCCGATACAAGTATAACAAAGGCGAATTTATCCCGAAGGATATATTATTACCGTCACCTTCTTTAATTGATACTTTCATTAAAATTTTGTGTTTTATTTAAAAAGTACTTTTTTGTAGTTATAGTTATTGTACGTACTTTTTAAAAGGTACTTTTTGAAAGGTACCTTTTAAAAGGTACTTTTTATAAAGGTAAATTTTTGAAAATGCTTATATTAAAAACCTTTTTAAGCACTAAGGTGCAATAATGCGTTTCTTAGGTTTTTGGAAACATTTTCCTAAAAAAGCCGATATCGTTGACGTGCATCTTAATACAGGTATAACAAAGGTGAATTTATCCTGAATGATATACTATTACCTTTAGAAAAATAAACTGATTCTTAAACATTAAAAAATCTCTTCTCGACTCTCTAGGTTTCACAACCGTGTAACGCACTCAATGCTTCTTTTTAGGCGCTAATGCCTTCTCTACTATTAAATAATCGTTTATGAAACGCGGTAATTGCTCTTAAATTTTGAATGCACATTTTGAGCTCATAAAGCAATAGTAAAAAACAATGGACTACAGCGAAGGACAAAGGTCTTTATTTTCCTACTCTCTCTCTCTCTTTTACGTTTATTTACCATACAGAACAAACGAAAAGCAACCGTTTCATATTTTTCATTTTTAAACTCGGGTTTCCAGTACATTTAACTTAATTATCTGCTGATTTATCAAAATTTCTACTGCACTGTGGAATTGTTGTAGCATCCATAAAAAGATCCATGACAACCAAAATTTTATTGTAGCTGAAGTACGAATGTATCATTATTTATGTACCACCATGTAGAATTTGTTTGTTTTTTTTTTGTAGTAGAAATTTTTGTTAATGTTTTTGTTGGTGTTGTCGCTGTTGTTGTTATTGTTTTTGTTGTTATGGAAAGTTCATCAACTTTAAAAAAATGTTTATTGTATGTATCTTTCTCTTTTATTTTTATTTCCAAATAAATATTTGTCCGTCGTTTGTTTGGTTGGTCTGTCTCATGTGTTTCGTTAAATGTAGACTATTGAAAATCATCATTATGGATTTCATCATTGTGCCACTAAATAGTCAGGTCTCCTCTCTTAAATTATTTATTTTTTTTATCTTTAATAAATTTTTATTAGCAATAACTAAGATGTTTATTGTAATCGTAACGGTATTCTTTAGTGCTGCAGGATTTCGAATTAGAAATAATTGTAGAGAAAAAATAAACTTGAAATTAAGTTTTTAAACTAAATTATTTCTGAAAATTGGCTCTAGGATGTGTTAATAAAATCAATAAATTATTTGTACTGATGTTTTTGGCGCCCAGAATATCAGCTGTAGGTTCAACTCTTACTGAAAATCCATTACTTAAGCCATCTTAAAAAAAATATGGGGAATGGTAAAAACTATAATTGAAATTTTATTTAATTTAAAATCGGTACCGGTTTTAATTGATTTAGTACTATGACAAAATTCTGTGCTGGAACTTTTAATTTAATTTATATTTTATATATTCTATTTCATTTATTCGCTATAACTTACGAGTATTAATATTCGTATCTTAATATTACACAAGGAACGGGTATATAGATTAATTCTTGAAACGTTATGCAAATGCATTTTCGCCCATACTTGAATTAGTTGCCAAATCATTGATGCAATACAGCGACCATTTCTAATTATCGTTGAAATGATTAAAAGAATCAAAGTTTCAATAAAATTTATATCTGTGAAAATTGTTAATAAGAAAGCTACAATATTTTACAAAAAAATTCTAAATTTTGTTAAAGGAAAAATTGCGAAAAAATTCATTTATTTACAATCGAAAGAGACGCCACTCGAACGTCTTAACACAGTCCCACGAAAAATGTATGCAAATTAAAAGTTTAAAAAAAATGTCGTTTTTAACACCTAAAGTATAATTATTTTTATTAATTTGTATATTAGTATTTATCTATATATATATAACTAAGTCGGGGTTTCCTTCCGGACGCTATAACTTCAGAACACAAGAATCGATTTCCACGGTTTTGCATTGGTTGGAAAGGTCTCGGGCTCCGTCAGGTTTATAGCAAAGAAAATTCAGGAGAAAATTGGGAAAACAGGGAAAATCTTTTTTCACATACAGCGCCATTTCTGATACATAGCATGTACTACAACGGCACCAGTACGTGGTCTGTGAGTATCCCTCACGAAAATAAGTAAGTTTCATTTTAAGTAGATGGCGCCGTGCACTAGGTTGCATGTATACTGTTCATCCTAGAAATGATGAATGTTTTTATTTGCGACTGCTGTTGGTAAATGTACGTGGACCAAAATTATTTGCGCATTTGAAAACTGTGAATGGCCACCAATGCCAAACATATCGAGAAGCATGTCAACTATTGGGTTTGCTGGAGAACGATTCTCATTGGGATTTAACACTTGCGGATTCAGTTGTTTCATTAAATGCGTACCAAATTCGAACACTGTTCGCTATTATCATCACCACATGTTTCCCTTTACAACTAATTCAGTTGTGGAACAAATACAAAGACGACATATGTGAAGATATCTTGCATCGCTTGCGCATTCGAACGAATAAACCCGACTTGCAAATAACAGATGAAATATACAGGATCAATGGCTGACTATTGCAAACAAGCTACTGATTGAAGTAGGAATGATTGCGCCAAATCGATCGATTCATTCAACCAAGAATTAAAATGAGAGCTGCAATGCAGAGTTGATACATTGCGGGCATTCGTTTGATATAATGTGCCGTTGCTGAATGAACATTAAAACCAAGTATACGAAGCATTTATGCAAGCGATGGACAATAATACTGGTGGTCTAGTCTTCCTGGACTCACCTGGAGAAACCGGGAAAATATTTGTCATTTCATTGATTTTGGCCACTTTTCGATCAAGATGTGACATAGCTTTGGCGTTAGCATCATCTCGAATTGCGGCGACTCTTCTAGATGGCGGTCGTACTGCACATTCTGCGCTTAAGTTGCCACTCAATTTAAACCCAATTGATACTCCAACATGCAATATTTTCCGATTCAGTGCAATGGGAAAATTGTTGATGCAATGCAAGCTCATTGTTTGGGTTCAGTGCAGAATGACATGTAAGAAATCACTTGAAGCATTTAACTTCACACAGAAAGATCTTCGGCGAAATAACAAATTCTTTGGCGACTTGATGATTGATTGTTGGCAGGTGATTTCAGGCAGACGTTGCCAGTAATTCTCTGTGCAACGCCTACAGATGAATTAAATGCTTGCCTGAGGGCATCACCTTTGTTGAATACCGTAAAAACATTATCGCTAACCACTAATAGGAGAGTTCAACTTCAAAATTATCAAAGTGCTGCACAATTTTCTAAACAATTGTTAGCTGTTGGCAATGGAAAATGGGATGCAACAGCTGGATTAATTACTCTTACCAACAACTTTTGCCAATTTGTAGACTCTCAATTAGCTCTTATTGAAAATGGTTTCCCAAACATTAGTGCGAATTATCTGAATTATTTTTGGTTAAGTCCACGAGCAATTCTCGCCGCAAAGAATAATGATGTTGTACATGCACTGAATTTCATTTCAATCAAAAATCGATGGCGATTTGGTGACATATAAATCCGTTGATTCCATAACAAATCCTGATGGTGCAGTAAATTATCCAACGGAGTTTTTGAAGTCTCTGGTGTAACCGGGATTTCCACCACATAACTTGCAACTCAAAGTTGGTTCAGTTATTATTATATTGCGTAATTTGAATCCACCGCGACTTTGCCCCAGTACACGACTTGCGGTGAAAAGACTTATGCCGAATTTGATTGAGGCAACCATTATTAAAACGGAAAGTAAGCAGGTGAAAATATATGTATTCCTCGAATACCAATGATTCCGACTGATCTTCGCAATGACAATTAACAAGTCACAAGGCCAATCGCTTAGTGTTTACGGGAAAAATTTAGATAATCATTGCTCTTCACATGGGCAGCTTTACGTTGCGTGTTCATGAGTTGGGAAACCATCCGCTTTGTTTGTGTTAACGTCAGACCAAAAACAAAAAATTTGGTTTACCAAAGAGCACTTCAATGAAACGGTTAATTTACGGACACGTATAACGCTTCGATTCAGTATTTACTTTGGATTCACTTTCATTTTGTACTTAGAGAAGTTCAACTAAATTCCAATTCATTGTTGTAATCGAAATGAATTCGTTACTGTTGTGCAATCAAATAAAATTTTTCCTTTTATCTCTTAATCCCCAAACGAAATGTTACAAAAAACGAAGCCATCTGGTGGCGAAACGGAGTTTGCCGGGTTTGCTAGTAATATGTGAATGATACCTAAGCCAAAAAACTTCTGATGATGGTTGAAGGCGATGCTGAAAGTGCTGCATTACTACCTACTAGGCTCTGAGTTTCCCTGTTTCTTTAAAATATAAAAAATAGGTATTTTTTCTCTAAAATTTATACATTAAAATATACGCGAACTTAGGCCAAACTAAAATAATTATTTTATACTAAAAATATAATTTTTGTATTCAAAAAACAAAAAAAAATTTTATTTCCTGAAGAAACTTTCCATAGGAAAGCGAAATATCGAAAAGAAAAAAATATATATTGTTAATTTAATTTAAAAAGACCGTAAAAAAGAATAAGAGATATTTATAAAAAGATAAAAAAAAATTTTTGTATTTAAAAATATCAAAAAAATAAATAATTTTAGAATTAAAAAATAGCAAAAAAAAAAAATAATAATAACAACAATTATAATAAAAAAAAAAGCTAAAATATTACAACTGGAGAACAATTACAGGAAGAGATACATATTGGAAATGCTACATATAATAAATACTCCAGATAACAAGAGAATGAATTTTAAGAGAGACACCGAAAATTGCGCGCATTCGTATAGACATATAATAGCAAAATATAAACAAAAGACCTTTTAGTAAACATAAAACACCCTCAACGGGATTGACAACATCACTCAAAGTAATGCATTGTTTAGTATTTTATAATTTTGTTTTGTTTTTCTGTATAAATTGTTAAGTGTACAAATTGCTTTTAACTTATTTGTTTATATATTTGTAGTTCCTGATGAAGGACAACGAAGTTGTCCGAAATATCGAATAAAAAATAAAAACAATATTTAATAAAACGGAGAAGAGTTTTATTTGAATAGATACTATTGACCTAGAGCCCGAGGAAAAAAATAAAAGGAAAAGTGAAATAGACATTCCTAAAAGGTCAAACAAAATAAATAAATAAAAATAAAAAAAAAATAATAATAAAAAGTAATAATAAAAACATAATAACAAAAATGAAGTGGTTATCGCTTTCACAGTTGTTAAAGAATAGTTTTGTATAACACATTAGTATATCATAGACTATAAAGTTTATTTCACAACTTTAAATATGTAGTTTGCAAAATCATAAGTTCCCATCACAAGTTCTTTTTCATTTTATTACTTCTTATCTTACTACAACAACAACAACAGTAACAACAAAATATAAAACAAAAATTTAAATTGAATTTTTACAATTGTTTTATAACACTTTGACGAATACATTTCTCTACCACCGTTTATTTATATCAGTAACTTAATTTCTTTTGTCTTTCAAATCAAATAGAGTGCTGGAGCTTGGTAATGAATGGCATTTCATAGTCTCATCCAGAATTCCACAATTAAACAATAGATGGGAAATTTTTATAACATTAATTAGAGCTCGACAGTGAAGAGGGCCTTTAAGTCTGTCTTAAAATTATTGTTGGGTACATTTGTTTTAGTAAAGTGAATAAAAAAAATTTTAAAGGTTGTTCCAAAACTAGCGCAAGATTATTTTTAACAAGAAAAACTGTGACATAAAGTTTTTTTGTCTAAGATTTTATATTAATTTTTATTTAGGCTATAGATGCAAGATCCCTAAAGACTTCGTACAAATTTTTAAAAACGGGTCAGAGTTAACACAATATTATCTGAATACTTTAATTACCAAAGCAATAAAAGAGCGCATAGGACGAAGTGAAACGTTAAAGGAAAAATTCCCAATCAAAAAAATCTGAACAGACATTTCTTTTTATTAAATTTAAAACAAAAGTGACATTTAACATTATTCTTCAGCTTTTTAGAGCTGGCAGCTTTATTAGAGCAAGTCTACTAGTGTAGGATGGTAGAATTAAGGGACTCCATTGTAAGCCTCAAAGACAAAATAACAAGAACTGTTTTTTCATCGATTCCATTCAGTACTATGAACTTTATAAATTGGATCCCAAGTTATTGAAACATATGAGAGAATAAGTCTGACAAGAGATATTTTGTGAAATGTGGGTCACTAACCTCCTTCGCCAAGCATTTTATAAATCCAAGAACTGCAGGTGCTTTGTTAGTCGCTAACGAGTTATGTTTATAAAATTAAATTTAGCATCCAGTAAAATACCAAGATCTGAAATTACATTCAGTTTTACAAGTTCGTAGTCCTAAAAAATATATTGTACGTTTGTATGACATCTTCGGAACAACCATATGTATTTCCCCTTTTAAAGATTCAACTCCACAAAGGTACTATTACACCAGGAATTAAATACTTTGATTCCTTTTCCAGAATAATATACTCAACATGACGATTATATGTTTGAAATATCTTCACGTGGTCTGTATATAATACAACGTTTGATTATTTATTGATCATTAATAAACAAGGCGAATAATAAACGACCCAGATGGCTATCCTACGGCGTACCACATAAAACAATAATTTTCTTGAATGAAAGTGTGCTAAAAAGAACTCTTTGAGCTCTGTTTAAAAGATACGATTTAATCCACATAAGTAAATTATGTGTGAATCCCATTAGGCCAAGTTCCCCCTCCAAAAGTTTGTGGTTAACCTTATGTTGGTTATTGTTTTGGTGTTTCTTATTTTTAATAGATTATTGTTAAAGAGCAAAAAATTGTCCTTGCTTAGAATAACACAAATTAAAGTTTACAATTTCATCGATATAGTATTGATATTCCTTTTATTCAATATACGAGTGATTGTAAGTTTGCTTGAATATTTTGAGTCTTTTTTAAATACCATATTATCGGCAATGGAATGACTTTTTGATTTCAAGCTTGATTTGGGTAACAATTCTAATAAACGAATCAAAAAATTCACATCTAATCAAAAAGTTTTCAATTTATTTATCACTTGATTCGCTTCAATAATTATTCACAATTTTTATTTGCATGTTTTTCAAGTTTTCCATGTTGATTAATTTTTTTAATAACAAATCAATAATTTAAATAAACCGACAGCTGACAATATTTATCTATTTGATATTTTCTGTTGAATATTTTATTTATATTTTTTATGTAAAAAATATCGTTACTAATTATATTTCTATAAAATGTTCTACCAGTCATATTTTGTCTATAAAAAATTTCATCAGCAATTGTTTTCATATAAAAATGTCAGCAATCGTAGTTTTTCTTTACAAAAAAATTTCATCCGTCATGATTTTTCTATTCAAAATTCTTTCACTCATAGTTTTTCTAAAAAAAAGTTCATCAATCTCAGTCATTGTTTTTGTATAAAAAATTTACCAATCATAGTTTTACTATACAAAAAAAAAAAATTCACCATTCATAATTTTTCTATAAAAAAAAAATTCGTCAGTCGTAATTTTTCTAAAAAAAAAACTTCATCAGTCTCACTCATTGTTATTGAATAAAAAATTGTATAATTCATAGTTTTAGTCATAATTTTTCTATAACAATTTCCAGCAGTCATAACTTTTCTATAAAAATCTTTTTATCAGTCATTGCTTTTGTATAAAAAATTCATCAATCATAGTTTTTCTATACAAAAACAAAAAATTTTCATCAGTCATAATTTTTCAACAAAAAATTTCATGTCATAATTTTTTTACAATATAATTATTACAAGCTATGATTTTTCTATATAGAACATAGGTCATAAATGTTCTAAAATAATTTTTATCAGCTCAATTTTTCTCGAATGAACCCTCATCAGTCACAAATGTTCTATAAATTTTTAATATCATATTTATTTAAAAAAAAAATTTATGTCATAATAAATTCTATAGAAAACATTCTATGGAAAAATATCATCAATCGAATTTAAGGATCGTCAAATGTATTTAATAAAAAAATTTTTCACCAGTCATAATTTTTCTATTAAAAATTCCATCAGTCATACTTTTTCTAAAAAAAATCATTATTCTCAGTCATTGTTTTTGTATAAAAAATTTAATCAGTCATAGTTTTACTAAACCAAAAATTGCATCATTCATACTTTTTCTATCCAAAAAAAAAATCATCAGTCATAATATTTCTATAAAAAAACTTTTAGTAGTTTCAGTCTTTGTTATTGAACAAAAAATTTCATTCATCATAGTTTTAGTCATAATTTTTTTAAAACAAATTCCACCATTGCTTTTGTATTAAAAATTTCATCAATCACCCTTTTTCTATACAAAAAAATTTCATCAATCATACTTTTTCTATACAAAAAAAATAAGTATGGTCAACTGTGATATTTCTATATAAATAAATCATTGGTCTTAAACATACTAAAAATAATTTTTATCACCACAATTATTGTTTATCAGCTCAATTTTTCTAGAATGAACCCTCGTCAATCATTATTGTTCTATAAATTTTTCATAGCATATTTCTTTTAATAAAAACTTTTATGTCACAATGCATTCTTTATAAAACCTCATTAGTCGTATTTTTTCTGTGAAAAAATTTTACCAGTCGAATTTAACGATAAAAAAAACTATCGTCAAATATAATTGGTTAATAAAAAAAATTTTCATCAGTCATAATTTCTTTATAAAAAATTAGTCATAATTTCTCTACAGAAATTCCTTATAAGCCATAATTTTTCCCTAGAAAAAATTCATGAAATTCAGCAATGATTTTTTTATATAAAACATCTCATTGAGTGTAAATTTTCTATTACAAAGTTTTCTTTCATAGTTTTTCTTTGAAAGAATTTTATAAGCAAAAAACGATCATCAGTATTAATGGTTCTGTAAAAAATTTCTTCTGCCATATTTTTCTATAAACTATATTTATCAGCAATTTGCTGCAAAAAAAAAATCGTCATATTATATAAAAAAATTTCAGCAATGATTTTTCCATATAAAAAAATTCAATTTTCTATTACAAAATTTTTTTTTTCATAATTTTTCTATGAAAAAATTTTATCTTTTCTATAAAAAACAATCGTCAAATCAGTCAATATTTCTTTCATCAGTCATAATTTTTCTATAAAAAAAATTCATGGTAATAGGATTTCCGAAAAAAATTCGGCAGTGATTTTTTATATAAAAAATATAATCAAATGAAAATTTTCTATAACACAGTTTCATTTCATAATTTTCCTATGAAAAAATTTCATCAGTCAAATATAAAAAAAAATCATCAGTCATAATTTTTCTATTAAAAATTTTTATAAGTCATTATATTTCTACAGAAATTGAAATTTTTCTATGAAAATTCCATCGTCAAATATAATTGTTTTATAAAAAAAATTTCATCAGTCACAATTTTTTTATAAAAAAATGTTTATCAGTCATATTGGTTCTATAAAAATTCTGTCAAAGTCATAAATTTTCTGTAAAAAATTCATAGTCATAGTTTTGCTATAAAAAATTCAACAGTGATTTTTCTATACAAAATAAATCATCGAGTGAAAATTTTCTATAACAAAATTTCATGTTATAATTTTTCTATGAAAAAATTTCATCAGTGTTTCTATATAATTCTATAAAAATCGTTTTTATAATTGTTTTATAAAAAAATTTCATGTGATATTTTTTCTATAAAAAATTTTTATTAGCCATAAGGTTGCTATTGAAAATCTTCAGTAGTCCTTAATTTTCTATAAAAAAAAATTTTATAGGTCACAGGGTTTCTTTAGAAAAATTCAGCATTCAGCATTTTTCATAAAAAAATTTAATCGGTCACAATTTGGGTGTAGAAAATTTTGCAACAGCATAATTTTTCTGTAAATAAGTTTGAAACCAAAATATTTTTAAAACTAATCATTATTTGGTCAACTTTAGTTATACTTTCATTGCACAATACTAGGATCTGTGAAAGGACCCTTCCACAGTTTGAAATTAAAAGTAGTCACACAAAAGTAAGGCGGTGGCCCTGGATATTTCCAAGGCATTTTTGAAAGTGTGGCATGATGAGCTTCTGTCAAAATTAGTTGATTTTGGTGTTGGTATTAATTTCTACAGATCTATATAGAGATTTCTCAGGAATCGCACTATACAAGTTGTTTTAGGTGGGATTTCACCAGACAAGTTCAAGATTAATTCAGGGGTACCGGAAGGCTCCGTTCTTTTTCCTACTTTATTTTTTACTTTTCTAAATAATCTTCTTTGTCAAACTTTCAAACTTTTATTTACTCTTTCGCAGATGACAGCACCATTTGTAATTCGTATTCTTTTAGTAATAGAGCGAACTAGTTGCAGGTGATTTCCAAAAGGAGGAACATGAATGATACATTAAATCACGATTTCGAAACAATTTCTGAAAGGGTTCGTGCGTATAGAGTCGATTTTAATGTCTGTAAGATGCAATGTTGCGTGCTTACGCATAGATCTGTGTTCGGAAATGGCGCTGCACCTGTTACTATGGGCGATATAGGTACTACGGAATCGGAAGCTCTTGATGTTTTTGGCCTGAAAATTCAGTGTGATGTTCGATAGACTAAAAACATTTTTCAGGTTTCTAAAGAAGTTTTCAAGGGCCTCGCTTTCCTAAAACGGTGTAAGAGATACTTCACTCCACTCGATCTTCGCACTACTTATACCTCCTATATCTGTCCAAAGATAGAATACAGGTCTCATGTATGGGCCGGTGCATCAAATTTCTATTTTGGAGTTGCTCGACCGTGTACAGGAGAGAGCCTAGATGCTCATGGGGGGCACTAAGATATCCAACTCTATTGATTTTCTAGAGCATTGACGCAATGTGGAATGTATTTCACTGTTTTATCGTTACTATAATGATAAGTGCTTTCTTTAGGTGCGCCTGTAGGATAGTAGGTAGTGTACTATCTTACAAGACGGGGGTTGTGGGTTCGATTCCCAACAAAGCTCTTGGTTTTTTCACTACAAATAAAAATTGACTGTCGGTGGGCCTGCTCAGTGATAAAGGCATGGTCACTGGCCGCTGTGCTGAGCTATACGATAGTTAATTTTCGTAACTATCCTTCTACTTTCACCACCTGTTTCATCTCCTCTCTATCCCTTTCGTAAAGAATTTTGCACGGTACTTGACTAAACAGGCATTGTTGCCTGAAGTGCTGCTTCTCTTTAAAAAAAAAGAAAAAGTGCTCTAACGACATTAGGGAACTTCTTCCCGAAACTCGCACGTTTTTTCGTTTTTTTTCGATTTTCTTTCAGATCGCATACATTTGTGGTCGATTGGCCGGTGAATCTCATAGGGCATTAAAGATATATTTCGTTTTTCAGCCAAGCATTTCGTATGTGGAATAAACTTCCTCCAGAGGTCTTCCCTGTCACTTTCAATGTAGAAAAATTCAAATCGAATGTCCACAAACACCACTCCCTCTTTTCTCCTCCCCATAGCTAATTTCCTAGTTGTGGTTAAATGAGCAGAGGTCATCTGCGGAGTGCTGGTCTGAACGAAATAAAAATATTATTTTGTGGGGTCTCAGATCTTTTTGTCCATGACTTAGAATCTTCTTTCCGTGACTTTTAATGACTTTTAAAATTATACTTTCTAATTTCACATTTTATTAGGAAATTTTAAAGGACTTTAAAACTTTTTTAAAAGTAGTGTTTAGCAATGGAAATATATTATTCTATTTTTATTAACTCTAATATAATTTTACAAATAGTTTTTTATAAAATTTCGTAAATAACTTGCAACTCTTTATTGTAAATGAATTGCGGAACACTCTGTTTAAAGTAGATAAATTTAAACAAAAAACAAAAAAAAAACTCGTTGTGTACAGATGTTGAAAACTTTAAACGCTGTTTAAAATTAGTTCAACTTTCAAAATAATCATCAAGAAACCGAAACAATTCATCCAACAACTTATGATGAAAAAACAACAAAAACAACAAAAAGAAATCCATATTTATGGCTGTGAAAAATAAAACAAGAATTGTACGTGAGTACTTGTGGAATGTTAACACGTAGTAGCTGAAGGTAAGATTATTCATATCAACAAAAAAATAACATGCAGATACTTTATTACGACTCGCCGCTTAAACTACAAAATACATTTTGAAATAGTTTTTTTTATTAAAATTTTTTTTTTGTTGTTTTTTTGTAACTGCAAAACGACTTTTTATTATGAATTCGCGATAAGGAGGGAACAAATTTCACATAAAATGTCATGTTTTTGTATTATGATTAAATAAATAGTGTGTATGTGTGTGTGTGTGTGAGTAGATTTTGTGGACGTTTGTGTTTTAGTTAGATTTTCTATTATTTACGCTTGGCTTCAAACTGAACTTGGCCTTTAGTTTAAGCAGACTTTGCCAGCTAAGATATTAACAACTAAAATAAATAAGTTAAACAATCACAAGTGAATTCAGCTGAGTATATTCTTCATTTATAAACAGTAGCTGTCTTTGCAAGGGCAGAGGCAAAGGCTATGGTTGGGAAATAGTGCCGCCTTATAACCAACAATAACATTTCTTCTCTAAAAGTTTTTAACCATTAAATAATTTAGTTTCTTAAAATAATCATATTTTATACATATTTTATTCATATTTTCTTGTGGCTGTTGTAGTTGTTATTGTTGTGGATCATGGTACTTGTAGTTTTCTGTTTGCTACCAGAGGCAAGGTTGCTTAAATAGTTATTTGTACTCATACCTTGTTTTCTGAAATAGAATAATAATCTTCTTTTACCTGTCTGAAATATAGTTGCGGTTGAGTTTCATTTAGTTTTTCCGTTTGAATTTAAGTTTTTTTTTCGTTTTTGTTTGAAGGTTTTCTTTCTTCTGTCACTGTGGTGACTTGTGAACTTGTGAACACAATTTTACAGTGTGCGAAAAATTAGCTGCTTTGTATTTGATATATTCATATCATAATATTTACAATCACACAAAAAGTAAATGTAATAGAACTTGTCTTAAATATTACAGCTCTCAGACTCATGGTTTTAAATTGAGGATTTTAAAAATTAATGTTTGCAATTTTAGAAAAATTGCTTTACACTAAATATTTTTATTCTACATCTTCGTATACAATTTGATTTTTTTGTCAAAAATACTTTGTTTTTTGGAAAAGCTCTTTTTATATTTAATCTTCTTATATCTAATTTTATTTCTGTAAATATATTTTTTGCTAGAGCTGTTCTCATGTGATTATAATCCTTTTTTACCTAATTCCACTCTGACTCTTAAAAAAAAGACCATGCACTTAAAGTTACTTAAAGTAACGTTTCAAAAATAATGTAAAATTACATAAATATGAACATATTGTTACGTTTATACATTTCATAACCATTTTCTTGTGAATTCTTTATTGCAAAAATAAATAACACCAGTTTTTTGAATTTTTAAATTAATAACAATTTTATTAACTTTAACTACACAAAGTTGACCCTTCAGAACAATTTACTTAAAATGCACGTCTTTACTTTACTACATTAATTTTACACTGACTGACTATCCACTCAGACGCTTCCCTATTTATATTTGTCCATTTAAAGTCTAGAAGATTTAAGAATCTTCTACACGCTGTGTATCACATTTTGTTGTTTTATGTTGTTTATTCAATGTATAGGCGCCTGTATGCCTGTGTGTATAGTTGTTTTTGTTTTTATGCTGCTAAGTTTTCTGCTTGGGATTTATTTTAATACATTTGTTGATGTCTTTTGTAGAAAAGGGTTTCTTAGAAAACTATGCTGATGGTAAACAACATGTATGTTTGTTGTTGTTGTCAAATTTTCCTTTTTGTCTTGCGCGTTTAGATGATTAACATCATACATGAATGTTTTTTGTTGCATGCCAGGCAGGTAGTAAACAGCATATCAAATTGTAGTTGTATGTGTATAAACTTCTACGCAGTTTCTAACTAGTAGTTCGCTTAATTGCATAATTATTTTATTTTAAAACTTAAGCAAGACACATTCGTAACAATATATTTCTTTGCAAAAATGTCAAACTTCCTAAACACAAACTCAAAATATGGATGAGGTCCCTATAAGCTCAGCAGCAGATTAAATTAATAACAATATTGTTGTTGAAACCATAATATTATTCTATAATGATCTCATATGATCACGATTTGGTAAAAATTGTAATTGTAAAAAAAACAATTTAAATTTTATTAAAAAATTCTTTTCATCCAAAACATGTCAATAAAATTTGAAAACGACTTTCGCAGCTGTTCCTGACGATACTCGTATTCTTGCCGCCTTAGTTTGGTTGACCTATCGAGCCTTGCTAAACATATGGCACTAATAACTCGGACAGTGTGTATTTGCGAGGTATTAATCGTTGCTGATTTATGTATAATGATTTAGAAAGAAGTGACAGATTGTCATACGGATTAACGTAAGTACCCAGTCTTGCGGATTTATCCTGTCGGTGGTTTTACTACTGGGTATACACTATGGTTTTGTCAATGCCCCCAAGGTGTATAACATACTTTAAGTGGTATTTTCAGGAGCACAGCAAGCATGGTTGTGCCCCCACTCCTTGCTTGAAAGCTGGAGCTCCTGTTGCCACTAGCAAAGCGACACTCTGTTGCAATGTCCCCGTAGGCTAGTAGGTAGTGTACTAGCTTGTCAGTATGGCGATTGTGGGTTCGATTCCCAACGAAAATCTTGGTTTTTTTTTCAGTACAAAAAAAAATTAAAATTGACTGTCGGTGGGGCTGTTCAGCAATGAAGGCATAGTCACTGGTTACTGTGCTGTCTTTATACGGCAGTTAATTTCCGACAATCCTTCTACTTTCACCACCTATTTCATCTCTTCTCTATCTCTTTTCTAAAGAATGTAGCACGGTACTTGCCTAAATAGGCATTGCTGCCTGAAGAGCAAAAAAAAGCGCTCTAACGACATTAGGGAACTTCTTCCCGAAACTCGCATGTTTTTACGTTTGACTCGATTCTCTTTGAGGTCGCATGCATTTGTGGTTGGATGGCCGGTGAATCGCACTACGCTATAGGGAGAATTGGTTTTTTTAACAGAACAGATTGTATGTGGAGTAAACTCCCTCCAGAGGTCTTTCCTGTAACTTTCAATGCAGCAAAATTCAAATCGAATGTCCACAAGCACTACTCCCTTCTTTTCTCCTCCCCATAATCGAATTTTCTATGAACGAAAAAATAAAATTGAATTGTTTGGGATCGCAGATCTTCTTGTCCATGATTCAGAATCTCTTTCCGTGACTTTTAAAATTATATTTTCTACTTTCACCTTTATAGGAGCCATATGGGCTACTGGTACCCCTGATACCTATTGGTAAATTATTGTTCGGTCTTCCAAAGTCCAGTAGTCTAGGTAACTGATGCCGCCTTTTACCTCATGTCAAGAAGGGAAGGTGTCCACCATGACTCCGGTGAAACCACAACATGACCCAACAGGAAAAAATCTAAGCGTGGCATATCGCTGGCAGGCCAATTGACAATCTCATTTCCCATAATTAAACTTATCGCTAGGTTTTTAATTCTAAAAAAGAAAAAAAAAATTGTGGGGTTGTCATCGACGTTTAGTGCCTTTATACTTTCAGCAAAGGATCCTTGTTTTTGAGAGCCGGCGACTATCCAAACTCGCCTCCAGCAAAAAAGAGATTCTGTTGCAATGCAACAGCACATCGAATAGGATTATGCTTCTTCTTCCCGCGGTTTGGGATTAAACCACAGCCAGCACCTTAATCCCCTAGTTGCCTCACCAATAACCAGTACAAGGCCGTAGTCCTCGTGGTCTACTTTTTTCCATTGTACCAGTTCGTAAATCCAGTTTCAAGCTCCTGGTAACGTAGGTACCACTTTTTGCTTCATTAAGAGATAGAAAAGTGTCCACAAAGACCATGCCCACGGCTGAAACTACTACATGACTCAACAGAAAATAATAGAAATGTGACATATCGCACCAGCTGGCACGCCAATTAACAAGTACAATTCCCATAATCAACTCATGGCCAACAATTTATTTAAAAAAATTAAAAGTGGGTCTGTTGTCAAAGGGCGCTTAGTTTCTACATATTTTCAGACAAAGCATCGTGGTACGGTTATAAGCTTCACCAACCGTAAAAAAGGCTAAAACTACAAGTGGTTTTCTCTAACAGAAATAAAGGTTTTACGATTTAAGGTCTTATGATGCGTGATAAGATTTAGGTCAGTACCTAGCTGTGTAAGCCATAACCTGACGGCGGCTCATTTCGTGATAAGATTTACATCTGCACCTGGCCATGGGCCTTAATCAGATGGTGGTCAAACCACTGTGAGTGAAAAGCGGCGCCACTCACGCCCTAGGAGGCCGAAGGTTAATTCTAGCAACAGGTCATTCCTAGTTGCAATTTCAGCGGTTCGAAAGCAGGGTTGCAAACCACTACTCCTTGCTAAAGAGCTGGAGACTATCTAACTCCTGTCCAAAACACATGACTACCATGCTAACTGGATCTGGATCATTCACCAGTGGGTGTTATTAAAGGCGAGATGATCCTGTCCACCATAAAACAATGCCTGTATGGGGCCGCAAAACCACAACCACCACGATATTTTCGAAGGACGAACATCAATAATCAGTCAGAAAAACAGCTAAATGCCTAAAGAGACAAATAGCGGACTCTGCGGGCTACTGATTTCCGTGGAAGTAACGTGGAGCTTCCAGTTGACCCCTGCTGTCTTTAGGGGACTGGGCTCCCTTATACCCCCAGCAGTACAGGTCAGGATAGTCAAGTATTCTATGAAGACCGATAAATATGCCTCCGGGGGGATACCAACCCGGTATATGTGGACTTTATTCCCAACCCTGAAACCAGTATAGTCACAGTAACTGAATGTTGTTTAATTGCTAGTTTTTACATTCATGCCCGCTAGGGGATGCTGGTCCTCTGCTGTCTTTAGGGGACTGGGCTCCCTTATACCCCCAGCAGCACAGGTCAGGATAGTCAAGTATTCTGTAAAGACCGATAAATGTGTCCCCGGGGGGAGGTGGATCATACCACTGCGGATGAATTGTGGCGTCACCCACGCCCCAGGAAGCCTCCAGTTACTCCTGGCCGCAACTCCGAGAACTTGGAACAGGCCGCAGCCCTCACTTCTTGCTGAAGAGTTGGAGACTATTCAAAACCCTGGTTCAGAACACATGCAAGCTTAATAAAATTTCACAACTAAACCACAAGCATGCTTACTGAACCAGGATCATTGATTGTGAATCATCCGACCCACACAACTCTAACGAGGGTCGCGAAAGAACAACCACTCCGATGCTCCCTAAGGGCCAACCAAGGCCAAGTATGTTGTCCATTTGGCCCCTGCTAGCCTTTTAAGGGACTGGGGCTCCCTTTTACCCCCGGTGACACATGTAATAACGGTGAAATTCCGTCAAAACATATCAATATGCCCCAGGGGGAGGATCTTATGATGCTGTCAGCTTTTAAAACGCATCAATTACTTAATTTTTCTGGAAGTCATGGCGTCTGTAGGGTTTGTTATTTTATTTTAAACAAGCCCGCTAAGGGCCAAATGAGCTTCACTGATACACACAATTCTGTAATAAAACATCGAATAGGCTACAAACGAATACAGAGCTCAATCGGCGAAAGAATGACAAGTGTTAAAGCATGATATCTTTAATTCCTGCACTTGCAAGATCTTATGCAGGCTAAAATATTTGTGCATAACTTTAATCACAATGTGTGGGCAGAGCCCCAATTCCTGTGACTACAATCACAAAACGATTAGTTTCGACTTTTTTTCGCACACTGGCGATATTTTCTTCAGACGTCTTGGAGTGAGAAATATATGAAGTATAAAATTTAGCGAGAATTTAACGGATGGCTTGCTACAATAGAACGGTTATTTGGGCGGTAAAAAGCACAAAGTTGCAAAGTTGTGATTGACTTTCATGTACGAGCATTATCAGCGCGGTCAGAGCTGAACAATTTTAGAAAAACCACTAGCGAATGAGCAAATACTTCTTGCCGCCTACAGGAAACAATTAGCACAGTGCATCGGCAAATAAGACCATTCCAATATAATTAATTTCCTAAAAACCCTAACCCTTCTTGAAGTTTAACAAAATTATTTATCTTTGCGATATTAAAAATAATAAAGCGTGAATTTTAATTATTTTTTCTTTATTTATGTTTCGCAAATGTGTTACTTAAACTGAACAAGAACTATAAAGCGTAACAATAAAATAGTTTTATTTACTATTTATTCTTGCCACTCACCCTTTAACAATTTATAGTTGATAGAAATCTTAATAAATTAAGCAACTTAGCACTCACTCCATGGAATGTATGCGCTGGTTTTATTTTATTTTATTTTTCCTTGTTTTTTGTTTTTGTTTTTCATTTTCAAATTGATGAACTTCTGATCACTATTGTGTTTGTGTGTGTGTGTTTGTATATTGTTTTTTATTTGTATAAATAAATCTATTAATGCAATTACTTAACGACTGACCTCATTAGCATAAAAAGTACATCGCATTTTGCTCTACCTCTACAGTAGCGCACAAAAATCGTCAATCTAATTCTATACAAATTTAATAAAAACGTTTGTTGCAACTTTTACTTTTGTCGTATTCGAACAGGTAATTTGCAGATTTTACGTGGCCGTGTAAAAGTAAATGTTAACAATAAAGTTGAAAATTAAGGCGTATTTCTATAGAGTCCATAAATTTCCGGGATATGGATGGCTTTAGTTTCTTTTAGGTAGGAAATTTGTTCAGAGGATGTCTGTTATAAGGGCGAGTACAAAAAATTAAAATAAAATGAAATAAAGAGTACCCTGTAAGTGGCGTGATTTTCAGGTTTATGACTTGTAGCAAGGGTGCTACGAGGGTGGTCCAATAACTCCGTCTATTCATCTCCGGTGTGTTAGCGTGAATCCACGAAATATGGAAGAGTTTTTGCGCCCTTTAGTAGCCGTAAACGAAAAGTACATCCTCTAAAACGTATCGGAAACCAAACACCAACACCAAACTTCACGAAATTAACTTTTTTTTATTGTCTTCTGCTGCCAACGGCTGTAAAACACATCTGTGTATGCACTGTATGATGCATCATGTTGAAATTTAGACGGCAGACAGCTAGCAGTTGGAGTAGTGTTGCTGTTTTTATTAAGAGTCGAGAAATGAAAAAAAAAATCACAGACTTACTGATCCACCCTCGTATAAAAGCAAACAATAAAAAAATTTAACAAAAGGTGTCTCAAGAGAAACGTAATTTTTACACGGCCTTTTTTAAGTTACTCAAAATAAATTTTGTTCCGTAGGAAGAAATAAGTTAAAAAATAAATTGAGAATTAAAGGGTAGGGAATCCTTCGTCAAATTTGCAGTTGGTGGATTTATTTTGCTCACACATGTAACACAAATGACAACTAACACCTCTAAAATTCTAATACCTCAAAAATCTGGTACTGTGATCCTGGCATCACAAGAGGTTTGACTTTAGAAATACCCTTAATTCACGGCTCTTGTGTGTTTAATAAGTACTCATCTTGCTTTTATAACATAGAGCTTTGCTTTACATAATCTACAGTGCAGGTCAGGGATCATAACTACGTTCAACAGTTAAATCGTAGCAGAAGTGGGGAGATTAAACCAAGAGAAAGTAATAACTGAGTAGTGAATGTGAAAGAGATGCATTTGAGTAATCAGCCCGATATTTCTGGAGATTTCACTCAGTCAAACAATAAAAGACAAAAACCATGCAGATGTTAATGTTCACAGAACCGTAGTATGGCTTTGATACTTCCTTCCTAACAGCTAATATAGGACGGCAAACTGGAAAAGTAATGAATGAATGATATAGACTGCTATCAAGATACTGAAATTTCAAATATTATCTGATCACAAGAAATTTTGTATTTTTCGACAAACCCCGAAGACGAATGGCATGGCGCAATGGGCATTAACATGTTTCATAAGCATCCCCTAGCGGACGTCAATGTAAAAAATAGCGATTAAACAACATTCAGTTACTGTGACCGTATTGGTTTCAGGGTTGGGAATAAAGTCCACATATACCGGGTTGGCATCCCCCCGGAGGCACATTTATCGGTCTTTATAGAATACTTGACTATCTAGACCTGTGCTGCTGGGGGTATAAGGAAGCCCAGTCCCCTGAAGGCAGCAGGGGTCAACTGGAAGCTCCACGTTATTTCCACGGGAATCAGTAAGCCCCAGAGTTTTCGCTAATTGTCTCTTTAGACTTTTAGCTGTTTCTCTGACTGATTATTGAGGTTGTCCCTTCGGGAGTATCGTGGTGGTTGTGGTTTTGCAGCCCCAAGCATGAACTTATTAAGTGGGCCAGGATTATCCCGCCTTTAATAACGCCAAAGGGTGAATGATCCGGATCCAGTGAGCATGCTAGTCATGTGTTCTGGACCACGAGCGGGATAGTCTCCAGCTCTTTGACAAGGAGTAGTGGTTTGCAACCCTGCTTTGGAACCACTGAAATTGCAACTAGGAATGACCGACCTGTTGCTAAAATTAGTCCTCGGCTTCCTAGGGCGTGAATGACGTTGCTTTTCATTCCCAGTGGTTTGACCACCATCTGATTAAGGCCTATGGCCAGGTGCAGATGTAAATCTTATCACGAAATACGGGGTTTCGCAAAAAGACCTGTGGTAACACCAACAACATGATAGTTGGCAATTGTTACACTAAATTCAACTTTGCACGAAAATCACATTAAAATAATTAAAATCCACTATAAAGAGAGTGGTTGTGTTTAAGTTACATTTCGTAAAATTCGTAATATTTTCGGACAACATAAGCGTCCTTCTGAGACCGCTATTAAGAATTTGGTCATTAAATTTGAGTCGACAGACTCAATACCAAATGTGCAAATACCAACGCGTATTCGACCAGGTCGTTTAACTGAAAACATTGCAGCCATGAGCCACAGTCTTGAAGCAGATCCAAATTTGTCAATTTCTTGAAGTTCTTAACAATTGCGTTTATCCAAAACCATCACATGGTGAATTTTGCGTAAGGAATTAATTTTGAAACCTTATAAGTTTCAACTCGTGTAGGAATTGAAGGTTACCGACCATTCACATCACCTTAGATTTGCTCAAAACCGCCAGGTTTTTCAGAAACAATCATTTTTTCAGACGAAGCCTATTTCCACTTGTCAGGGCATGTTAATAAGCCAAATTGCCACATTTGGGCTTCTGAGAATCCTCGAGGGATTATTGAGATGCTTTTACATGCTCAAGGTGTCCTTTTATCGTGTGCTATATGGGCTGGAAGCGTAATTGGGCCCTTTTGTTTTAAAGACGAGGCGGGATATGTAGTAAGGGTCCATGGTTCACGCTATCGCGAGATGCTGACAACTTAATTTTGGCCTATTAATGCCGGCGTGGATATCACTGACATGTGGTTTTAACAGAACAATGCCACATGTCACATATCCAAGGAAATTAGTCCAAACTATATTTCCCTATAGCTTAATTTCACTGCATTCAGCTATTAAGTGGCCTGCCAGATCGTGGAATTTAACACCACTGAATTTTTTTTTTGGGGCTGTGTTAAGGACAGGGTCTATACGGGGCCAATCGAATCAGTTTCAGCCTGTAAACTCAAAATCCATTATTGGTTTAACGAAATAGGACCGGTATTTTGCCAAAAAGTGATTAAAAATTTTGATAAAAGAATCGATATCTGTCAGTGCGGTCGTGGTGGACATTTGCCAGATGTCATGTTTTATTCATTATTCGTAATACAATAAAAATTAAAATCATCTTAATGTAAATTTTTTGTTTTATTTTGTTTTAGATAATAAACTTCTTGTTGGAATACCCGTAATAACTATTATGTTACTAGAGAACTTAAAGTATGACTGATCAACACCCCATAGAGAAAAGTTTTTGAACCTGTTTGAGGTTATTTGTCTTAGTTTTAACTATTTCAATTATATATTTAATTGAAAAATATTTATATTTAAAAGCTATCCATTGCACTAATTAGAAAATTGATTAAGTTTCAATATGATAGCAAGTAAAATATTTAATAAATAAAAACTTTTACCTGTGGCAGATTAGCGAAATTAGAAATGCCCCGTTTTTTGAGTGCAACAATACGGAAACAAGTAGCAGGTGATAGATTAGCAATACAGTGAAACACAAAATATAAGCCACAAAACTATCACAAAATTAAATAAAATAATAATTGGTCTTGTCAGGCCATGAAATAATAAACTTTCTACAACTTTTAGTGGCTATTGTATCTCCTGCCATAACAAGCAGAAATAAAGTCATTACACACACATACACACCGACAAACTAGCTACCATTACATTGAATAACATTTACATTCGTTTTGTTGCTCATTCCCTCACTGATTCCTCTAACATTATTTTAAATATGGTTTTAAATTGATGAATACAATTGAATGTGCGAGTTTGCGAATGTAAATTTTATAAAATTTTATGGAGGTTTTTCATTTCATTTTGTACTCAAAATACAAAAATATATTCGCGTGTAAATAATTTTCTAGTTTAAATTAAACAGTTTTTTTCTTTAATATTCACTAAGCCCAGTTGGAAATATATTAAATTAACACTAATATTTTTCAAAAAAAAATTCCTGTATCTAACGACGTACAAGAGAGGGCCAAGAGGCTCATTGCGGATAGTAGGGGATCTAACTCTATCGATTCTCTGGAGCATTGACGCAATGCTGGTTGTAGTTTAATGTTTTATCGTTACTGCAATGGTAAGTGCTTTAGAGAAATTAGAGAACTTGTTACCGTTACTCACCCTTTTATGCATTAACCTCAATTTTCGTTGAGAGCGCATCATTTTATGATTGATTCACCAGTGAATCAAACTATGCATTACAGGATGTGACAAGATTTACATCGGTATCCAGCCATAAGGCCATAATCCGATCTTACCACTGGGTGTAGGAAAAAGCGTCCACCCATGCCCTAAGACGCCTATAAACAAGGTGCATATATGCCTTCGTTACAATTTTCGAGTGCACGGTAGCAGGGCCGTGCCCCCACTGCCTGCTTAAGAGTTGAAGAATATCCAACTCCTGATCCTATTGCAAGCACAACTAGGACATTTATTTGGATGTTAACATTATCTTTTCGTTAACACCTCATCGAAACTTCTTCAAAGCCCGATTTAAACCACAGATACCACCTTGCTCCCCGAGAGGCCTTACCAACAACCAGAACAGGGTCTTAACTCTGTGAGAAACTAGCTCCCGTGGTACCAGTATGTGTTTCTAAGTCACTGGTCGGAATTCGAGGATCCTATGTCTCCTTTGGGCTCCTGCTAGCCCAGGCGGCTAGTGCTGCCTTTTAACCCCAAAGGTACATTTCAAGATGGGATAGAGATACATCAAGACTTCGTGCCCCCGGAGGTAACTATGCATTACAATTAAAATTCATTTTTTTAACAGAACGGTTTCGTCCAGACGTTTTTCCTGTCACTTTCAATGTAAGAAAATTCAAATCGAATGCCCGCAAACACTACTCGCTCTTTCTACTTCCACGTAACCTAATTTCCTAGTTCTGGTACTATGCATTGCATGAGTAGGGTATTGGTCCACGAAAAAAAATGTGTAAGAAATAATATCCGAGTACCGAGTTTCTTTGATTACTGATATTGAATTGGATGTCTGTTTTTTTTTTATCTGTCAGCATACATTTCCAATTGGGATCTTGAAAACGCACACTTTAACGAATATTTTACCTGTCAGCATTTAATTCATAAATTGTGAAAAGCTCTCTTCGCTCCTATAGTTTGTAGCTATTTTCCAGTAGTTGCAAGTAGTTCTTGTTGTTGTTGTTGTTCTGTATTCAAAGTATTATGAATAGCACAAAAAAGAAAAATCGCGAAAAAAACTTAAAAGCACACAATTATTGGCGCATGACTTCATGACCGCATAACTTTATAAAAAAAAATTTTTTTTCAAAAGTATAATTTTCATGTCAAGCTGACAAAATGTTTAATATGAAAATCTATTTTTCAATTTCAATTTTGTCATTTATCACAAAGAATATATATATGACTATGACTATAGCAAATATATATGCAAATATATGCAACAGAAATCACAAAGATATTTTCATAAGTATGTTAATGCGATAATAAGAAAAAACGTGAAAGTAGGTTGAAAAGCAAAATAGAAGCTTGTAATTATACGATAATAATCTTTAAAGCTGGCAATGGAGATTACTTTTATGCTAAGATTTATTTTATATGCTAGAGAGTGCAATTTTAAGGACTCGGCTTTAAATATGCCCACAATATTTTAAAAGCGCTAAAATAAATACCCACTAGCGTTTTTATTTTTATTTTATTATTCTATCATCTTTAAAATTAAAGTATAATATAACAAAATTTTTTACATTCCTGAAATTTTACTTGTAAAAAGTACTGCATCGGGCTTTTTAACAAGAAGTTTGTCTTTCAATTTCGGCAACACCAACAACATGGTAGTTATGATATTTAGTTTTTTTCACGTATTCATAGATGCATTGGCAATTGTTACAATGAATTCAACTTCGCTCGAAAATCGTATTAAAATAATTAAAATCCACGATGAAAATGGTGGTTCTGCTAAAATTACATTTTGTAAAATTTGTGATATTTTTGGACAACATAATCTGAGACCGTTATTAAGAATTTGATGGTTAAATTTAAGTCGACAGGCTTCACGCGAAATCGACATCTCTCACGACACCTGTGGTAGCCGTGAGCCACTGGATTGAAGCAGATAAAAATTTGTCAATTCCTCAACATTCTCAACAATTTAGGTTATCCAAAACCACCACTTGGCGGATTTTTGAAACTTTACAAATTTCAAATGCTGCAGTAATTGAAGCCGACTATCGCACAGTGGATCATTTTACGAGAAGGCCGCCAAAAATGCTTTTGTTCATGGTCCCCAATTGTAAAATTTTAAAGTTCGTTCGAAAGTAGATATTAGTGTACCTCGGGAGCCAAAAAAGTTAAAACTTTATTTTAACTATATCACACTGAACAGGGTGATTCAAAATGAGCATTTTCAGTATTTTGCTAAAATGAGAAATTTCTTAGTAAATTTTTGATTTTTAAACATTTAAATTTTTTTTTTATACAAGACTTTTAAACGAAACAAACTTTGTATAATAGCGTAATTTATTAGTTATTAGTGCAAGAAAAGTGAAATGTTTTTGATTGATTTTTGATTTTTAGAAATTAATTTTTTTAGAGGTCCAATTTTTTTTAAATTCTCTTACTTAAGAGAGCATAACTTCTAAAGTTCGTTAGGGAATGTAAAAGCATTAGCCCTAAATGTTCCCTATACGCCCGGCACGAACCGACCGTGAGCACCAGAACAATTTTTCTGACGCAAGGTCGCAAATTTTTTGCAAAATAGAATTAGAAAATGGAATTACATTTTTTTTTGTTTTGCTATTTTGAAATCAGCATACGAAATCGGATTGTCCCCTTTTCATACGATAGAATATGTTGATTTGGATTTTGGACCGTTAGGCGAAACAGTGAGAAAAAAATAAGGAAAATGAAGAAAAAAGAAACCAAAAACAAAAAAATTAAAATTCAAGAAAAATATTTAGAACAAGGCCTAATCATCGATCAGCCAAAGCAAGGGGAGGGGAACACAAATGATGAAGACACTGCAAAAAGATTTTCTTCAGATCCAGAAACTGCAACATCTATCACAAGAGTAGATTTGGAACTCATAAGGAGATTCAGTATTATTTTACAAGTTCTGTATGCAGCAGAAAAATAAATGCCAAAAAATTTGCAGAGTATGCCAAACTAACAGCTATACTTTACAACAACAAAAAAAATATTCTTGGAGATATATGCCATCAAAAGTTCATAAAATTTTGAACCATGGGGAACAAATAATTCAATACAATATTCTTCCAATAGGAGATCTATTTGAAGAGGCACAAGAAAAACGAAACAAATACTATGGATTCTTTCGTGAGCATAACACAAGAAAAATTTCTAGATATTGTACTAATGAAGATTTGATTGTTATTGTATTATGCACATCAGATCCCTATATGTCCAATATCCGGCAAAAATGGAAAACTTATTCTATTGAACTAGACGTAGAAGCTAAACTTCTTTTGGAAGGTGAAAGTCAAGGCTATTTCGGAGAAATATTTAGTAAAATTGTTTAACTAATAGTAATTTTTCCAAACACAAAGTTATCTGTAAGTATTTCATTCTTTTAATAATTTTTTGTATATTAAAAAAGTATTAGTTAATTTACAACAAAAGTGTATATAAAGGAGTAGTATCTATGTTTGTTTTGGAATTAAATACCTCCTTATCTAAAGTAAATTTGAACCAATGAATATATATTTTATGTTTGATACTTAATGAGCTAATTTTTAACAAAAATTGTTTCAAAAAACGAACTTTGGCCTTCGTACTAAAAATTTCACGGGGGCCAAAGCTTGGCCCTACTTGACTCAATTTAAGTTTCTAATAAGTATGAGACTTTATGTGAAACAAACTCTTTACACAAGTTTTAATACTTTACTTTCGTACCAAAAATCAGCTAAAATTTAGAATGTATTTTAAGACCTATCACACCTATTTTTCAAATCGGTCGATTTTAAATTTTTATACCTTTAAAGCCTATGATCTCACCTAGTAGACAGAAAAAAAAACCGCATATCAAAATTACGATCCGTTCAAAAGTTATATATTTTTGACCGCCTTCTCCTAAAATGTTCCCACAGTGCGTCGCCATAGATTCGCTCAATTTAACAACATTGATTGATTGTATACATATTTTGTAAAGTAAAATTTTATTTTTTTAAGTGTCGTTTTATGGTTAAGCAGTGGAGACAAACCTCTACCATATTTTAAAACTCAATTTCTTATTTAAAACAATTCCCAAATAATTAAGTTCATTTAAAATTAGAATTTCACTTCCATCAACAACAAGCCTGCTGGATGGAACCCTCATGGATGATTTACTGTAGGGAAAAATTATGGCTTGGATTTGTCTTACGTTTACTTTTATTTGCCATTTTGTATAGAATTTAAGCGGGCCAAATTTCATTCTTTTATTGACTGCATTTTAAACTTTTCCTGTCGTAATTATAGCATCACCCTCCCCATACAATGCTGCGAAATGTTTTTTAAGAATTTTAAAATCTGATATATATATATCAGGAATATAATGTGGGTGATAACACTGACTCGTAAGGTATCCCAATAGGAATATTGTTGTTCAATATTCAGCATTATAATTTTAAATGATTTTCTGCAGGTATAACTCCTTCAGCTTAAAAATAACACCATCGTGCCAAATTGAGTTGAAAATCGTTTCTATTGTCCAGACATATAATGCCAGTTCTCTTTTTATCGTTTTTGTTAACAGATATTAAATTGACAATTCTTTTTTACTTGATGGACTGTAGAGTGTTCCTTTCCAAAACCAAACTGTTCTTTTAGCAGAATCTTGGTGACTATCTTTAAACTCATTTAACCTCCTCAGTAACGTTTTTTAAATATTTTGTCGAGACAATTTAGCATACTAACGATAACTGCTAGCTAGTCCAGCTTCTTTAGCAGGCTAAAATATGGGCATAACCTTTGAAATTTCACATAGTTTTGGAATACATAAATTTTTTAAGGCACCAATTAAATATATTTGTTATAACGACAGAAAGATTAGTGCTCAATTTTTAATAATAACTGGATTAATGCCATCATTCATTCCTTGACCTTTGAGTCTTTCAATAAATGCACAAAGTATTTTTTTTTATCATTTTTAGCTATTGGCAGAGTTTTTTAAAAGTGCATACAATATACAATATTTAACCGCAAAATTGTCTTACAACAGATGATGAAGGAAAATGCTCTGTACACTTATTGAACAACACTAAAGTCCCGGATATTGATGACACATTTGAATACCATTCCAATTCACTAACAAGAAAGAAAACTAACTTTCATAAATAAGCAGTTTCCAGTACCAGTAAACAACTACTGCTTTTGTAATTAATTTGTCATTGCTCGTATATTCTTAATGATCACTGATCAGTAAAAATTTTAAATAATCAGTAAATTTTCACTAATACTGCAATTTAATTTTCATTACCACTAAATTTTTCTGATCACTGAAAAAATCAGTACTTAGTAATTTTTACTGAAATTTTATAGCAGTAAAAAGCTTTCAAATTATTGATGTAAAAAAGTACAAAATATATAGTGCATTAATATTTTTTTTTATTTTAATTAGAGAAAAAATTATTTTACTGCAATCAATGTATGCAAGTAATTATTGGTTATTGCTTTATTAAATTTATAAACAAATTTTTGAAATTCTGTGTACTCAGCAATAATAATAAACAGTAAACATTTGCTGATAACCTCATTTCATTAGCAGTAAAAATTTACTGCTTACTGCATTTACATTTATCATTAAGCAGTAAACATTTACTGATAACTTTACTTTCATTAGCAGTAAAAATTTACTGCTTACTGCATTTTTTGGTGCAATTAAAATAATTTAAGACATCTAAAATATTAGTTTCTCCTCAAATTTAACAAACAAAATTAAAAAATAATTAATAAATCTATCAGTTAGTTGTGGGCTTAATAAATTAATTTTAATTTATCTGGTGATAAAAAAATAAAAATAAATATTTAATTTAATTCAATTATATGTTCTGATTTTTAATCATGTGTAAACTGTTTGGCCTCAATTTGAAGTTCCCTTTTACTTCAAAGAAACCAAAAAACAAAAAAAAAAACTAAAACAAAAAAGCCACTATTACATTTGTCATTTAAACATTATTAAAAACAAAATCGCTATCAATCTGAAACCGAATCAAACGAAAAGAAGAAAAACAAAAGTGACTCAGACTTTGGTCTTGGGTTCATGTTTAATAAAAATATAAATTTGTTAAACAAAAACACGAAATACAAAATACTCTTAAACACCAGCCTCAAGGGGTTATAACATGACATTATCATGGATACTACCGTGGTAGCACCAACCAAAATGGAGATACGCTAAATTACGTGGTACCACAAACAAATTTACAAATTAAAAAAAAAAATCTACAAATTTAATAGTAACAAATTTAAGCCAGAGTAAAACAAAAATTATATATAAATTTTTTTTTTTTTGGTTATTACGAATTTGTTCAATTATCATAAAAAAAATAACAGCAACAGTAACAGATAATTTTTTTATATTTTTTTTTCAAAATTTTAACTTTACAATAGATTGTTTATGTTGAAACACGGTAAAATGTAGCAGCCGAAAGCTAAAATGAAACAAAAACTGCTGCATAAATATATATTATGTGACATAATCTAGGCGACAGTGTTAGAGGCAACAGCAGCTCTTGAGGTAGCTGCACATAAAGAAACCAAAAATGGCAAATTTCCACCAAAAAAAAAAATAAAATCAATATAAAATCACTTTTGAAAAAAATCAAAATAAATAAAATCAAATTACACCTAAAACTTGTCTAACAATCAACACATTTAAACAGCAAAATAAATTTACACACACACACGCAGATACTTTACTATAGATAATATTGAGCCTTTGCTGCAAAAGTGACGTATCTCAAACTGAGTTAAATGCTGTTGAGGTTTTCATTTTTGTTTCCACTGTTTGGAGGCCATTTAAACATTTTTATCCATTATGTTTTTGGCTGCAGTAAATAAAGGTTTTGACCCTGGAAAATAAAGTTTCTCACTTCTTGTTGTGACACTTGTTTAGGTTTTCTATCAGTGGAAAAATTAATTTATTCCACTAAATTCCAAGTCTTTTGCCATTAGACTTTTGCCAGTCTCCTTTCTTTTTCCCGAACAAGCATTCAGGGGTTGACCCCTACACATGCAATTCATTGTGCCAGAACTAGGATATTTAACTTGAAGTCTCCTACATTGAAAGTGCCAGGAAAGATCTCTGAAAAGAGTTTATTCCACATATGGAGTGTTCGGCTAAAAAAACGAATTTTCCCTGTAATGCGTAGTGCGATTCACTGGGCAAACAACCACAAATGGATGTACTCTCAAAGAAAATTGAGTGAAACGCATGAAAGGGCGAGTAACGGAAACAAGTTCCCTAATTTCTCTAAAGCACTTACTGAATATGCAGTTAGAATAAAACAGTGAAATCAAAATCGAGTTAAACCCTAAAACATGGGAGTAAGGAGAACAAGTTCCCTACTTCCCTTAGAGCACTTACCATTGTTGTAACGATAAAACAATGTTCTAGAAAATAAATAGAGTTGGATACCCTACTGTGCCCAATAAGCCTTTTTGGCCCTATCCAAGCAACTTCAAAATGGACTTTGGTGCGCTGGCCCATACAAGATAGTTGTATTTAATTTTTTGAAGGATACAGGTGGTATAAATAGTACAAGGATTGGATAAAGTGAAGAATATCTTACACCGTTTAAGAAAACCGAAGCACTTGAAAGTCTCTTTACAACCATCCACCGAACATCACACTCAACATCCAGATCTTCCGCTTCCATAATACCTATATCACCCTCTTCCCCCCGGAGGGCACATTTATCGGTCTTTATAGAATACTTGACTATCTACACCTGTGCTGCTGGGGGTATAAGGGAGCCCAGTCCCCTGAAGGCAGCAGGGGTCAACTGGAAGCTCCACGTTATTTCCACGGGAATCAGTAGCCCGCAGAGTTTCTGCTATTTGTCCCTTTAGGCATTTAGTTGTTCTCTGACTGATTGTTGAGGTTGGCCCTTCGGGAGTGTCATGGTGGCTGTGGTTTTGCGGCCCCACACAGGTGTTGTTTTATGGTGGCCAGGATAATTTCACTTTTAATTACAACTACCTGGTGAATGATCCTAGATCCAGTGAGCATGCTAGTGATGTGTTCTGGTCAGGAGTTGGATAGTCTCCAGCTATTCAGCAAGGAGTAGTGGTTTGCAGCCCCGCTCTGGAACCGCTGAAATTGCAACTAGGAAGGACCTGTTGCTAGATTTAATCTTCGGCTTCCTAGGGTGTCAATGGCGTTGCTTTTCATTCACAGTGATTTGACCAAGATCTGATTAAGGCCCACGGCCAGGTGCAGATGTAAATTTTATCACGAAAATACCTATATCACCCATAGTAGCAGATACAGCACCATTTCCGAACACAGATCTATGCGTAAGCGTGAAACACTGCATCTTACGGACATTCATATTGACTCTATTCACACAACCTCGTTCGGTAATTGCTGTGAGATTGTGATTGGGCGTATTACTCATGTTCTGCTCCTTGTGGAACTCACCTCCAACCGGTTCGGTCTCTTACTGAATGAATACGAATGACAACTGGTGCCGTCATCTGCAAAAGAGTAAATAGAGTTGAAAGTTTGATATAGAAGGTCATTTAGAAAAATAAGAAATAGGACAGGAGAAAGAACGGAGCCTTGCAGTGCCCCTGAATTAATTTTGAACTCGTCTGGTGAAATCCCCCCTATAACAACTCGTTAAATGTTGCTAGCGTTTTGTTCTTTTAGTTGATATTATTTTAGTGGAGAATAAGAATAAGAAAGAGCTGCTCAAACTAACTCAATAGCATTTTGATGTGCTCAAATCTGGTCAATAATCGTTTACATTTACCTTTTTTAACAGCTTGTCTAGCCCCAGAATCAATTAATAAGGTAAAAAAAAGGAGAGATTTTAGTTGGACGTCTGGTGACATAAACCTTTGTCACACGTCCACAAACTGACTAGATCGTAATATTTAATGAAACCCCAGCCATTATTAGCAAAAATATTTTATAAGATTCCAGTTGACGTCATTAAAATAATTATAAAGGGTTTTTCAACAAGAAGTTTGTTTTCTACAAAAAACTAGAATAATAAATTTTGATTAAGATGATTTAAAGTTTTATTGCATTACGAAGAGAAAAGTTTGGCAATTACGGATTAAAAATGATATCTGGCATATGTCCACCAAAACCACAGTGACATGTCGATTGTTTCATCAAGGTTTTTAATAATTTTTTGGCAAAATGGCGCTGCTCTTTCCTTAATCACATAATGTACTATACAGTGACACGTTGAGCATGCAAAGGCTTCCCAATAAACGCTCAATGATTTTCGTAAACCCAAATGCGACAGTTTTGCTTGTTTGGATCAATTTTTGTAAAAATAGCGGTCCCATTGTGCTATTAAAATTAAGGATTTACGTAGACTCTGTCTTTAGTATAGGCCCACGAAAACTAAACCAGCGGTGTTAAATCACACAATCTGGTTGGCCACTTAACTGCTGGTTATCGAGTAATTGTGTGATCGGGAAATTTGGCTTGCAATAAATTGATCGTTGTATTGTCCCCCCAGGGGCATATAAATATGGTCTTTATAGAATATTCCACTATCTAGACACAGTGCAACTGGGGAAAAAGGGAGCCTAGTCCCCTGAAGTCAGACAGGGAGACAACTGGAAGCTCCACTTTATTTCCACAGGGATCAGTGAACCCGCAGAGTTCATTATTTGTCTCTTTAGACATTTAATAGTTCTCTGAGTGATCATTGAGGTTGGCCCCTATGTGGGAGTATCGTGGTAGTTGCAGTTTTGCGGCGCCATAAGGGATTTATGAAAATTATGGTGGCCAGGATCATGCTTGACATCAGTTCTGGACAGGAGTTAGAAAGTCTCCAATTCTTTAGCAAGGTGTGATGGCTTGCAGCCCTGTCCTGGAATCATTAAAGTTGCAACTAGGTGGTTCTGTTGCTTAGAATTATGCCTTCGGCTTCCTAGGACGCATGTATGACATTCCAAATTATACTATAGTGGTTTGTCCACCATCTGATTAAGGCTACATAGCCAGGTGCGGATGTAAAACAAATCACACTCTCTGATCGTTGTATTGTCTGTAGGACATGTCTCACTATCCTGTTGAAATCACATGTCAGTGATATCCACGTCGTCAGTAATAGGCCAAAATTGAGTCGTTAGCATGTCGCTCTAGAGTTGCCACATTTCCAGCCTCATCTTCGAAACGCCGCCAAATCCAGACCACATAGCGCACCATATAGTGACACCTTGAACATGCAAAGGTTTCTTAATAATCTGTCTAGGATTTTCAGAACCCCATATGAGGCAAATTCGCTTGTTGACGTACCCTGACAAGTACAAATGGGCTTCGTCTGAAAAAATGATTTTTACAGAAAACGGAGCCAGTTATACCTGAATGAATTCACCGAATCCGACCAGTCATTCACATAGAATGATCGTGCAACAGTTGCACCAGTTGTAAGGCTTCAAAGGCAAATTCGCCGTGTGGTGTTTTTGGAGAACTCCAATTGTTGAGAACGTTGAGGAATTGACAAATTTCGATCTGCTCCAACACTGTGGCTCACGGCTGCGATGTTTTCAGTTAAACGAACCGGTTGAACACGTGTTGGTGGTGACACATTTTGTATCGAGCCTGTCGACTCAAATTTAACGACCAAATTCGTAATAGCGGTTTCCGAAGGACAACTATGTTGTTCGAAAATATCTTGAATTTTACGAAATGTAACTTTAACAGAACCACTATTGTCATAGTGGATTTTAATTATTTTAATGCGATTTTCGTGCGAAATTGAAGTCATTGTTACAATTGTCAATGCATCTACTACGAATACTTCAACAAGCTAAATGTCAAAACTATTTTGTTGTTGTTGCTGCAACAAACTTCTTGTTGAAAAACCCAATATTTGGATATAAAGAGAATAACTTTTATCAATCCAAAAATATTTAAATATTTTTATTGTCTTCACATTTTAAAAAATAAAATGTCTATTTGAGAATCGTGTTTGTGCTTTCTTTCCAATTTCATTTTTTATTCACACTATTTTTTAAAGTTATAGAAAAAGTCGCTTAAAAATAGGATAATTTACAATCTGGTTGTTCCTGAAGTAATCTTTTTTTTCTACTTCAGTTCACAGTAGGAAAGAATGAAAAACGCGTCTCATATTTATGCAAACACTCTGTTAACTTGTTTAATATTAAGTCAACAATTTCCATAAAAGAGGCACGAAAATAAATAAACTCACAACTGCTGGCTGCTTGATTTAGTAAAATCGAACTTGTATATAAAAAAAACGGCAAAATAATAAGAGTGGGGGAGGCAACATCATCAGCAGCAGCAACACCATCATGCGCAACAACTTATTACAAACAACAAATTTACGAGTACGAGTACAAGTATAAAAGTTCAATGTACCAACAGTAACTTCAAGACAAAAACAAACATGTAGACATACAAAAGACAGAAACAAAAAAAAATTATAAAATTAAATAAAATCAAATTTAAAACTAAATTTTTATTATGTTTTTGTGGCTAAAAATAATTTTACGAAAATTTTCAATGAATAAAATGTGGAAATATTAGTGTCTCCACTTTGTATACTCCCATGTTTATGAAAATGTACACAAAAAAGAATATATTTGTGTGTGTGTGTTTTTTTTGTAAAAATGTTAAGTGACACTATTTGACTGATGGTTGCATAGTCGAGGTTTTCATTGAATACACTGAAGGTAATAAAACCTTTTCAATTACAAACGAACAAATTTTGTTGCATTGAAATGTTCTGGAGATCATCTCTGCCTGTCGATTTATCAATATAATTAATAAATTTAATTTGAACTCAATAAAATACATACAACATCCATACACGCTCATTAGCCAGTGTTAAGTTTTAAAGGGGGAAAGTTTTAGACTTCTTCTAAAAATGACTATTAAACATTTACAGTGGAAAAAAGCATAAAAAACTGAAACAATTTATTTCTTTTTTTTTTAAATGCTACATTTTATATTATAGGGTATTATTTATGGAGGTATAAATTAGAATAAAACCAAGACACATTTTTTAATTGACATTAAAATTACTTTATTAGAAAGTTAATCTTCTTTAAATAACTTCTGGTCCAACGATCGATGACTTTGTCCAACAATAGTGCTTTAAATTGGCAGTAGTCTCCTAGTGGTCAATGGTTTCGAGGTTATCGACATAGACTAGTGACTCTATATATCCCCACAGAAAATAATCTAGCTGCGTTAAATTGTGCAATTTTAAAAGCTAATTCAAAGGCTTGTAACGTGAAACTTTTTAATTACCACAAGTTTCCTTTAATAAATCAATTAAGGAACAAACTGTGCGAAATGTGGCGCCATCTTATGGAAATCACAGCTCCTGCACATCATGACTATTCTAATGATAAACGAAAAAGTCGCTAATTTTGGCTTTTTAGCGGTCGCGCAGCTTTATAATCAGCATCGTTTTTAAACAACCATGGCCCAATGATTATACCAGTCCAAAAAGCACACTTAACAGTCAGTATTTCTGGATATAACGTTCTTCAACATGCACTTGAGGATTACCAACACTCCAAATATGACAGGGTTGTTTACTGACGAATCTATTGAAACAAAAGCGAGCTACAGAACCATGATTTTCAAAATAAATTTCCATAATTTCGAAGCGTTATTCAGGCGTGTTAAGATATCAAAACAATATTCTTAATATTTGATAAAAGCTAAACTCTAGTCATGCTTAAACACTGTATGCGTTACCATCCCAGTTTCATCTAGGTACACCTTCCTCATACCGCCTTCTTTAATTTTCATTCCCAAATAGATGAAACCTAAAGTTTCGATTATAATTTGGTAACTCAGTTATGCAGGTGAAGGTACCTTAAGAAAATCTAGGCAACTCTCTTAACTTTTGCTGAGTGACTTCTGTCTCAGAATTTTTCCTACAATCGAAGTCGTTCACTTTTTGTGCGATTATTTTTGCTTCCGAATTTCTCTAGTAATCAATAAAACTTCGAAATGAAAACTTGTGTGGAGCTTACTTGTCCTTTTTTTTTAATTCATAGATTTTCCAATACTGGAGACAATATGCTCTTTCTCACAGAGCTCTATAGGCTGAAGTACATATTTCGTGATAAGATTTACATCTGCACTTGGCCGTGGGCCCTAATCAGATGGTGGATCATTACCACTGTGGATGAAATGTAGCGTCAACCTTGCCCTAGAAGGCCTTCGGATACGTATACCCTCCGGTCACTTCTAGTTGCAACTTCAAAAGCCCGGAGTAGGCCGCAGCCTTCACTTCTTGCTGAAAAGTTGGAAGCTATCCAACTCCTGGTCCAGATCGCATGAAGCTTAATATAATTAAAAACACGACGGCAGTTATATTTACTGGATCTGAACCATTCATTGTGTTCATTGTGAATGATCCGACCGACAAACTCAAACGAGGGCCTCGAAACACACAGCCACCCGATACTCCCGAAGGGCTTACCTTAATAATCAGTCAGAGAACAACGTGTGATTAGATTTACATTCGCGCCTGGCCATGAAGCCTTAATCAGATGGTGGACAAACCACTTTGTGTAATTTGGAACGTCATACATGCGTCCTAGATAGCCGAAGCCATAATTCTATGCAACAGAACCACCTAGTTGCAACTTCAATGATTTCAGTACAGGTCGGCAAATCATCACACCTTGCTAAAGAGTTGGAGACTTTCCAACTCCTGTCCAGAACACATGTCAAGCATGCTCACTGGACTGGATCATTCACTTTGCGTGTCATTATCAGTGAGATGATCCTGGCCACCATAGAAAACCATTGGATATGGGGCCCGAAACCACAACCACCACGATACTCCCGAAGGGCCAACCTCAATAACCAGTCAGAGAATAGCTTAAAGTCTAAAGAGACAATTAGCCGAACCCTGGGGCTTACTGGTTCCCGTGGAAGTAACGTGGAGCTTCCAGTTGACTCCCTGCTTGCCTTCAGGGGACTGGGCTCCCTTATCCCCAGCAGCACAGGTCTAGATAGTCAAGTATTCCGTAAAGACCGATAAATGTGCTGGAGGGGAGGGGGGGGGGGGACTGAAGTATATATGTAGGTCCCAGTAGAGCGAAGAAAAAACTCAGAAAATTAAATTATTCTCAAAATTCCTGTTAGTAGAAAAAAATTTGTGCACCCTCCGGCTGCCACTGATCGCCGCAGTCATACCCTTATTATGCCTAATCATACCCTTGTACTTGCTAGTCGCTGCTCTTCCCTTATTTGTTTTCAGGTTAGTTTTCAGCTGGCTAAAATTTTTACGTACGTATCTTCAAAATGCATGAGGATCACACCTCAACGCCTTCTGTCGATGGCCCTTTAGTCCATACAAGGATGATGAAGACGACCTTATAATTGTTTTAATTTTTTCTTCTTTTCAAACGTATCTGCTTTATAATGTTTTTAGAAGTTATTTTATATTTTTAGTCTGATTTGATGGACTTGTAGGAGTGCTTTCACAGTTCATATCATCATATTTCTGGACATCTTCTCAGACTCTATCTCTAGCTTCTTGGATATTGTATTTTAAATATGATATATTTTACAAATTTCAACAATTTCTAATATTGAATTATTCCTTAAACTAATCGCTCATTCACCTTCAATATTATTGTGCAATTTTACATAATGAAACGTAAAATCGTCTGTATTCATATTACAGTAGACATTTTTAAAATCCATGACATTTAAAAAAATAGTTGAAATTATTCAAATTATTTATTAATATTTAGCCACGATTTTACAGTGGGGCAAAAAATGAAAAATTTTAGAAATAAAGTAGCAATTTCTATACAGGCTGTTTTAAATTGAAATGAACATTTCAGCGGAGTATTAAGCAAAAAACTTTTCAGCTAGCCTAAGCTTTTTAGTAGCCTAAGGAGCGGCCCTATAGGTCTCGAAATGGGAAAAAACTGAAATATCAATTTTCGTTTCATTATATGACAACCTTTGCTGTCACACAATAGTTTTTCTTGTTTTTTAATTTTTTAATTTTTCACATCTATTTGAAATATGTAAATTTCAATTTAAAAATATTTTTTGACACACTGTCTTTTTGTGTTGCATTTTGTTGCATCTCTGTGCGCATACAGCATCAGAATAATGACGAACAGCATGTCACAATCAGCAACAATTTCACTAACAAAATGTTGTATGAATGAATTCATAAACATTTCCATGACATGTTCAACTTATGGAGTATTAAGATGAGCAGAAAACGAAAAAAACAAATAAATAAAATTAAAATCAATTTGAAATTTTGTTTTAGTGACGTTTTACAAGCAAAATTTCTTGCCAGAAATGAGCAGATTTCATATTTAAGATTCTGTATTTCGACAATAACATGATGATGAGTTCCAAGGTTGATTCCTTAATGGAATACTCGTATGTTAAATATTTAAAAATTCTGCCAAAACCTACTGTTAAAGTTATTGGCCCTGGCAATAAGAATGAAATCATTTAAAGTTATTAATAATAATAAATTTCAAAAAATGTCTTCTTTTATCCTTGTTGAAACTGTTTTTGAAATCGATTTAGTGAAATATATTCACGTGTACGATAAATATTTACTTTCAGATAAATATCGAAAAAAGCGCTAAAAAGTGAAAACTATTTTTATGTTTCAGTATGGGAAGACACCAAAATAGACAAGTCTTTTTGTTGTTTTTCTTCTCTTATTTTATTTATTGTATCTTCGATGTAATCGCACTAGCAATAATTACTCATATCTTAGTTCTAAAAATAAAAATCAAGGTCAGCCAGTGCCAGATAGCGGGTCATCCCCTTGATGTTTGGGCGAGAGAAGCAGCATCCCTCCTTTTCAGTCTAATGTAACCACTGTCATTAAGTATGTTACGGGCCAGTGGATTTGAATGTGTTTCGACCTCCTTTAAATATGTGATGGCACGTTTAGATCCTTGTGGATGTTTGAGTTTTTTATGTACCAGGGAGCAACTGTGATCAGTCATAGTATCTTATTTTGGCATCTTTGAATTTTTTCTATATTGCTAGCTGAGGCAGTGCCCCATAACCGGATTCCGCAAAACCAGATTGGCTTCAGAACCGACTTGTAAAGTAGAAGTTTGCAATCTAAGCTAAGGGTAGAGTTTCTGCCAATAAGCTAGTTTAAGTGGACGGCTTTCAACTTCATTTGTGCTAACTTAGATTCTATGTGGCTTTTCCATGTGAGGCGCCGATCAAGGTATTTGATCTCTGTAATTTGTGGTATTATTTGGTTATTTATGCGACCGGTGGGGTGGGCATGAGTCCCTTCGCAGTGTGAACGTTATATGTGTACATTTTTGTTAATAAAGTTGAATTTTCCATATCTTCAATCATTTTTCCAAATTAACTATGTGGTCTTGTAGGTATCGTTATGCTACTTGGGGATTTTCGAGAATACTTAAGAAAGCCGTGTCGTCAGCTGGAATGTCTGAAGAATACAGTATGTATAGGATAGGTTCCAAAATACCACCTTGGGGAACCCCGGCCCCAATCACCTGCAGAGAGCTTAAAAAATCGCGTTCTCTTAAAGTAAACTTCCGATCAGTTAGATAAATCTCTAACAAAATATAGTTGCTTCCAGGCAAATTTAGCTTCAACTTATATTTCAGGCCTTTATGCCATAGTTTATCGAATGCTTGAGACATGTCTATGAAAAGTGCCGCACAATATTTTCCTTTTTCATACGTCTTTTCGACCAACTTCACCAACCTGTGTGTTTGTTCAACTGTACTGTGCTTTTTTCTGAATCCAAATTGATGGTTCGATATATACCCAATCTCGCCTAGAATTTTTTTTTTTAAAGAGAAGTTGCACTTCAGGCAACAATGCCTATTTAGTTAAGGAAAGGGATAGAGAAGAGATGAAACAGGTGGTGAAAGTAGGATAGTCGAAAATTAACTGCCGTATAAGACAGCACAGCGAGCAGTGACTATGCCTTCATCGCTGAGCAGCCCCACCGACAGTCAATTTTTATTTTTGTAGTGAAAAAACCAAGGTCTTCGTTGGGAATCGAACCCACAACCCCCATACTGACAAGCTAGTACACTACCTACTAGCCTACAGGGGCACCTCGCCTAGAATTGGGTTCATCTTGGAAATTAAAATCCTTTTGAATAGCGTTGACATGTTTGGCTTATGGCTCTATATGATTCTGCTTTTGTATGATCCTTTCCTGGTTTAGGAAAGTATTTAAGACGTAAAATTGCATGAATATAAAAAGAATAATTCTTGGTGCTCTACTCGGCAGCTCGATCAACAACCTGCTATTGATTTTATCAAGTCCAGGCGCTTTCGTAGAGTTCAAATCCCTTTTAATATCCCGAAGGTCAAACCTTAGGCGATCTATCGGTTTACCATCCACAAGTGGCAGTTCAGCTATTTTAGTTGAGACATTTGGAGTGAAGACTTTTTTTAAATGCTCGACAAATAAGTTAACTTTTTCGATATCATGTCGTGCCCAACCCCCGCACGATGTTCGTAAGGGAGGCTGGTCTTTTTAACTTCCTATGCACGATATAATGAATAGTTTGATTGTGGAGAAGTGTCAAGATCTTCTAGGTAACGTTCCAAAGATGCTATTTTCTGTGATTTCAGCAGTTCTTTAAGTCGTTTTATGCATTCTCTTAGTCTGTTTTTAAGTTGGGGAGATCGATGTACTTGCCACTCTCTTCGAATCTTCTTTTTTCACTTAAGAATCGTTCAACATCCGCAGAATAAATATGGTTGTACCTAATTGGTTATTGGGTTAACGTAGCATGTTGAGCAGCTAGCTTTAATTTTTTTTCTAAATCAGCAAGACACAGCTCTACATCTTTAGGTGCTCTTAGCGGTACATTTTCTGAACAATGAGAACGAATATATTTTCTGTATTTTAACCAATTTATGCAAGCCCTTGTATTCCGTGATATTAATTCTTGTTGATCGCATATGTGATCTGAAGATAATTCTAAAGATGCTTCAACTTTAATCATTTCTGAAATATCCTTAGCCACGCCAAAGTCAAGACTACCAACATTATGAAGTTCTTTTAAGATTCGTTCAATCCTGAATGATTTGTGGTATCCATTAAGTTTTGTGCTGTCAACAGTTTTAACTCATGACTTATGCATTGCCAATCCAGCCTCTTCTAGGCACACCTTCCTCATATTGTCTTCTATAATTTTCATTCCCAAATAGATAAAACTTAAAGTTTCGATTATAATTCAGTAATGCAGTTCTGCAGCTAGAGGTATCTCAAACAAATCTAGGAAACTCTTTGCTTTTTTGCCGAAAACTTACGTGTCCGTTTTGTTGAATTCATAGATATCCCAATACGGGAGAAAATATGCCCATTCTTACACAGCTCTATATGCTGAAGTACATATGTCCTGGCAGAGCGAAGATAACAGCCAAATAGTGTGTAACTGTCACAGGCTTTAAGTTATTTACAAAATTCCGAAGAGTGGCGAAAATATGCGCACCCTCAGGCTATCACTTGACGCCGCAGTCTCTCTAATAGTTAATAATATCCATGTATTTTTCTTTCTTTTAATATGCAAGTGTGATCATGATAGCGTTTTGTCAAAGGCCCTTGTATTGTCCTTTAGTGGCGGACTTTAAATATAAAAAGGTTTCTATTTTCTCTTCTATGAGTTGTGGTTTTATGCGTTATTTTCATTATTGGTTTTTACCTTTCCACTGGCTTGGAGAGCTCCTCCCAGACTATTACTTAAAGTACATCAATTGATTTATTTGTTAGTTGTCGGTTTAGTGTGCCGTTCAATCATTTTCGCAATTGACTCATATCCAGAGCTGTCACAAGTCTCATTTACTTCTATTGCAGATTTTTATTGCCGAAAGTACTGTCGCAGTAGTTGCAGCTTTTCAAGCAGAACCTCTGTGTTACGCTAGTAAATCTTCATTAAAGTTGGAGAACGACTGCTATTTCGAGATCTCCCCCTAAAGCTGCCGTTAAAATTTCTTCGAGCGTGAATTCTATTCGTAGTTTAAAATATTTTCTGCTGCAATTTTCACAAGCTTTACAAAACTATAAAAATATATTTTCAGATTTATTGCGGCTAAACTAAAACTTTAATTTTTCAAGTTTTATTTATATTCTATTTCCAGTCCATTCCTTTGTGGTTTTATTTCCAATATATTTATTTTCTTAAATTATAAATTTCATTATTATATTGAATATAAAATTTAAAAATAAATCCATGACACATCACCCGCAGTCGAGCATGAAATGTTCCATCTCAAATTCATATTAAATGCATCTGTGCGATGAAAATGAATATTTTAAACAAAATCAAATGCATTAGAAATTAATAATTATTGCACCATTTAATTATTTTTAGTTTCAATGTAATTTTAATTTGTGGCAAATTTATTTCAAATGCAAAAAAGAAATAATTTTTCAAAAATTTTTTTTTACATTTCGTCGTGCGACGATAATAATTGTGGTGAATGATTTAAAGCAAAAGAATTAAATAGTATACAATTGCTTCAGATTACATATGCGATTAGAAATCTCACGATTTGAAATATGATTTTGTTTCACGCTGAAGTATTAAAGAAATTATTTATCAAATGAATAATTCGCTCGAGATAAAAAATGACTTTGAATTACACGTGTTTGAAGGCTATTTTAAAATTTAATGGTTGCAAGTGTTATTATTAAGAAAATATTTTTATAATTGCAGTAAAACACGTTTAGTTCCCTAGTAATGTACTCAAAAATAATAATGTAGGACCTTGATTATTATATCATTAAGTATCAACCTTATTATAACTTTCACCCTCAGGATTGTTCTTCCATTTGTAATTTTTACGATATTATTTTGGATCGCTAAGTGTAGCAGTTTTTTTTTTAGCGATTTGTATTGTTGTATTGAACACTAAAAGTTATTTTGGTGAGATTGCCAAACAATTTGAAATTCATTAAACAATTAAAATTCCCAAAATTTCACTAAAATATTATTTTAAAAACTTGGATGTTACCGAGTTAAAAATTGTATTTAAAAAAAATAAAAATATTTTATAGTTTTTTAAACGATCTTTTTTATCTTTAATAAATATCCTTTTTCTTCTTTAAGATCTTTTTTATATATTTTTTCTTCTCGATATTTTGCTTTCCTTTTTAACTTGTTAATAAAAAAAAAATGTTTTTTTTTCAATTTGTTAATAATTTTTTGTTTTCAAAAATATAAAATTTTTTTTCCTGAAGAAGCTTTCCAAAGGAAAGCGAATACGACATCCGACATACGAAATTAAAACTTCTGTTGTACACAATAGAAAAGTAAATCAATACAACAGTACAACAGTTTGTGAATTGCATAAATGTTTTCAAATATTTCTCTGCAAAAACAGACATTCACTTAATTGACAGCATGCATTTCAATACATCTATTAGACACATGAAAATATAACTTCTATTGTATCAAATAGATAAGTAAATCAATACAACAGTACAAGAGATTGTGAATTGCATAAATGTTTTCATATATTTTCTAGGTTAAAGTAAATACTTATTTATTAAAAAAGAAAAATTATAATTAAAAAATATTTAAAAATAACAAAAGTAAAAATTAAAAACCCGATGAATAACAAAAAATATATTATGAAAATAAAACAGAAATTGTTTCCACATACTACGAACCCTGACTCACATTTGGCCAACTTATTTAAGGTAAATTTTAAATTTTTTTATCTTTAATTTAATGTTTGAGCATGGAAAAAATTTTTTTTAACATGTTTATAGTCCAGCTGATGATCGTTTAATTGGTTGTGTGTCATGTGGCATCGTCCTGTTGAAACCAAATGCCGGTGATATACATGTCATCAATAATAAGTCAAAATTAAGTTGCCAGCATTTCAAGATAGCGTGAACCATTGATCTTTACCGCCTGATCCAGCCTGATCTTCGATAAAAGAAAACACGGCCCAATCACTCTTCCAGACCATACCGTACAGTGGTACGTTACGCATGTAAAGGCTCCCCAATAATTGCTTTAGGATCTTCAGAAGCCCAAATGCGGCAATTTTACTTGCTCGTTTGAAAAATGTTTTTTTAAGATAAACGAGCCGGTTGTTCCTGAATGAGATAAGTCAAACTACAGCGATGTGAAGGGTCCTTTGGCTATAATTTCTGTGCCAGTGGAACTTTGTAAGACTTCAAATTCAAATCCTCGTACAAAATTAGCCATGAGGTACGTTTGGGTAACCCAAATTGTTAAGAATGCCGTGGAATTGAAAAATTTTGATCTGCCTCAACACTGTGGCTCACGGCTGTGATGTTCTCAGTTAAGCCAACCAGTCGAAATCTCGTTGGTGTTCGCATATTTTGTATCGAGCCTGTTGACTCAAATTTAATATTAAAATTCGTAATAGCGATCGCAGAATTGTTGTTGTCCGAAAATATCACGAATTTCTAACTTTAACAGAACCACGGTTTTCATAGTGGATTATTTTAAAGCAATTTTCGTGCGAAATTGAATTCATTGTAACAATTGCAAATGCATCAACTACGAATACGTCAAAAAACTAAATGTCAAAACTATTAAGTTGTTGGTATTACCGCAATTAAAAAACAAACTTCTTGTTAAACAGCCCGATTAAATAAACATGAGTTGCTATTCAAAATGAAATTAATTTTAAATGTTAAATTATCACACATGATGGTGTTGTCGAATTCAATATTTTTCAATTTCCAATAAATTTTTTCTTTAAAAAATTCAAATAATGTTTTTGAAAATGATCAAATAAATTGTATTAAATTTTCTGCTGTAGCAGATGTCTTGTTATTTATATATTTTCGAAATATTTTTAAATATAAAATTTATCTTTTTCTGTTCTAAAAATCCCCTTGTCAACGCTTTATTTACTAGAACATCTAAATATTTATTTGTATGTTTCTAATATTATTTCAAGTGTTAAACATTCATAATAGAAAATCCTACAACCAAAATTCCAGCAAAATATTTTAACATACTCGGCACCAATACCGCAATCAATCAATTAACTTTATTTCCCCACTTTACTTTCACCAACATTTGTCAATTCTTCTAGAATATCAAAAATAAAGAAAACAAAACCGAAACCAAAGATAAAATGAAATCTTTGACAAAATATTGAAACATTTTAAAGATGCAGTTAATAATTGTGAGTTTCAGGCACCACCCTAACATGCCTCTGCTGCTGCTGCAAGTTAAACAATTAAAACATGTGTGCAGCAGTTGTTGGTGTTGTTGTAAATATGCTTAGCATTCTTACTTTCCCCCAAAATAATAAAATAAAAAGAAAATCTTTTTAGTTCCCTTTAAAATTATTCTTATATAAAATTACGAATATTTTGGTTTAGTTTTTTAATATTTAAATAGAAATTTAAGCTGTAAATATAAATAGAAATTAAAACATTTCGACAATTATCATGAGATTTTCAACTAATGGGCTTTTCAACAAGAAGTTTGTTTTTAAATTGCGGCAACAGCAATAACATGATAGTTTTGACATGAATCTCGTAAAATTCGTAATATTTTCGGACAACATAATCAATCATCCATCTGGGACCGCTATTAAAAAATTAGTCATTAAATCTGAGTCTACAGACTCGCTACCAAATGTGCCAACGCCAACATATGTTCGATCGGGTCGTACAACGCAAAACATCGCAGCGGCCATGAGCCACAGTGTTGAAGCAGATCCAAATTTGTCAATTCCTTGACGTTTTCAGGAATTGGGATTATCCAAAACCATCACATGGGGAATTTTACGTAAGGATTTGACTTTTAAGCCTTAGAAGGTTTAACTGCTGCAGGAATTAAGGCCGACTGACCATTCACATTGCCATAGATTTGCGCAATTCATTCAGGAACAATCGGCTGGTTTTTCTAAAAAAATAATTTTTCCAAACGAAGCCCATTTTCACTTATCAGGGCATCTCAACAAGCAAAATTACCACATTTGGGCTTCTCCAAGTCCCAGAGCGATTATTGAGATGCTCAACGTGTCACTATATGGCGTGACTCGGCCGTTTTTTTTTCGAAGACGAGGCTAAAAAGGCAGTAACGGTCTATAGATCACGCTATCACGAGATGCTAACAACTCACCTTTGGCCTGTTATTGGCGATGTGAATATCACTTTTAACAGGATGTTGCCACAAGTCACACAGTCAATGAAACGATCAATTCCCCGATCACATAATTTCACGACATCCAACAGTTAAGTGGCCAGTCAGACTATGTCATTTTACATTAAGGATGGAGTCTATACGGAGCCTATCGAATCGATTTCAGCCTTAAAACTCAAAATCCATGATGTGATTAACGAAATAAAACCGCAATTTTGCCAAAAAGTGATTAAAAACTTTGATGAAAAAATCGACATCTGTCGGCGGACATTTGCCGGATATTATTTTTCATTCATAATTGTCGAACTTTTCTCTTCATAATACAATAAAAATTTGAATCGTCTGAATTTCTGGTTGGAAAAATCTTTTACAAATCACTTATTTCCCAGCAGCAGGGCATGCTGTTTGTCTTCTGAATGATATTCCACTAAACAGAAATCCAATATAAATAAAAAAATTATACATTTTTACACTTTTTTTTCGTTAAAAGTGCCACCCAATTGTGTGGTGAAATATTGAAAATAAAAATAATTTTTTTTTTAAATTTTATATAAAGAAGTTGTGCACAAGAAATTACTTAGAAAATAAGTACTTTTTGGAAATTGAAAAAAAACATCTTTTTTTAAAAGATCACCGTAAAAAAAATAATTTTCAAAAAAGTACCTTTTTTAAAATAGTACATATTTTAAAGTACTTTTAACAAAAAATTTTTTTTTTGGTTTGCATGAATGTTACTTAGAAAAAAAAAATGTTATAAAGTTCTGTTGTATGGTAACTTTTTCAAAAAGGTACTTTTAAAAAAGTTACTTTTTTATAACCTATTTTTCAACAGAAAAATTTACAATTCAAGAACTTAGTTTTATAAATTATTACAAAACCATTATATTTTAGCAACTACTTAAAAGTACTTCTTGATGGGTACCTTTTTTAAAAATAATATTTTACATTTAAAAAAATTAGAAAAATTTTTTAAAAAAGATTGCAATTCCTTAAAGGTAAAAAAAATTGTTTAAGAATATTTGTATAAACTTTGTAAAAAAAATATGTAAGAAATGCCTTAAAACCATTGATAATATTAATAGTCCTTTTTGTAGAGGTATAGAACTTTGAAATGGAATTAAAGAAAAACATTTTGTCTAAATTGCCCTGAAATTTGACGTATGACCGCCGAATGTTGTCCTCCAATTAGTCAATTGCTTCGAGCTTATCGGCGGAGACTAGCAGTTTTATATCTTATCCTATATCCTACAGAAAATACTTTAGCGGCGTTAAATTGTAGCATCTAGGAGATCAATTCACGGGTGCGAAATGTGAAACTATGGGGTTGCTTAACATTTTCTTCAATAAATCAATTATGGAGTGAACTGTATTACATGTTACGCCATCTTTTTTATGTAACCACAACTTCTGCACATCATGACGAAAAGTACGGACCAATAATTTCACCAGCCGCTTAAGCGCACTAAACAGTCAGTTTTTTTAAATGCTTCGGTGTCTCAACATACACCTGTGGATTATGAGGGCGGATCAATAAGTTTCGAACTTTGCTCGTAGTTATATGAAATGTAACACTGTTCCCTTCAAGTACCACCTGTAAATATACTACTGTCGAATTTACTTTGCGTTTAACAGCTGTTCCATTCTTCTACAAATGAAAAAAAGTGAATCTTAATCTTAATTTTTTGTTTTATTTTTTTTTTAGAAATCTAACCTTTTTGTGGAAAAACCATTTAAATTATTTTTATTTTTATTAAACGTTTGAAAGGGAAGAGAGGGTCATTTTTACTTTCCTTATGGCAGCGATCAGTGACCACGTCTTCATCACTGAGCAGCCCCACCAACAGTCAATTTTTATTTTTGTAGTAAAAACTAGAGCCCAAGCCCACAACCCCCAGACTAATAAGTTTTAGTTTAAAATTTAATTAATCAATATTTCCTGCCATAATATTTTTATGCTTATCGAGCTCAAATATTAATAATCCTAGATAGTTGTAGCGCTTATAGGTGGTCAAAATGTAACCGTATTTTTTTTTTTAAGAGAAGTAGCACTTCAGGCAACAATGCCTATTTAGCCAAGTACCGTGCTATATTCGTTAGGAATAGATGAAGCAGGTGGTGAAAGTAGAAGGATTGTCGGAAATTAACTGCCGTATATAAGACAGCACAGCGACCAGTGACTATGCCTTCATCGCTGAGCAGCCCAACCGACAGTCAATTTTTATTTTTGTAGTGAAAAAAAAACCAAGGTGTTCGTTGGGAATCGAACCCACAACCCTCATAATTACAAACTAGTACACTACCTACTAGCCTGCAGGGGCACCATGCCAACTCCTGTGTCACAGTCCTGCATTTGTGGAACCTTAATAGGTAGACCCTCGAAACCCTCACACAAGGTATACTGAAATAGACGCTATAATTATGAATAATTGAAGGGCGCATCGGATGTAATGTAATATTTAAAAAATACTGTTATTTCTTGGACCTAAAAATAAAGTTATAAATTAAAGTGTAACTCATACATGCTGGCAGAAATCTTCCTGTGTGAGGCCACCTCGATCTTGGCGAATTTATTTTCAAATACCATTTTTTAATATTTGTCACTGATTGATTTTCTTTTGAGCGGAATAAACTCTTGAAATGTTGGAATGTTAATATGAAAATGTCATGTGATTAAATTTTCCCCTCTACAAAGTCCACTGTACTTTTTCCAGTTTACTACAGGGCTCTGCAAATGTGTATTATACTGGATATGCTACTTTTGCACCATTCTATTCGAACTACTCTTTCTACAATATTTTAAACTAAACGTCGAGGATCTTAAATGTAAAAATTGGGGCCTAGACCCTAAACCCCTTTTAAGAAAGGTAGCGGTTTGTAGCATCGTATTATTAGCTGATTAATATGTTTGAATACAAGTTACACAATTTTACCTTTGAATTTTATTTGTATAATTAATTTTTATAATTTGTACTCTCTTCCCGAAACTATCAAACCATTGCTAATTTATGCTCTTTGTCTTGTATTGCTGAATTGCTTTTTTAAAGCTTTTCGTCTTTGCAAATTAAATGTGAAGGCTTTTAATGAATGTTCTGCCTGTTTTACGTAGTAAATTATCAAAAAAAAAAAAATAAAAGGGAAATAAAAGTCACAATGTAAAATTATTTGTAAAATGAAATTAAATTTGTGTTTTGTGAAAAATTTTCAAACAAAAAAATTAAGCCTTGGGGAGTATAAAATTAACGCCTTGTGGTGTGAACACTGTTCGAAAACTGGCTGGGTAAATGAATATTTTATAATATTTTATTTAACCAAAAAGTCCTTTCCTAGATAGAATTTTCCCCAAAATACCCTTTTTTTTATCAGAACAATAATATAATTTTTAAAACAGAGTTCCAAAAGAAATTTTTAAAAAAAACATATTTTTTACCAGGTAAAGAGTGTTTTTATAGAGGTACAATACTTTGAAATGGAATAAAACAAAACTGAATTTTTTAAAATTATGAAAAGAAATTAAATTTAAATCAATTGTGACAGCAACTGTGTGACATATTGCGCTATTTTGTTACAACCACAGCTCCTGTACATCATGGATGTTTAATTGATGAATGAGAAAGTAAAAATCATGGTTTTTGCGGTCAAAATTGACTGTAACGTTTTCACCAGCATGGTTTTTAAAGAAGTACCCACCAATAATTGCACCAGCCCATAAAACAGTCAATTTTTCTAGATGTAACGCTGCCTCAAATACGTCAGCTTTGTTTATCAACGTATCCATACAACCAAAACTGAGCTTCGTCGTTAAACAAAGTTCACTTATGAAACCCAGATCAAGGGCAATCTTGTTTTGGGCCCAATTCGCACGATTTTGAACCATTGCTTATGCATTTATTCATGCAAAAATGCCAAAAACAAAACAAAATGATTTGATAGGTGACAAACGGGCCTTCATTAAAAAAGTGTTGCCAACTAAAGGTTCTATACCTCTATAAAAACTACCGATAATATTAAAACTTTTTTAAACTTTTTTAAAAGTACCTTTTAGAAAAGCCAATTTTTAATAACCAAAAGTACCAGTTTTTGAAGTGATTTAGGACTTCTTTTAAAAAGCAAAAGCATCCTCTTGAAAAAGATACTTTTTAAAAAGTAACTCGTTAAAGAGCAATATTTTCTTTTTAAAATGTAGCTTTAAAAAACGATAAACAAATAAAAAAAATATTAAAGTACCTTTAAATAACATTGTCGTTTGAAAGAGTATTTTTTAGAAAATTTCACAAACACATGAAGTTAAAGGTAAAATTTATTTTCCGCAAAAAAGAGCCTTATTTACGAAAATTTTGATCAGATTGGCAGATAATTTTTAGTGTCTTTGGACTTTTTACAAAACTGTTTCAACTTTAGTTTTCTCCTGTTTTTCAATTTTTAAACAAAAATAAAAGGAAAAGCAGATTAAGAAATGTCTTTAAAGAAAAAGACTGTACTTAAACGAAAACTAAAAAAAAGCATTTCTGAAAAATACATTTAGCAAAAAAATTAAGTACTTTAAAAAAGTACCTGACCAAAAATTATCTCCAAAGGTAAAATACATTTAGCAAAAAAATTAAGTACTTTAAAAAAGTACCTGACTAAAAATTATATCTCAAGGTAGATCTAAAATATATTTTCACAAAGTATTAGTTTATGAAAATATTTCGCAAATATAGTACCTTAAAAAGTACCTCAAAAAAGTACCCTAAAAAGTAGCTCTCCGAAAATCTCGTATTTCGAATATAGAGCGTGCAAAAAGTACTTTTTTAAAACCAGTTTGAGGAAATTTTTTTTTTTTTTTTTGCACAAAAACAAGTACCTTGAAAAGTACCGATGCGAAAATGATACTTAATAGTACCTCTAAAATGTGTCTCCCAAAAATATCTCTTAAACTTGTAGTTTAACCAAATTACTTTAAAAAAGTACTTTTAACAAGTAACGTTAAAAATGTTCTTAAGATTTTGTGCTACGAATATAGAGCATTATGAAAGAAAAGTAAGTATAAACAAGTACTTTTTTAAAACCAGTTTGTGGGATTTTTTTTTATTGGATAAAAGCAAGTGCCCTAAAAAGTACCTCGTAAAAGTACTTCTTTAAAAAGGAAAGTACGTGAAATATGTATCTCTCAAAAAATATCTTTTAAACTTGTAGCTAAAAACAAACTTTAAGAAAGTACCTTTAAGGAGTAACGTCAAAAAAAGTACTTTTTTTAAATAAAGTTAAGTATTAAAAAATATTTTTTTAAAACCAGTTTTTGGGAAATTTGTTTTTTTATTGCTGAAAACAAGTGTTTTAAAAAGTTCCTCTCCAAAAAATGATCCTTAAAATTGCGTCTAAAATGCATCTCTTGAAAAAATATGTCTTAAACTTTTAGTTCTAACAATATACTTTAAAAGTGCATTTAAGAAGTAACGTTAAAAAGTCTTTTAAAAAATCTGGTATTTAAACAACAAGGCGTTTTGAAATAAAGTTAAGTATAAGAAAGTACTTTTTTAGAACCAGTTTGTGGGAAATTTTTGTTATTGCCCACAAACAACTACCTTAAAAAGTACCTCAACAAAGCACCTCTTTAAAAATTATATCTAAAAGTACCTCTAGTATGTACCTCTCAAAAAAAAAAAAACCTTGTAGTTCTAACAAAATACTTAAAAAATGCACCTTTAAGAAGTAACGTTAAAAAAGTACTTAAGAAATCTCGTATTTCGAAAATAGAGTGTACAAAAAGTTACATATTTAAAGCTACTTTGTGGAAGAATAAGTATTTTAAAAAGTATCCCTAAAAGTACCTGAAATATGTATCTCTCAAAAAAATACCTCTTAAGCTTGTAGTTCAAACAAAACACGTTAAAAAAGTACCTTTAAGAGATCACGTAAAAAAAATTATTTAAAAAATCTCGTACTTTGACAACAATGCGTTTTTGTAATTGTGTATGATTTTTCCTTTTTTAAAACCAGTTTGTGCGAAATTTTTTTTATTGCACAAAAAATAGTACCTTAAAAAAGTACTTCTTTGAAAATTATTCCTAAAAGTACCTGTACAATTAATCTCTCAAAAAATATCTCTTAAACTTGTATATAGTTCTAAAAAAATATTTCTAAAAAATACGAAGTATCTTAAATAAAAGTACTTAAAATTCCCGTAATTTGACGTCAGGGCATTTTGAAATAAAGTTAAGTATAAAATGGTACTTTTTCAAAACCAGTTTATATGAAATAAAATTTTTTTATCGCATTTGCTTTTTGTACAGTTTTCCCTAAATTCCGTTTTAAAAAAATAATATTCAACCGCTCTATAGAGGATTAACGAATGATTTCTTCTTCCTTTCATGTTTTTATGCATTTATTTTTATGAAGTACAAATATTTAACAGGTTAACAAAGAGTTTGTTTGCTATAATGCTATAATCATATTTTATTAACACAGTTTATAATGATTCTTACATTTTTTCCATCATCATTTCTTTCATTTCTTCTGTTTAATATTTTTAAATGGCCTGATGATGTATCATTTTTGTTAACCTGTTTAATTCAAAATATAAGCCACTCAGAAGGATAGAGAAAGAGAGAGAGAGAGAAACATCTACTGCCACTTCTGTAGGTGTTTCGTTCAAGTGCCTGGAGTGTAAACGAATTTGTATTTAAAAACAAACAAAACATCGGCAGCAACAAGCACAAGTAGAACGAACAAACGTTCTGAAGCCAAGAGACCCTTATTTTCCCTAAATGACTTCATAATTTTAAAGAATTTATTTTATATTCTTAAAACGCATTCGTGCATTCAATAAGTATAATTTTCCTTGGCCTTTTTATAATCAGTTTTTTGTTTTAGCCATATTTTTTTGTAATTTGGTTTTATTCGACTGCTTGTTGTTTTTGTTTTTGTTTTGCTGCTAAAACATTTTAGGAGGGCAAAAGAAATTTTGCAAGAATTATTTACAACAAAAAATACAAAGCAAAGCGAAGTGTTACTTGTGGTGCTTGTTATTTCTTTTGAAGCATAATTATTTTAAAAGTCTATTATTCGTTTAATTCTTGCTACTTTTATGTGTTGAATTTATTATTTATTTAAAATGTTAATTAGCGTATTTTGTTATAATTGAGAAACGGGGTGATTTGAGGAGTTTAAGGTTATTGATCCTTCAGTTTCAATTTGCTAATGGATGGGTTTACTTACAAGTGTGATCTTTTTAAGAATAGCATTATAATTATAGAATTATAATTATAAATTATATTGGGGTTATCCAAAATCACCACTGGGGCAGGAATTGAAACTGACAGACCATTCAGGAACAACCTGCTGATTTTTCTCAAAAAATCATTTTTTTTTTAGACAAAGCCTATTTTCATATGTCAGGGTACGTCAACAAGCAAAATTGCAGCATTTAAAATCGTAGAAGAGAAGCCTTTGCCTGCTCAACGTGTCCCTACACTGTGGGCTATGTGATCTGAAGGCGTGATTGTGCCGTTTCTTTTTAGCAGGCATTAATGACTATTTAGTCAAGTACATTCTTTAGGAAAGCGATAGAGAAGAGATGAGACAGGTGGTGAAAGTAGAAGGATAAATACGGAAATTAACTGCCGTATTAGACAGCACAGTGACCACTGGCCATGCCGTTATCACTGAGCACCGACAGTCAATTTTTATTTTTGTAGTGAATCGAACCTACAACCACCAGTCTTTTAAGCTAGCACACCACCTATTAGCCCCCCCCCCCCCCCCCCCGGGGGCACATTATAAGTCTTTATGGATCACACAACCATCTACACTTATGTCTTGCGGGGTTAAAAGGGAGCCCAGTCCCCTTGCAGGCTAGTAGGAGCCCACTGGAAAATCCACTATATTTCCACGGGAGTCAGTAAAGCCCCAGAGTTCCGCTATTTGTCTCTTTAGGCATTTAGCTGTTCTCTGACTGATTATTGAAGTAGGCCCTTCGGGAGTATCGTGGCGACTGTGTGTTTCGAGGCGCTCGCTTGAGTTTGTGGGCCGGATCATGCACAATGAACACAATAATGGTCCAGGTTAGTGAGTATGAGTGCCGTCGTGTTCTTACTTATATTAAGCTTCATGCGTTCTGGTCCTGGAGTTGGATAGTTTCCAACTCGTCAGCAAGAACTGAAGGCTGCCGCCTACTTCGGGCTTTTGAAGTTGCAACTTGGAGTGACCGGAGGATATACGTATCCGAAGGCCTTCTAGGGCGAGGACGATGCTGCATTTCATTGACAGTGGCAATGATCCACCATCTGATTAGGGCGCACGGCCAGGCGCAGATGTAAATCTTATCACGTCACTACCTATTAGCCTACAGGGGCACCTGGAAATGCGGTAACGGTCAATAGATCACACCATCGCGAGATGCTAATAACTCAATTTTGGCCTATTATTGACGACGTAGGCATCACTGACATGTGGTTTTAATAGGACGGTGCCTCATGTCACACAGCCAATGAAACGACCAATTTATTGCAAAGCAAATTTCACGATCTCATAATTTCACCAAAACCACCAGTTAAGTGGCCAGCCAAATCAAGTTGATTATTTTTTTATGCAGCTATGTTAAGGACAGACTCTATACGGAGCCAGTCGAATCGATTTCAGCCTTCAAACTTAAAATCCGTGATGTGATTAAAGAAATAGGACCGCCATTTTGCAAAAAGTGATTAAAAATTTTGATGAAAGAATCGACATCTGTCAGCATGGTCCTGGTGAATATTTGCCACATATCATTTTTCATTCATAATTGCCGAACTTTTCTCTTCGTCATACAATAAAAATTTGAATCGTTTTAATATAATTTTTTCTTTTATTTTGTTTTGAGAGACAAATTTTTTGTTGAAAAAACCCAATATATGACTAATTAAGAGGTACTTTTTGGAAATTGAAAAAAGTACTTTTTTTTAAATAGTACATATTTTAAAGTACTTTTAAAAAAAATTTTTTTTTGGGCTGAATCAACGTTTGCTTGAAAAAAAAACTGTGTAAAGTTCTGTTGTATGGTAACTTTTTCAAAAAGGTACATTTCAAAAAGTACTTTAAAAGGTACTTTTATATAAGCTACTTTCTTATATCGTATTTTTTAACTGAAAAACTTACAATAGAAGAAGTTGTTTTAAATTATTATAAAATCATTATATTTTAACAACTACTTGAAAGTACTTTTTGATAGGCACCTTTTTTAAAAATAATATTGATAACCCCTATAGTTGTCTCCTAATTTCGTTTGGGATTAACAAGTTTCAGCGTTTATAAGGCCTTAACCTGGAGTACACTTAATCTGTGCCACAAAGAGTAAAAGCTTATCCCTTTTCTGCACAGACAATATATAATTTGCAAAGAGACACAAAAGGTCATTTCACTTAAATTTTTTTTGTTAGTGTTAATTTTTTACTAACTGAAACTAAGCATCTTCGTAACAATATGTTCGTTTTTATACCCGCTCGCCTTCCGCATCGTCAGCCAGCAATTTTAATTATGGAAATAGTGTGAGCTATTCCAATTGGAAAACCCTTAAAAAAATTTCCGTAATTCAAATGAATTTGAACTATTTATAGCCATGAAATCAAGTCACTTGTAATCAGGCGGTTTAACCTGCAAACAACAAAAAAAAAATACTTTCCGCTAAAAAACACGATACTCAATATAAAAAGATCATTAAATTCTATCAAGATGAACAACTTTAATAAAAACAATAGAAACACAAAATGCAAAGAAAAAAATAACAACAACAACAAAAATGTTTTCCGTTGGATTTTTGTTTTATTGCACTTCTTTGTTATACACAGATTTCTAATCAAACACACGATCAATGTTTTTGATCTTGATCATTTAATCTTTTTTTTTTTTTTGTTGCATTTTCCTGATTTCTTGGTTCTTGGTTTTTCTGCAATAATTTTCTTTTACTGTTTTTCTTCACTTATTTTATTTGCTTATTTATTAAGGTTTATTTATTTGTTTGTCTTTTGGTATATTTTTAGTTGGTTGGAATAGTTGCCTCGAATTGTTGCAGCCAGGCAGTGTGTTGTAATCGATCTCATTGCGCCGCCAATAAACATGTGAACAAACATGATTTTCTACACGATCTTCAAGTATTTGTTGTTCAACATTGTTTTTTTTTATTTTTTGTTTTCTTCTTCTTATAGCACTCCGATATTTGGTTTTTGCCTCTTTTTTTTTTTTTGGTATTTTTTTTATCGCTTATTTAGTATGAATTGTGGCAAGTATGAATGTGTATATTAGCCAAAATGTCTATAAGTGGCAAGCAAGTGTACGAGTCATTTCTAAGTTTGTTGCCATGTGTACTCTTATTTATCAGACTGGTATTTTGTTTGTTTGAGCAGTTGCAAGCAACAACACAAAATCAATAAATTAACAAACAAAAATCTGAATACGGTTCGGTAAAAAACGGAAGCATGTTTTTGTTTTAAATACAAGTTCAGTTTACATTGAAAAAATAATTAATTTTCCAAGTTTAGTGTTGTATTTTATGTTCCTTATTTTTTGCTTTTGCTTTTGTTTTTGCTCTCTTATTTAATCGTTAAATTAAGCAAAATTTTCATTTGCGTTTAAACTTTATTTAAATACGTTTACAATGTTGCTGTTCCAAAAAAATTAAAAATGTTGCCACAGACACACTTTTGTAAACAAACATTTTGGAGCATTTGTTTGTTTGGAATTTATAGCAGCCTGGTCCGGTCCTTCTAAAATTGATGTACTGTCTAGCTAAAAGAACTTGTAGACCATTTCGTTGATAGTAGGAATCGTGCGTCAAGATTCCCAGATTCTCCACATTCAAATCCACTACAAATTTTTCAGGATTTGGTATTAAGTTATTTGGATTTATTCCATACACAGATTTGTTGATATGCAGACTTAAGATAATCCCACTTACTCCAGATTACAACAAAAAGCTGGACACAATTTACACTATAGCTAAAAATAAAAGCTACAAACCCACTACTATCCACAAATTTCTTAAGCTATTCTATACTAAAAACAGTAATAAAGAAGACAAAGTGACAATCGATGCAACACTATGGTACACCTTTACTAACACAGGACTAGAAATATATATAGATTAACTAACCTTTTTAACAAAAAACGTTTATCATACATAATACATAATCTCAGGACATCGGTAGAAACAACTGACAAATTTAGTTCCAACCTAATGTACAAACTTGCTTGTCGCTTCAAACATACAGCACACATACGGTCATACAAAAGAAAAGACTCCAACTTTGCATTACAACTTGACCCTCACGGCCATCCAACAATAACGAGTCCGCAATTTAACGTTTTTTTTTTTCAACTAGTGCTTATTTCGTGAACACTTAGCTCGTGTTTGATTTGACAGATAATTAGTTTTTTCCTTCCGCTGAACGAATATGGTTGTGTATATGCTTGAACAACGCTAGGAAATATTGCGACATTACTTTGAAAATCATGGTAATGTTGCAGAATGTATGCGAAAATTGCGTTTGGAAGAAGAAAAGCACCGTCAGCTCCGTATGTTCATTATCTTGTGAAAAAAGTGAAAGAAACTGGCACATCTTCATCGATAAACCAAGGCGTGAAAAACCAAAAACAGTGCGTACACCCGAGAATATTGCTGCTGTGACAGAAGGTGTGCGTGAAGCACTATCAACATCAATTCACCGTCGTTCTCAACAATTGAACATTTCAGAGACATCATTGAGACGAATTTTGCATAAAGACCTTAGTATGACGCCACACAAAGTCCAATTGGTTCAGGAGTTGAAGCCAAATGCGTTTTCGCTTCGCTTAGTGGGCCTGCGATCTACTTATAGAAGCTGCCGATTTTGCAAAAAAAGTCATCTTTTCAGATGAAGCTCATTCTGATCTTGGCGGGTATGTAAACAAGCAAAACTGTCGCATTTGGGGCACAGAAAACCCGCACGCATACATTGAAAAGCCGACGCCCCCAAAACGAGCCATTGTTTGGTGCGGATTTTGGTTTAGAGCAATAATTGGGCCATTTTTCAGGAGTGGGCGTTACAGTCAATGGCAATCGCTATCGGGCCATGTTGAACGTACTCTTGTTCACAAAATTTGAAGAGGAGGATATTGGCAACATTTGGTTTTAACAGGACGGCGCTCCGTGCCACACAGCCGAAGCTAGGTAGTTTTGTTCATAGCATCCAAAACAAAAAAAAAAGTTATTTGACGGACCCTATAGATGAATGTACGATATTACTATATCCTAGCAAAAAAGGACGAAGACTAGACATTCTTGAAAACATGGAAATCTACAAGACAAAAAATTTTAATAGTGACAATATAAACGAACAAGTAAATACGATCTCAGACACAAATTTCACACTACTCATACACTCGAACTCTTACTCGAACAAACAAAAAACACTCTTAGGCGAAGACACATGTATCTGTATAATAATGAAAAAATTAGCCCCGCATACAATACCATGTGGCGGGCATTTTACCTACAAAAGTAGCTACGACCTTAATGAAAGAACTACCTAAACCTAAAAACTGACTCACCATTAGAGTCTAAAACATGACTTGAGAATAATGAGATCACACCGAAAGCCATCACCGTTCATAGAAAAGAACAAACAGCCAGCAAAGAAGGATTGGAATGACAACAATATTATCAGAATTTTATTATCTTTTCTTCTGAAAATATAACAACTTGCCACCCTGAAAAATGGAAACGTGCAAAAATAATATCAACTCCTAACCCGGGGAATGAATTTCGCCCCCACAGTTATAATAAGCTTCCTTTCGAAAGCATTGGAAAAAATTTTGCACCAACAAATAAGTGAGTGGATTTTGGAAATAATTTGATGTGTGAGAGATCATCGGGTCTCCGACGTCATTACAGCTATGCAGCTGCTTTGGTGGATATTACGAAAAGCATTAGACGTAAAAAATGTTAAGGGGGAAAATTAGTTTGTTTGCTGCTTCTCGATTATTCAAGAGCATTTGATATGATTGACCACGTAATATTGTATAACGAACTTAGACCCCTCTTTAGGTTTTCTTGGACCGCTATACATCTTATATTGTCTTATCTGATGGACCCTAAACAACCAGTATATGTTAGATGCCCCTGTAGGCTAGTAGGTAGTGTATTAGCTTATAAGACGGGGGGTTGTGAGTTCGATTCCCAACAAAGATCTTGGTTTTTTTTTACTACAAAAAATAAAAATTGACTGTCGGTGGGGCTGCTCAGTGATAAAGGCATGGTCACTGGTCACTGTGCTGTCCTATACGACAGTTAATTTCCGTAACTATTCTTCTACTTTCACCACCTGTCTCATCTCTTCTCTATCCCTTTCCTAAAGAATGTAGCACGGTACTTGACTGAATAGGCATTGTTGCCTGAAGTGCTGCTTCTCTTATGAAAAGAAAGAAAAAGAGGAAGAGGATAGTGTCTAACACGGCTGGCCTTGAAAGAGGTGTACCTTAAGGGTGAATTTGGAAACCACTACTTTTCTCAATTTATGCTAATGACCTACTAGATAATTTGAATAACTGTTATGAAGTGCTATTATGGAATAGCAGCCTAGCACATGGCATCATAGAAAATTTGGCGAAACTTAATAATGATTTGAGTAGCATTTATGGATGGGCATTTAGGAAACGCTTTTACTTAATATGTGCTTAGATTTTCCGATGGGGCTAGATTCACTCTTATTTGGGTACGGTTTTCCGTCGACCCTCGTCAAATTTGGTTTGTGAACTTTCAGTTTGCTATCTTCAGTGTTCTTTTCACACTCCAGCGAAATCTAGGAGTCTGGTAATATATAGGAAAAGTATACATTCTCTTATCGAACAGTAAATCAAGTTGTGTTGATAATTCAAGAAATCTGGGCAACGTAATTAATAATGTGGTCGACACATATCAATGCGCTGATTATTCCATCGTATGTTAAATGGACGACATTAAGGGTGAGATACTGGCTTAGGAATGAAATGATACCGGGTTTTATTTACGGGTCTAATTTACGATTGTGAATTATTTTCTGGCAGTGATAGTGCTAGTATGATTAAACGAAGTCTTATACAACAATATAGTCAAGTATGCCTATGCGCTCTCAGAAGGTGGGATCATGTTTCGTCATATGTGAAAAAAATTTTTGTAGATATTTTGGGAATAAGAATTTTAATTTTTCTTCATCAAATCGTATATACATAAATCCCAGAATATTAAACTCGTGTGGTTAGGTGTGATAGATAGGAGCGAGGAAGATATTGTTAAAATTGTCAAATAGCGGATTTTTCAACAAGAATTGTGGCAACACCAACACAACATAATAGTTTTGACATTTAAATTTTTGACGTATTCGTAGTTGCTGCATTGGCAATTGTAACAATGAATTTAATTAATTATGAAACTCGAATTAAAATAATCAAAAGCCACAAAGTTATATTGCGCAAAGCTCGTGATATTTTCGGACATCATAATCGACCTTCTGAGACCGCTATTTAAAATTGAGTCGACAGACTCGATGGCAGCTGTGAGCCACAGTGTTGAAGCGGATGCAAATTTGTAAATTCCTCGACATTCCAATCAATTGGGGTTTTCCAGAACCATTACATGGCGAATTTTGCGTAAGGTTTTGACTTTGCAGCCTTACAAGGTTTAACTAGTGTAGGAATTGCAGCCGACCGACCAGTTACATCGCCGTTGATTCCCTCAATTCATGCAGGAACAACCAGCTGGTTTTTCTGAAAAAATTATTTTTTCAGGCGAAGCCCACTTTCAATTGTCAGGGTGTGGCAACAAGCAAAATTGGCGCATTTGGGCTTCCGAAAATCCTAGAGCACTTCTTGAGTAGCCCTTGCATGCTCAATGTGCCACTGTATGATGCTATGTGAGGTGGAGGCGTGATTAGGCAGTTTTTTCCCCAGGATGAGGCTGGAAATACGGTAAAGGTCAATGACATGGCTAACGACGTGGATATCACTGACATGTAGTTGCAACAGTACAGTGCCACATGTCACACAAGCAATGACATGATCAAATTATTGCAAACCAAATTTCCCGTCGCATAATTTCAGGACAATCAGCAGTTAAGTGGCTAAACAGATCGTGTGATTTAACATCAGTGGAGTATTTTTTGTGGGACTATGTTAAGGACAGAGTCTATATGAAGCCAATCGAATCGATTTCAGCCTTAAAACTCAAAATCCGTGATGTGATTAACGAAATAGGAGCGCCATTTGGCCAAAAAGTGATTAAAAGCTTTGATGAAAGAGTCGACATCTGTCAGCGTGGTGGTCGTGGTGGACATTTGCCGGATATTATTTTTCATTCACAATTGCCGAAATTTTCTCTTTGTAATACATTTAAAAATTGGATTGGTTTTAATCTAATTTTTTTGTTTTATTTTGTTTTAGTTAACAAACTTCTTGTTAAAAAACCCTTTACAAATCACTTATTTCCCAGCGGTAGGGTTTTTGCATACTGTCTGTCTTCGGAGTGGTATTCTACATAGCCAGATATTAAACAAAAATCCAATATCAATCAATAAAATTTATACATTTTTGAAATTTTTTTTGTAAAAGGTGCCACCAAATAATGTGGTGAAATATTGAATATAAAAATATTTTTTTTAATTTTTATATAAAGAAATTGTGCACAAGAAATTATTTAGAAAGGAGGTACTTTTTGAAAATTGAAAAACAAAACCTCTTTTGTTAAATGTACCCTATTTAAAAGATCACCGTAAAAAGTAATAATTTTTAAAAAGGTACCTTTTTTAAAATAGTACTTATTTTAAAGTACTTCTAACAAGAAACAGAAATCCAACATCAAGCAATAAAATGTATACATTTATACATTTTTTTTTGTTAAACGTGCCACCCAATAGTGTGGTGAAATATTGAAAATAAAAATAATATTTTTTTTTTGTAATTTTTGAATAAAAAAATTATGTAGAAAATATTAAAACGATCAATTAATTATAATTATTTTTTAAAAACTATAAAAAATATATAAAAAAAATTATTAAATACGCTAAATTATATGTGAACTATAAATCAGTATTAATTGAATTTTAATAAAATGAAAGCGGCATCCAAGAATACCGGGTTGAAGAAAAGTTTTGGGTGTTTAGTTTAGCAATTGCATATAAAGAATAATAAAAAATCGTGGCTTAAAATCATATACAAAGCAACAATAACAAAAACAGCTAAGAACGTGTTGCAATAGTTAATAGATTGTAAAGACACAAAATAACGTGGCACTTAGAATTGTGTGACAAGTTTAAATCGTAATTAAAAAAAAAAACAAAATTCAAATGTGGCCATTAAACAGATACGGCTTCTCTTAAAGCAAGTGTTGTTATAGATTAAATTACAAAAATAAAAAAAATAATAATTGAAAATCATTAAAATTTATTATACCAAATAATTTATATAATAAAATTATAAAAAATTTTAAAATTAAATAAATAGGAGTTTTATTTAAATTTTATATATTTTTGTTTAAATATATTCTAGTTATCTTTGGGGTGTGCAAAAGTATGAATTTTTGTAAAAGAAATAACACTCTTCTCCATCGATCTTATGTAATGTACGTGCTTGAATTTAATACTCAGCTTTTAGTTAAAAACAAAACGTTCTGCCTTTACAGTACTCTATATTTCGTAATCCAACTTTGCTTTTTAAGAAGAGCAAATACACTAAATACAAATAACTTCCAATTATATTTTCGTTACACATTTGACAGCTACTGTAAATATATATATATATATTTTTTTTTAATAAAAATTTTTGACTTCCTGAAAAACAAGTTTTTAGCACATTTTTTTTTAAACATTTTCGAAACACTTGTAAATTTAATCAATTTATTTCCCATAATTTATATTTTTATTAATTCAAATAAAACATTTAAATTTATTTTATTATTATTTTCAGACACGCCGATTTGTTTTTCAATTAATGGCACAAATAAACGTTATTTGAAAGCCAGGTTTTAGCAATAAAAATATAATAAATTTATGTCTTTATTAATTGTATTGTTGTATATATAAAATTCAGGTTGATACAGTGGTAGCCTGTCTGTCTGACTGTCGTATTGTTTATTATATGATATTAATGAAAATAACACCGCTTAACACAAAAAACGCTAATCAAAGCAATAAAATAAAAATATATCTGAATATAAATCAACTTATTCTAATAATGGTTAGAAAAATGATTACTTGCACAACAATGAATTCTATAACCTGCAAAAAATTGTAGATAAGGCTTTTTGTTAGTTGGAAATTTTTATATTTTATCTTTTTGATATTATAATTTAGGCTTTTTGAATTCTTAATGGGGGCTTGTTATTCTTCCGAGAATCTTTATAGTCGTTTTAACGGAAAAATAAAGTGTCTCATTTTGATTTATCCGGCAATTTAATTTTAATTAGAACTAGCAAACCTACCTACTGAATTCATTTCGATTACAAAAATGAAGAGGAATTTAGTTGAACTTCTCTAAGTAAAAAATGAAAGTAAATCCAAAGTAAATACTGAATCGAAGCGTTATACGTGTCCTCAAATTAACCGTTTCATTGAAGTGCCCTTTGGTAAATCACTATTTTTGTTTTTTGATCTGACATTAACACAAATAAAGCGGATGGTTTCCCAGGTGCCCTGGAGGCTAGTAGGTAGTGTACTAGCTTGTAAATATGGGGGTTGTGGGTTCGATTCCCAACAAAGACCTTGGTTTTTTTCACTACAAAAATAAAAATTGACTATTGGTGTGGCTGCTCGCTGTGCTGCCTTATACACGGCAGTAAATTTCCGACTATCTTTCTACTTTCACCACCTGTTTTATCTATTCTATATCTCTTTCCTAAAAGAATGTAGCTCGGTACTTGTCTAAATAGGGATTGTTGCTGCCTGAGTGCTACTTCTCTTAAAAAAAAAAAAAAAAAAACTCGTGAATACACAACGTATAGCTGCCCATATGAAAAACAATGATTTTTTAAATTTATCACGCAACCACTAAGCGATTGGCCTTGCAACTTGTAAATTGTTAATGCAAATGCAAGGCGAACCGGAAATTGCAATCAAACCGAAGATCAGTCGGAATCATTGGTATTCGAGGAATACATACATTTTCACCTGCGTACTTTTCGTTTGATTAATGGTTGCCTCAATCAAATTCGGCATAAGTCTTTTCACCGCAAGTCGAGTACCGTTGCAGAGTCTGGGTGGATTCAAATTACGCAATATCATAATAACTGAATCAACCTTGAGCTGCAAGTTATGTGGTGGAAATCCTAGTAACTTCAGAAAGTTCAAAAACTCCATTGGATAATTTACTGCATCATCAGGATTTGTTGTGGAATCAACGGATTTGTATGTCACGAAATCCCCATCGATTTTTGATTGAATGATGAAATTCAGTGTGTGTACAACATCATTATTCTTTGCGGCGAGAATTGCTCGTTGACTTAACCAAAAATAATTCAGATAATTCTCACTAATGTTTGGGAAAACATTTTCAATAAGAGCTAATTGAGAGTCTACAAATCGGCAAAAGTCGTTGGTAAGAGTAATTAATCCAGCTGTCGCATTAACTGGGACTTTTCCATTGCCAACAGCTAACAATTGTTTGGAAAATTGTGCAGCACTTTGATCATTTTGAATTTGAACTCTCCTATTAGTGGTTAGCGACAATGTTTTTACGTTATTTCACAAAGGTGATGCCTTCAGGCAAGCATTCAATTCATCTGTAGGCGTTGCACGGGGAATTACTGGCAACGTCTGCCTGAAATCGCCTGCCAACGATATCATCAAGCCGCCAAAGATGTTGTTATTTCGCCGGAGATCCTTCAGTGTGAAGTTAAATGCTTCAAGTGATTTCTTATGTGCCATTTTGCACTCATCCCAAACAATGAGCTTGCATTGCATCAACAATTTTACCATTGTGCTGGATCGGGACATATTGCATGTTGGAGTATCAATTGTGTTTAAATTGAATGACAACTTAAGCACAGAATGTGCAGAACGACCGCCATCTAGAAGAGTCGCCGCAATTCCAGATGATGCTATCGGCAAAGCTATGTCACATCTTGAGCGAAAAGTGGCCAAAATCTAGGAATTGACAAATATTTTCCCTATTCCTCCAGGTGCGTCCAAGAAGAATAGAAACCAAATTTGGCGCAGGTTGACGTAAAATCATACCCGTGTAAAATATACTTCACTCCATCCGAATTTTATACCATTTCTACCATCCTATGCGTAAAAAAAAGGAATACAACTCTCATGTAAGGGTCAGCGACGCCAAAGGCTATTTTGGAGCTGCTCGACCACGTACAGAAGTGGCCCTCTTCTCATTTGGGAAAGTAGAGTATCCAACTGTATTGATTCCCTTGAGCAATCCTTGGATTGTATTTCACTGCTTTATCGTAATGCTCTAAAGAAGTAATGAAACTTGTTTCCGTTACTCGCACGTTTTTGCGTTTAACTCGATTTTCATTGAGAGCGCATTCATTTATGGTTGATTGGTCAGTGAATATCCACTACGCCTTACAGGGAAAATTAATTTTTTACCAGAACTGTTCGTATGGTGGCATTGTAGGCCATTGCAGTAGGTAGTGTACCAGCTTGGCAGTCTGGGGGTTGTGGGTTCGATTCCCAACGAAGACCGTGTTTTTTTTTGTCACTACAAAAATAAAAATTGACTGTCGTTTTGGCTGCTCAGCGATAAAGGCATAGTCAATGGTCGCCTTCTTTATTCCTTTGGAGTATCAAAAGAATGTAGCCCGGCACTTAACTAAATAGGAATTGTAGCCTGAAGTGCAACTTCTCTTTAAAAAAAAAATGTGGAATAAATTCCCTGCAGAGATCTTTTCTGTCACTTTCAATGTGGAAAATTCAAACACTACTCCCTTTTTCCTTCTCCCCATAACCTAATTTTCTAGTTCTGGTATAATATATTGCATGTCTAGGGATTATCCCCTGAGTGCTGATCAGAAAAAAAAATATAATTCTTCTAATTGTAAATAAAAAAGGAAAAACTAAATATCAACATTAATCAAAATAAATAAAATTGTAATTAAACTATAACTCAAGCCCCTGAGGTAGTCTAATAGCTTACAAGACTGGGGGTTGTGGGTTCGATTCCCAACAAAAGTCTTTGGTTTTTTTCCACTACAAATAAAAAATTGACTGTGGGCGGGGCTGCTCAGGTATGAAGGCATGGTCACTGGTCACTCGGCTGTCTTATACGACAGTTAATTTCCGTAACTATCCTTCTACCTTCGCCAACTGTCGCATCTCTTCTCTATCCCTTTCCTAAAGAATGTAGCACGGTACTTGGCTAAATAGGCATTGTTGCCTGAAGTGTTACTTCTTTAAAAAAATGTTTATTATAATAGAAATAGTTCATAAATTTATCTCTGTGGTGTCTTTAACTTTATGTAAGGGTAGGTCTAGAAATGTGATGCAGTATTAAAAAAATGGGCCTCTTAATACATGTGCACTTTTGGCAGAGATTTCGTATGAAAATTTTTCGTAATTGTGGCTAAAACAAATGTTATTATCCTCTTAAATATTGGTGTAAGTGTTTTTATAGAGGTTACACAGCTCCTGCCGCAATTGTTTAATTGAAGGAAATGTTTTGTAACGCATCTAAGGTCGTGCGACTTAACGCCGCTAAACTATTTTCTTTGGAGATATAAGTAGCCGCTAATCTACACCGATAAGCCTGAAATGAATGCCGATTTGGAGAACTTAATCGTGTTATTGACGATATACAAATTTTGGAAAACAGTCATTGAAAATTGATCCTCAGATTAAACTAAATCCGAGCTTTAGCGGTTTTATTTAAACTTTAAGGTAAATTCATGGAAATTTAAAAATATGTGCGTATGTTTTCAGACGGGGTTTGATTTAATTGGGTATGATTTTACGTCATCCCGCGTCAAATGAGTAATTAAAAAAACTCATCGTTTTTTTCCATTTCAATTTTATACCTCTATAAAAAACACCTTTTATAATTGCTGGACACGACACGCCAAAGTTTATTTATTATTTTATTTATTGATTGCATTCCTGCACGAGTTGTATAATGTCATTTTGATGAAATCTCTCTTTTTAGTAAGTTTTTATTAGACCGAGTCATTTCCATATTTGAGGTTCGAATAAAAACTTAATATTTTGCCTTAGAGTATTAGTGGACCACACTTCTTAAAACGATAGGCTGCTAAAGTAGTAATTTACCACCACTCAATAACCGAGTTCTTTCTATCAATGTCTATAACAGAGCTGGCGAAATCCGCTATTATATTCGTATTTAATTACATGAAGTCGTAATTGGAATATTTAAGTTACAATTAAATTCGAAAATCTGTAATTGTAATTAGGCATTAACCATTACATATAATTGATAATTAAAAAATATCAATTACAATCATATGCACTTGTGGATATTGAAATGTTAAATTATAATTAAATTTGATATTAAAATTACAGCTCAATTTAGATGTTAAAACTATAGTTAATTAATTAGTTAAATAATTGTAATTAGGCAGTAACCATTACTTGCAATTAAACAAAATTCAATTTAATTCTAAGAATTGCTAAGATCGATATACTTATGAAAGAGCTACGATTTTCTGCCTACCTAGGCTATAAACAATGGAATTAAAATTTTTAAAAATTTTATTTTATCTAAAGCATGAGCCCTACTAACGGCCACATATATTTATTGACAATTTTAAAATTAATTACTGGGAATTTATTTGTTAAATATCGCTTGACATAAATATTACATTTAAAATGATTCTGATTTGTTTTCATTTCTGCAGGCTAATATTTTCTGTGAGGTGTAAAATGTATTATGACACCATATAACAACAATTTTATTTAAGATTAAGTGTTAAAAATATTATTTTTATTATTATTATTTGTTTTTTTTTTTTTTTTTGGTTAAAATATGATAAAGATCGCAAATCGCAACCTTTCAAAAATATTTATGACACGAGCTGCTTTTGTCAATAATTTGCGTCACCTTGTAACTTGGGTAACCAAAATTTTTTAATGTTTTATATTCAAATATTTTTTGTTTTGCTGATTTGCAGACCAACACACAACACTCAACACAGGCACACAGTCAGGCAGCTATAAAAACCAACCACAAACATATTTTTATTTTTCTTAACGACAATCTACGTGTTATGCGTTCAGGAAAATACTTGTATACCGAATGCTGTTGTTGTTATTGCTATTAATATTGCTAGTGCTGGTGCTGTTGCTGTCAATGGCTGAATTATTTGTTGAAATTGTCGCCAAAGTTGCAATTTTTTATTATTGTCGTTGCTGTTGTTGGTAACTGTTGGCTGTTGTCGCATTTCATTAAAGTTTGTTACTCATATACAAAATATTTTCTTATATTTTTATTAAGATTTTATTTTATTATTTTTTTGTTATTTGTGATTATTGTTGACTTTAAATGATGCACAGTGGGGGATTTAACCAAAAAAAAAGTAATAATTGGGTATTTTTTAAAGGTGTTTTTTACATGTAAACGGGTTAAAAAATAACCTTTACGGACTGGTTCCATTAAATATATTAAAAATAAAAATAACATGATTTTTTTATTTTAGAACTAAACAACATTATAGGTTAGAACTAGACAAAAAAAGTAAAACCTTCTAATGGCTCAAGCATACAAAAATTTGCCATAATTTTTTTACAGAAAATTCTTTATTGTTTCCAGACGTGACAATTTTTGTGTCTTCTTCTACAGAGTGTCCGCCGGGAAGGTACACTACTTTGTTTTACCTCCACTTTGGTAAATAATAGTCTTTACAGGTAATATTTGACAGTCGTAAAGTAGACACGTGACAAATTTATTATGGAAAAATATTCATTAAACCAACGTGTTTTAATCGTTAAAACATTTTATCAAAATCAATCATCGATTACTGTGACGATGAGAAAGTTAAGTGAAATTTTTGGGAGATACAATATACCAAACTAGTTATCGTGTAGTGATAAGGTTTACATCTGCACCGGCGGTAAGCCATAGTCAGATGGTGGCCATTGCCACTGTGAATGAAAAGCAACGCCATTCACGCCCTAGAAGGCCTTCGAATCTGTGGATCCTCCGGTCACTCCTAGTAGCAATTTCAAAAGCTCGAAGTAGGTCGCAGCCTTTACTCCTTGCTAAAGAGTTGGAGACTATCCAACTCCTGGTCCAGAACGCATGAAGCTTAATATAATTAAGAATACAACGGCATTCATACTCACTGGACCTGAACCATTTATTGTGTTCATTTTGAATGATCCGACCCACAAACTCTCACGAGGGCCTTGAAACCACAACCACCACGATACTCTCATATAGGGGCCAACCTCAATAATCAGCTTCTAAAGAGACAAATAGTGAACTCTGCGAGCCTACCGATACCCGTGGAAATATGTGGATTGTCCAGATGGCTCCTACTAGCCTTTAAGGGGCTCCCTTTTACCCCGCAAGACACCAGTCTAGATGGAATAGTAGGTTCCAAAAAACTATCATGTGCCCCCGGGGGGAAGTTATCGTGTAGTAAATGATTTCGAAGAAAGAGGGTCTGTAGGTGATAGGCCCAAGCATGGAGTCCAATGTATTGCAAGATCGGCTAAAAATATTACTGCTGCTCAAGAAAGCGTTCAAAACAATCCATCAACTTCAATTCGACTCCGTGCTCAAGAGCTTGGCTTTCAAAGAACAGCTTTGGCCACAATTTTGCACAAGAATTTGCATTTCTTACCATACAATCTTCAGTTTACGTAAGAGCTTCTTCCACGAAACCATTAACATACATATGCCAATAGGATGTTACAGCGCGCCCCTGACAACCGTGATTTTCATTAAGAAATCATACGGAGTGAGATGACACATTTTCATTTGAATGGATATGTGAATAAACATAATAGTCGGTTTTGGGGAATGGGAAACCCTTAAATTATTCAACAGTGCTCTGTAGGTTAGCAGGTAGTGTGCTAGCTTATATGACTGGGAGTTGTGGGTTCGATTCCGAACAAAGACCTTGTTTTTTTTTCACTATAAATACTAATTGACTGTCGGTGAGGCTGTTCAGTGATAATGGCATGGTCACTGGTCACTGAGCTGTCGTAGACGACAGTTCATTTCCGTAACTATCCTTCCACTTTTACCACCTGCATCATCTCTTCTCTATCCCTTTCCTAAAGAAGGTAGCACGGTACTTGACTAAATAGCCATTGTTGCCTGAAGTGCTAGTTCTCTTAAAAATAAAAATCACAGCCACCTTTACATCCATTAAAAGTGACAATCTGGTGTGCAATTTGTTCAGGAGGAATCATAGGACCTTATTGCTTTGAAAATGTCGTTACGGTGATTACGTTTTGAGAACGATATCGTGATGTGTTTGATTAGATTAATATGTGGTATTAACATGGCGGTGCCACATCGCATACAGCCAGGATTAAAATGGAATAAATGCGAGACCTCATTCCACAACAAGTCATTTTAAGAAATGGTAATGTTGATTGGCCTCCACGGTCACCTGATTTGACTGCTGCGAACTTATTTTTGTGGGAATATTTGAAAATTATTTTTTTTTTTGTTTTCAAACACACCTACTGTGTAGTGTTTAATATTTTTTTATTAATGAGAATACTTTTTCAGCATTTTTATTTACGCTTAAAAATTTTATTTATTTCAGACACAAAATATTTATTATAGAAATACAGACGTTTTCATTTGTAATTAAAAAATACACATGTACTCGATATAGAAAAAAGCATGTATTTTTTAAGCGAAAATGTCAACGACATTTCAAAAACCAAATATTCGAATAAATATTTTTAAAGATATTTGACCACAATAAAAACAAAATTATAATATTTTAATATATTAATAATATCTAATTTTTTTAAAAATTATTATTTTGACAAGAACCTAAATATAGAAAATATAAACAATGTTTAATGATTAAAAAAAATTATTGGGTTATTCAAATAAATAATTCTAATATGGCTTAAGCTCTCATTTATTTTAATTTACAAGCTTCTAAAGAATAAAAATATTCACAAATATTTTTGTTAATTTTAAAAGAGATCATGCAGCTAGTCTTAAATCATTATCAGAATACTTCCCATCTACCTTCTTAAAGCTGTGTAAGTTACCACAAATATCAGCTATTTAATAAACCAACAAGAGCACGCACAATCCAAATCTTTTTATCCGCTCTTTTTAGTCTTGCTTTCTGTTAACTATCGAGTTTAAAAATAATGCAATTTTATTTTTGACAAAATATTTTTTATAAACAATTAATTTAAGTACATGATCTTTATATAAAAATTAAATAAATTTTATTTATATTTTTTTTCAATATTTCACCACACTATTGGGTGGCATCTTCAGGAAAAAAATGCATACACAATTTTTTAAGTTATCAATAAATGTAAAATTGTTGTAAAATTAAACAAAAAATGTCCACCACACCCTGCTGTCATATGTCGATTCTTTCATCAAAGTTTTTAATGACTTTTTGGCAAAATGGCGGTTCTATTTCGTTAATAACATCACGGATTTTGAGCGTTAGGGCTAAAATCGATTCGGTTGGCCTGTCCATAACAAAAAATTATTCAGTCGTTTTAAATCACATGATTTGCCTGACCTCCACCAAATTCTTTATAGCGGTCTCAAAAGGACGATTATGTTGTCCGAAAACATAACGAATTTTTCACAATATAACTTTAACAGAACCACCATTTTCCTAGTGGATTTTAATTATTTTAATGCGATTTTCGTGCGAAATTGTATTCATTGTAACAATTGCCAATGCATCTACTATGAATATGCCCAAAAAAACAGATGTCAAAACTGTTTTGGATTCATAGTATTTGAATGGCAGTCGCACTTTCTTTTACAAATCAATTTCATTCACGTAAACATTTGCATATTTATACAGAGGACATCGCCATATCCTAATATAACATCAAATACTGATAAATTTTGCTGCCTAACTATGGAATACTTTTTGGTATCATCTCTACAGCAAAATACATGTAGTTACGTTTATTCCTTTTAAAAAACGTTTTGCTTTAATTTGAGTCCTTTTATTGCAAAATAGTAATACAGCACTTTAGAGTTTGAAATTGAGTTAAACGATTTATTTATTTATTTCAACACCTACAAAATAATGGATGGTAACTTTGTTGTCTTCACTCACTGATGACTCAACATGAATTATTTTATCTATCCAGCAAGTGGTGCTTATATAGTTGTTTTCTCTATACAAGAATATTCTACTTTAACATCACTCCATATTGTTGTTGTTATTATTGTTCAGGGTAGGGGTTCACTTGTGGATGTGCGCTTTGTTTTATTTTGTGTTATAGTTGTTTTCGTTTTCATTTTAACTTATTTGGTAGAATTTCTCAAACGTATGTTGTTGTTGTCTTGTGTGTACAAGATTTCCTAGAAAACTACGCTATTTATAAAATGTACAGTGAGTCGTTTCTTTTATTGTTAATTATTTTCTTTTAAAGCTTAATAAATCATAATCGTAAGAATAAGTAGTATAAGTAGGGGCTATAGAAGATTTTTGCTCATTAGTGAAGCCAATAGTTTAAAAATTTTTTAATGGCCAAGACGGGGTTTGTTTTAAAAATGGACCTTAAATATTAATTTTGACTCCAATATTGCAATTCAATTCGATGAATCATTATGACTGAAATTTTGACATCATTTTTACTGATTCGATATTTTCACCTAAGCAGCAACAAAGGGTTGTCTAGTTCGGTCAAACCTGATGATTATTCCATTTTCACACTGCAGCATCTAAACTTTGATTACGGTTTTTAAATTGAATAATTCATAATGTGTTGTGCCTTATTTTTACTAAACCTTAACCGGATGATGTAAAAAATTTTTATAATTCTTACTTCTTTTACTATGGCAACACTTTAGAGCATAAATAAAAATTTTTTGCAATGCGTAAAAATGCGGATATATATGCGGGTCAGTACACAGACCTGAATGTTCCCGTAGTGCGCAAGTTTTCTCCTGATGCTTATCTTCTTTAACAGCTGAATTAGATTAAATTTTTACTGATAATTGAATTTATTTTTCATTGGCAGTAAATATTATTAATTACTGAAAAATTTGCAGTACACGGTAAATTTACTTACACTGCAAATGAATCATCATAACTAAATTTTATTGGAATTTAATTTAAGAATTTTTACTCATTATTAATCTTATGGTAATGATCAGAAAGGTCATTATTAAGTGGCAATGTAACTTTAATTGCAGTATCATTAAAAATTTACTGGTATTGGAAAATAAATTTGCAATATCAGTAATAAATTATTTTTATTGCAATTTTACTGATACCTAAAAGTACTGATTAAGGCTTAGAACTTGGTCGTGAAGCACGCTGGCTTAAAAGTTGCAGAATTGTAAAATAAATATTATTAATTCATCTTTAGATACTCCAATAGAATGCATTGAAATACGGCCAACATTATCCATTCTACTACGGCGTTTTTTTTTCGATTTATTATATATTAAGCAATCGGAGGGAGTTTTTGACTTGCTGGTGATAGTGCACAGAATAGTGCAAGACCACATTCGTCTTTTATAAGCATAGTTCAGATTTCAATAATTTTTTATTTGGGTCACTGATTTTGTCATCCCTTATGGAAACGCGTTGTTTTACAGGGTTTTAGCCGCTATTTTCCAATATTTTTACAGTCATATAAGAGAAGTGAATGTTATATTGTACAAACATAACTCTTTTTCTGGATACAAGTTAAAAGTCAATAAATATTAGGTATTTAAGACCATACGGCAACTCCGGTTATTTTTGGATGACATTGAGTATAAGTTAGAAAGCATTGGGGACTATTTATGATCATGCCTGGATACTTGAATGAAGCTAAGTTTAACCTTAACCTTTAGTAGCTTTGTTAAGGCAATAATGGTAAATTTTGTCCCGTAAGGGGTTAATAAAACAATTCAAATAATTTTTATAAGAAAATGAAATTATTTGCTTCCCCACTTAAATAAAGAAAGAAAAAAAAAACTTGTGATGCAATTCGCGTGAAATAATCAAAAATAGTGAACTCGTACATAACTACAACAGCCATAACAACAATAACAACATCGATAACAAAAAAAAACATTTGTATACAACTTAAAATAAACTACAACAAAATGACGACAAACAACAACAACAATAACAATCAGCAGCAGCAGCACAATTTAACCACAATTTGTGTTGTATAAATACGATTACAAACACACTCCCATAGACACTTGCATGGAAAACAAATTTAAACAAAATGAAATGAACTAAACTGCTGAATAGCAGCAGTAACAGCAACTACTACCGCTCGTACAACAAAATAATTGTTCATGTTTGAAGAAAAAAAAAACAAAACAAAAATGCAAAAAATTCAACAAAACTAACTCACTAAATGCAATGAAATAATAATCTTATGCGAACTAATAATGAGGAGAATAAAAAACAAAACTAACAACAACAAATATTTACACTGCAACCCCCACCACCAGCACCAACTTCAATTACAACCGGCAATAATTTAAACTAAAATAATACATCAACTCGGACACAAAAAACACTACAAAGTTGCATGCATCTAAAAGACTTAATTCATCTGAAATATTTGTCTTTATATTTTGTAATACAGGGAGCTTAAATGGGATTTGCTTAAGGTAGATGAAGGTGAAGGTTTTTGTCTCATGATGTAAATTAGCTATTTTACACGCTTATGGATATGTTAGGCCATCTTGTTGGCAGCACATGTCGTTCTTTGCTGTCACATTTTCGAACAGCAGGTTGTCACATTTCACAGTTGCTAGGAATGATGTTCTAATTATCTCTCTGGCGCAAAAATTGTAAAATCGTCTATTTAAAACAAAAACTCGCATGCTTTCAACACTACTGTCAGCAGCATTAACATCTCTTGTTTGTTTTGCGGGGAAGTCTTTCATGTGAAGAAAAACCTCTGCTACAAGTTATCGATTGTTGGTTACGGTCAACATGTACCAATTAAAAAGCTTGACAACGATGGTTTGCGTGATTCAAAAGTGGTGATTTCGACACAGAATACAAGGAGAGTTTTGGTGGTCAGCCGAAAACGTTTGAAGATGAGGAATCGCAAGCATTACTCGGCGAAGATTGTTGTCAAAAGCAACAAGAACTCACATTATCATTGAGACTCACACAACAAGCTATTTGCCTACATTTGAAAGAATTGGGATTCCTGCAAAAGCAGGGTGACATGGGACCCAACAATATGAATTAGAGCCGAGAGAGGTTGACAGGAGATTTTTCATTGTGGAAATGATGCTTGAAAGAGAAGTCATTTTTGCGTAGTATTGTTACTGATGATAACTAATAGATTTCGTGATAAGATTTACATCTGCACCTGGCTGTGGGCCTTAATCAGATGGTGGTCAAACCACTGTGAATGAAAAGCAGCGCCATTCACGCCCTAGGAAGCCGAAGACTAATTCTGGCAACAGGTCTTTCCTAGTTGCAATTTCAGGGGTTCCAGAGCAGGGCAGCGGTGTCCAGAACACATGACTAGGATGCTCACTGTACACCCAGCAGCACAGGTATAGATAATCAAGCATTCTATAAAGACCGATAAATGTGCCCCCCGGAAGGGGGTGGGGGGGGGGGGGTTATTAAGTAAAGCCCAATCAACCAGCCAAATCAACTCCGAAGCCGAATATCCCTGCCGCCAAGATAATGTTCTGTATATTGTAGGATCAGAAGTGTGTTTTTTATTATGAGCTCTAGGAGTTGTGTCAGAAAATTGCTGAGAACCTGTTCAAAGACAACTGATCCATTTTAACAGAGGAATAAACGAAAACCGTTTGGAATATTCAAGCAGACATGAGGCCATAATCTTCCATCATGACACCACTCGGCCAGTTGTTGCAAGGTCGACTAAAAACTATTTAAAAAAATGTGGATGGGAGTTTTACCACACCCGGCTTATAGGTCAGACTTTGCTTCTTCTTACTACTATTTGTTTCATTCGATGCAGAATGCTCTTACTGAAATAAGCTTTATTTCAGAAATAGAATATTAGAAATCAACTCAATTATATCTTTACCTCAAAACCCGAACAGCTATTTCGGCGCTGAGTCCTAGCATAGGGACAGGAAGACAGGAAAAAGTAGTAGCTAACGATGGACAATATTTTGGATAATGTATCAACTGTATTATAAACAAGGAGATTTGTTCCTGCAAAGTTGCCAAAGGCAAACAAACTGAGACTTCGCACTTTCTTTTAGAATGGAATAGGAGGAGCAATTGCTCCAGCACCGCTATGAAGTGGTTTGTGAAAAATCAATAATGTCGACAGATAGTAAATCAGCATTTAAGAGAACCTTGAATAAATGTTAGAATATTTGAAAGCGCAAGACCATGCTGCCAAATATTCTGAACTTTACTAAACAAACAATGAAGAATTCCAATCTTTTAAGCCAGCAGTTGCTGCTGTTTCTCTACACCATATCAAACAGTATTAGGCAGATCTATGTAGAGCTTTTTGAGGTCCCATTTCTCAATCACTTCTTTCGAGTACATAAACTTAGAGATGGAAAAAGTATAGGTTTTTCAAAAAGTTTTTCGAAAAAAAAATATATTTAGAAAGGAAACCCTATCAAAGTATGCGGGGAGGAGTAAATCCTGGAAATATCAATGAACAGCCACCAAAGTCTGACTCTTCTCAATGATGCAGCAATATATTATAATCTAAAAAACTATTGCGAAAGGAGCAGATATAAATTTGATTAAGAGCATGGTCGATCAATATTCAAGCTAAATCGAAGCTACGGCATAATTGTGAATGGGAAGATTTATTGTGAATTATATTCTTTTGTTATCTTATTTTTATAACTCAAAAACATTTTCATTGCTTCTTTTAATTAGAAGAAGAAGGTAACTATTGTCACTATTGGACGTTTGAAGGACTTTCAGATATATTTGACTGGATGGATGAGCTTGACAATTTCTACGTCGGTTCAGCTTCCATCGAAGAGAGTTGTTATTGCACTGCATTTAATTTAGGCGTGGTCTTCGCACTTCTCTGAGCTAAATAGTGCTCCTATTTATTACTTTTGCAGCAAAGGATAAACTTGTCTGCTTTGTGGAACTTGTTATTCCAAATTGAAATTAGAAGAAGAACTACATGCACCAGTCTCGAGAGGTACAGTGAAAGGTGTACTACTTCGCTTTTGTTTTTATTATTCTCCTTACGCAAGTTCGTACAACAGGTGGGATTTGGCATAGCTGGTGGTGCACTCATTGATTACAATATCTCCAGACCGTATGAAGCATTGCCTTTGGCTGGCATAATTGAAGGATACAATTAGTAATGGCAAAATTTAGCTAATAGAAAACTAAAATCTTTACACAGTTGGACTACTCTAGTTTTGACTTCTAGGTTTTTAACGAATTCATAGTAGATGCATTGGCAATTGTTGCAATTTCGCACGAAAATCTCATGATAATAATTAAAATTCGCTAGGAAAATGGTTAATCTGTTAGAGTTACTTTTCGTAAATATCGTGTTATTTTCGGGCTACACAATTGTCCTGCTGAGACCGCTATCAAGAATTTGGTAGTGATATTTGATCCCAGAGGCTCGGTATAAAATGTGCGAACACCAACGCGTGTTTGACCGGTTGCTTAACTGAAATAATCGCAGCCGTAAGCCACAGTGTCTAAGCAGATCCAAATTTGTCAATTCCCCGACGTTCTCAACAATTGGGGTTATCCAAAACCACCACATGGAAAATTTTGCCTAAGGTTTTAACGTTGAAGCCTCACAAGGTTCAACTGGTTCAGGAATTGAAGCCGACCATTCACATCGCCGTAGATTCGGTCAATTCATTCAGACACAATCAGCTGATTCTTCTGAAAAAAATCATTTTTGCAGACAAAGCCCACTTTCACTTGTCAGGGCCGCATTTGGGCTTCCGGAAATCTTAGAGCGACTATTGAGAAAGTTCTGCATGCTCAACGTGTCGCTGTATGGTGCGCTATGTGGTCAAAAGGCGTGATGGCCCGTTTTTTTCCGAAGATACGGCTGGAAATGCGATAACGGTCAATGGATCATGCTATCACAAGATGCTAATACCTCAATTTTGGCCTATTATTAAAGACGTAAATATGACTGACATGTGGTTTTAACGGGGCGGTGCCACATGTCACACAATCAATGAAGCAACCAAATTATTGCAAACCAAATTTCCCGATCACATACTTTCACGACAAGCAGCAGTTAAGTGGTCAACCAGATCATGTGATTTAAAACCACTGAAATCAAAACGACTTCAGCCTTGAAACTCAAAATCCGTTATGTGATTAATGTAATAGGACCGCCATTTTGCCAAAAAATGATTAAAGGTGCAACTGTAGGCTAGTAGGTAGTGTACTAGCTTATCAGTCTTGGGGTTGTGGGTTCGATTCCCAACGAAGATCTTGGCTTTTTTTTTATTTCAGTACAAAAATAAAAATTGACTGTCGGTAGGGCTGCTCAGGGATGAAGGCATAGTCACTTGTCGCTATGCTGTCTTATGCGACAGTTAATTTCCGTAACTATCCTTCTACTTTCACCACCTGTTTCATCTCTTCTCTATCCCTTTCCTAAAGAATGTAGCACGGTACTTGACTAAATAGGCATTGTTGCCTGAAGTGCTACTTCTCCTTAAAAAAAAATGATTAACAAGTTTTGACGTGATGGATATTTGCCAGATGTCATTTTCCTTCATTCTAGGCGAACTATTTTCTTTGTAATACAATAAAAATTTAAATCATCTTGATCTAAATTTTTTGTTTTATTTTGTTTTAGAAAACAAACTTCTTGTTGAAAAACCCCTATATTATATGACATCAATTGAGAATCCATTGATGATTTTAGGTTGCGCTTGAAGCAGCGCATATTGTATCAGAATAAGCTCAGTGCTGGCTGTCCATTAGCATGAATATTATCGAAAATAGCATTTTTAATGCAATTATTTCGAAGCGTGTAGTGATAAAGGAAGTCAACATTTAGCAGAAGACAGGACATTTTCCTGTGACTGAAGATTTGTGGGTATTTTTGTTCTAGATCTTCGCTGAGAATGTAGGAGGAATAGAAAAGAAAATTGAAAGGATACAAAACGCTGTTTATCAATATTTCTCTTTCCATATTGTTTTGGACTCTAACCAAGAATACATTCTTTTAAGTATGTGTGTGTGCTTGTGTGTTTGTTTTGAACATGAATTTGTAAGAGTTTAATTTTTGTTTTAATCAAATGCAAATTGTAGGCTTTCATGTGTTGCCAACATTGACTAGTTTTAATTTTATTTAGGTTTTGCTGTTGTTTTTGCTTTTTAGTGTTTGTTAAATTCACATGAACATGTACACACACTTACTAACACACATGTAATAAATTTCATGACAATTACATTTTACAAGTGAAAAAATTTATATATTTATACGCTCGAATATTAAATATTTTTGTTTGTATGAACGAACAATCTGTTCATTTGTAATTTCAACTTACAATTAGTTTATTTAATTTTTCTTTTTTATTTCCAAAAACAAAAAAAAACAGAGCCATAACAAAAATTTCATTTATAAAACTATGAACCACACACACACATGAAATAAATAGTCATGCCAACTAACACTTGCTCACGTCGCTACCATTGAGGTGAATGGAATCATAAATGCAAAAAATGCAAATAAAAGACACAAACAGTTCAGTGGCGCCAAAATAAAAATTCCAATTTTTTCCTTGTTTTTATATTTTCATTTTTAGTTATGATAAGAATAAAAAAAATAAAAAAAAAACATTATTTTGCAAAATCTTATTAAAAATCAATAATTTAAATATTGATTTGATTTTTTCATAATTTAAAAAATTAAGTTGATGTCAATGAGGAGCAGACCTACAGTTTTGATTTTTAAAAATTTTAGACACATTTGAGTTGGGAATTGTTATGTGTGATAAGGAATTATGTTTTGGCTTTAATAATTGATTCTAATTATAATAACAGGGATTTTTAAATATTTTTTCAAGCAAAAACTCATGAAAATTTTAGAATCAAATTATTTTAAAGATTTTCTCACTAAAGTTCACAGTCATTTCTACGGTGAAGTGCTGGCAATTTTAAAAGAAGAATTTAACATGGAGATGTGAGAGCAAAACTTAAGCATTTGCTGGACACTGTTGCCAGATTTTTGTTAACGTCCCTTTAAAAGCGAATATAAAACTATTAATGCTGAGCTGTTTTTAAAAAAATTCTTAATTGTTTTATTTTTATTTATAAATATTTTTTATGAGAATATTTAAAACTGAAATCACCTAAGCCCATACATATGAATACGTGTATGTATGTGTGGATGCAAATGTAAAACATTAGTCATGTAAAATATTTATCATAGCTTTAGCATTATCAGGAGTAAGTAGTTTTATTATAAATTAACCAATATTGCTTTTTTTTAAAAAAAATAATACTTTGGTGAACCTCCCTGCACTGAGAAAAACTTATCTAAAATTAGTTATAAAGGCAAAATAACTAATTATACAACAATCCAAAAATTTCTTCAAATAACCGCTATAGTTCTCAAAGTACCTCCTCGCAAATTCTTCAGTAGATGATTAAACAACAATTCCCAAAATCTTGGGAAAATAGTTTGCCAGCATTGAACTTCAATGCTAAAAATTGCTAGCGTAACGTTAAAAATTAGGTGACAATTTTTGGGACATAAAAAATTCGGCATAATCATCTCTTCTTCTCTGAAATGGCAACTTTCAAGAGTTAACTTTAACTCGGAGTTCTTTTTTTTTGGGGGGGCTTCTGAATCGTTTGATACAATGACAAACTATTGTGCTTTATGTTTTATCTTTACTACTATAAAATATAACACTGCATGTTAATATAATTTATTTAATAAAGGAGCACAAGCCAGATAGTTTTCTACAGTTGGAGTTGCCAAAATTCTTTAAAAGCCAACACTAACTTTTTACAGAAAAATCTAATAGAATTAAAGCATATAGGGTGTTTTTCTATAGGCATACAATTTTAAGTTGGCAACACTTTTTTAAACTAGCGGCTATTTTGTCAGCTGCCAAGCGATTTATGTTTAATTTGATTTGGGATTTCAAAATGAATAAACTGATGGCTGTACAACGCTTCCAGATTGTGAAAATTGGGCCAAAAACAAGATTGCCATTGATCCCGATTTTCAGAAGCGATATTTGTTTAGCGATAGCGCTCACTGCTGTTTAAATGGATTTGTCAATAAACAAAATTGCTATATTTGGAGTGATGATAATTCTCATATAAACTGAAACACCTTTACATCTTTAGGGGCTCGTGTAGTTACTGATCCGTATGTCTCTAAAAACTACCTGGTGACCACGTCAAAATGAGATGCATTGCTCACGGAGGTGGTTTTTTTGATGGAGTTTTAAAATTATAAAGTTTAGAGATGAAGGCAATGAAGAACAAACTGTTACTGAAATTGGTGGACGCACTAAAGTAAACAAGTTCTTCTGCATGTATTCATGAATGATGATGCATACTAAGAACAGGTATATGATTAACTTTGGAAGAAAACAAGATCATCAGAACCGCAAGTGTCAACTTAAGCGAAGCCATTATCATACAGTTCTTAATACTGCGACTTTTTTAACATACAATTTTGAAAATAAGTCGCAAAGTCATGTGTTGTACTGTCGTTTTGCTATCATACAGAATATTTTTGCTGTCAGGCAGAACTAAGCAATGTTGTGAAGTTTAAAAGAAAGTGAAATCTAAACGTGTAAAAAAACCCAAAAACACTTTAAAAAATCCCTAAATTTCCCCTTTAAAAAAAGAATATCGTAATCTGGTAATATTGTGAGGTGGTCTCTAATATACAGGGTGTTTGCCGGGATAGTACACTACTTTGTTTGTTTTTAATTTTTGATTAAATGAAAGAGAGTGGAGTATGGAATACAATATCAGATAAATGTTCGCCTCTGTTAGCCTTAGAAATGCAAACCCTTTTGAGTGCATTTTGCATTACATTCTAACATCCCTCCGGGGCACATTTATATGTTTTGATGGAAATCTACCGTTATTACATCTATCTTCGGGGGTGAAAGGGAGCCCTGTCCCCTTCAAGGCTAGCAGGAGCCAACTGAAAAATCCACTATATTTCTACGGGAATCAGTAAAGCCCCAGAGTTCAGCTATTTGTCTGTTTAGCTATTCTCTGATTGATTATTGAGGTCGGCCCTTCGGGAGTATCGTGGTGGCTGTCTGTTTCGAGGCGCTCGTTTGCGTTTGTGGGTCGGATCATTTACAATGAACACAATGAATGGTGCAGGTCCAGTGAGCATTAATGCCGTTGTATTCTTAATTATATTAAGCTTCATGCGTATTGCACCAGGAGCTGGATAGTCTCCAACTCTTCAGATGCGGCCTGCTTTGGACTTTTGAAGTTGCAACTAGGAGTGGCTGAAGGATATACGTATCTGAAGGCCTTCTAGGGCAAGTTTGACGCTAAATTTCATTCACAGTGGTATGATCCACCATCTGATTATGACTTACACAGCTAGGTGCAGACGTAAATTTTATCACGTATTACATTCTCACACATTTGACGGAGTATTTCATTAATTTCATTACGAATATTTTGTTTGAGCTGCTCAAGCGTTTCTGGTGTGTTTGGATAAACTTTGCTTCTCAGATATCCCCACAAAAAGAAGTCCGGAGCAGTCATGCAAGCCTATCAACGTCACCATTTCTAGAAACAACTTATTTTGGAAAAAGGTCTTGCAGTAATACCATTGTAATTCTGGCTGTACACGATGTGGCAACGTCGTGTTGATACCACATGTTAATCCAGTCCAAAGCATGCAGTTGTGGCGTTAAAAAGTTTTCAATCATATTATGATATCACAGTTCAGAGTTATGCTACGCCGTTTTCATTTTCATCGAAGTAAGGTCCTATAATTTCTCCTGACCAAATTGCACACCAGGCCACCGTCACTTTTAATGGATGCAAAGGTAAGGTAAGGTGAGGGTTTCGCATTCCCCAGAACCGACTATTCTGTTTATTGTGAGTAATCATATCCATTCAAATGAAAATGTGCCTCGTCACTCATTATGATTTATTCATGAAAATCGGGGTTGTTATGGGCGAGCTTAACACCTTATTGGCATATGTATGGCGGCGTTAATTGTTTTGTGTAAGAAGCTATTGTGTCAACTGAATCTAAGGTGGCAACAAATGCAAATCCTTGTGCAAAATTGTGACGAAAGCTGTTGTATAAAGACCAAGTTCCTGAGCAAGTGTTTTGAACAATTTCTTGAGCAGCAGTAATGTATTCAGCCAATATTGCAATACGTTGTGGTCCATGGTTGGGCCTATCACCTACATACCGTCTTTATTCGAAATCGTATAGTGCACGATAGTCTACTGAGTTCAAATCTTTGCTTCCCAAACACAGTACTTTGCTCTGCAGCCTAGACGATAAATAGAGGGTTTCGTTGGCTGATGCCCTTGTAGGCTAGTAATAGTATGGTGGTTGTGGATTCGATTCCCAACGAAGACCTTGGTTTTTTTTCACTACAAAAATAAAAATTGACTGTCGGTGGGGCTGTTCAGTAATGAAGGCATAGGTACTGGTTGCTGTGCCGTCTTATATACAGCAGTCAATTTCACCACCACGGTACTTGACTAAATAGACATTGTTGCCTGAAGTGCTACTTCTCTTTAAAAAAAAAAGGTTGTTTTTCCCAAAAATATTTCACGTAACTTTTTCATCGTCACAGTAATCGATGATTAATTTTGGTGAAATGTTTTAATGATTAAAACACGTTGGTTTATCGAATATTTTTCAATAATAAGTTTGCCACGTGTATACTTCAGGACTGCTAAGACTAATGTTTATCAAAATGACGGCAAAACCAGGTAGTATTTCTTCGCGATGGACACCCTGTAGATTTAAAGATAACACTAATCAAAATCAGATTTTGAACTAGGTTTGACTATAGGGTCACGTTAACAGCAGTCATCCAGGTTGTAGCAGATGTGCTATCAACTTCTGTTAAGGCCAGAAGAGATTTTTTAAGATAACCAAACTTGACTCCTCTAGCAGTCGTTTGTTAAATAGCCTGCATCTGATCTTCTTTTTCCTATTTAAATGGCAACACCAATTCATAGAGTTTTAATGACTTACCCTCGTATCTAATTTAATTGTAATTAGATTTAAAAATGTTTATTCATTTCTGTGTTGCTTTAGTATTAAATTAACATTCAGGGTTCCCTTAAATGTTTCTATAATAATGGCGGAGTTAAATTGTGAAACCTTTTGTGTCTATTTTAAAATTCAATTAAAACAAACTTTGAATTTTTTTTTACGCATTTTACATTTGTGCAACACACATCGATCGTTGGTTGCATTTATGTATGATTTTTTTTCTTCTTATTTCATTTTCTGTAGCAGTATTTTATCTTATTTGTATTGTTTCGTTACATTTTGAAGTGCATCGTAAATGCGAGTTGTTGCTTCAAAGCATAAATAATCATTCTAATGGAAAAATACAATATCATTTTGTTTTGTTGCATTCACCAACCATGTTGTTAGTAGTGTTGGTGTTGGTGGCAACAACAATACAAAAAAAAACGAAAAAAAAAAATCATACGACTACAAATAGCCATTCAGACAGTCGCTCTGACAATTAGACAGAAAATTATGATGAAAAACAGTAACAACAACAACAATAACAACAATAACAGCCAAGAAGAAACAAAACAAAATATTAGCATCATAAACCCAAGTACACTTGACTGACATTTTAAGTTGAGATTTTTATTTATTATTTTGTTTCTTTTTAGCTTTTCTGTTAATGATTTTCTACAAGCATTAGATCTAAGGCAAAACGTTCAAATACAACAACAAAATTATTAACATATTTACACACATACTTACATACTCCTAAACTTATATTAACTTGTGTGTGTGTGAGTCTGTGTGTGTTTTGTTTTATTTGTTATTTTGATTTTCTTTGTTTTTCTATAATAATATTGTATTTGTAATTGTTGTTGCTTTTTCTTTGTTGTTTTTTGCTGCTTATAAGTTAAGCTTAGCAAATCATTATGATTGCAACTGCTTTTAATGTTGGCTGGATTGGTGGCGATGGCTATCGATGCTGCTTGCTCATTTACTGTAGTTATTGTTTACAGTGCCTAGTAAAACTTTCCAAAGAGAATTTTTTATTACAAGTTATTTGCTATTCTTCCTTCCTAACGATTGATTATTAACGATTATTTTATGTCCATAAATAATTAATGAAGTTTACTAAAGTTTTAAGCTTCGACTCTTAAAAGAATAATTTTTTAGCCAATTTTTTAAATACAATTAAAGGGTGTTTTTTTAAGCCCGATAGAACTTGAAATTGTAAAAAATAACACAAAAAATTAAATTGTAATCAAAATTTCTTTTTTATTCGAAGGATCAATACGTGACATTAACATTTGAAAATGATTTCGGGCATATGGGCACCGCGGCTGTTCTTGACGAAGCGCATTCTGGACGTCCAATTTTGGGCCACTTTTTCGAGCACTGCTGGGCGTATGTCACGAATAACACGAACAATGCTGTCCTCCAAAGCGTCAATTGTTGCTGGTTTATCAGCATAAACCAGTGACTTCACGTAGCCCCACAGGAAATAGTCGAGTGGTGTCAAATCGCACGACCTTGGAGGCCAATTGACAGGTCCATTTCTCGAAATCAACTTATCGCCAAATTTTGATTTCAATAAGTCGATGGTTGCGTTCGCTGTATGGCACGTAGCGCCATCCTGTTGAAACCACATCTCGTCCGGATCAATGTCATCCTTATTTTCAAAGAAAAAATCATTGATCATGGTGCGGTAACGATCTCCATTGACCGTAACGCGAGCTCCGGCCTCATTTTTGAAGAAATAAGGTCCGATGATGCCACCAGCGTGAAAACCGCACCAAACGGTGCATTTTTCTGGATGTAATTGAGTCTGTAGGGTCTGTTGTGGATTGGTCTCACTGCATATGCGGCAATTTTGCTTATTAACAAACCCGTTAAGCCAAAAATGCGCCTCATTGCTGAACACAATTTTGCGATAAAACAACGGGTCAGTTGCCAACTGCTCTAGAGCCCAATCGGCGAAAGAACGACGCATATAATGGTCTCGTAGCTTCAATTCCTGCACCAGCTGGATCTTATACGGGTGTAGGCCGAGATCTTTGTGCAAAATTTTCCACGTAGTGGACGGACAGAGCCCCAATTCCTGCGACCGACGATGAATTGATAAATTTGGATCTTCTGCCACACTTTCGTTTACAGCGGCGATATTCTCTTCAGTACGCACATTCCTTCGACGTGTAGGTGTTATTGCATCCTCTAGAGAGTATGTGGTACGAAATCTATCGACAGTTCGACGAATGGCTTGTTCAGATGCACGATTATGTACGCCATAAAAATGACGAAGTCGTCTATAAGTTGCGCGAATCGACGACTGATTTTTAAAGTAAATATGGATAATTTCGTAGCGTTGTTCAAGCGAGAGTCTATTCATGATGATTTGTCATAGTATACTGAAACAAATAAAAAAAATGTTTCATCAAAATTTCATTCTTTGTGTTACTTTTTACAATTTAAAGTTCTATCTAGCTTAAAAAAACACCCTCTATAATTTGGAAAATACTTAAATTTAATTATTTTTACAATTTTTAATGAATTTCGAATTTATATTAAAATCTTAAATATTACTTTTTAGAATTTCAAAAAAAAAGTTTTTAAACCATTTTAAATACAGGGTTGCTGATGAAAGCCCCTACCAAACAAAAAAATGTAGTAACTTATTTTCAAGAAATATAATCCCAGACCATCACTTTGGGCTTAGGAAAAAGCACAGCACTATCGAACGAGTACTAAGTTTCACAAATTTAATTCGAGAAACTTTTGAAAGTAAGCATTACTATTCTGCGCTATTTCTAGACATATCACAAGCATTCGACAAGCTCTCGCACGAAGGGCTTCTATATAAAATTTTAACATTTCTCCCGTCAAACGTACTTACAATGCTTGCGAGCTATTAACCAAATAGATCCTTTGTTATAAGGTCGAAAAATACTCATTCATCGAGTAAACAAATTTTAGCTGGAGTCCCGCAGGAAAGCATACTCGGGCCATTCCGGTATCTTTTGTACACCGCAGATTTGCTCACATGTTGAAGGACACATACACACATCGACATTCGCAGATGATATAGCATTTCTAAGTATTCATAAACAACCTGAATTGGCATCGCATTAACTTCAAACACACATAAATGAGTTGGAGTAATTGTTACATAAGTGGAAAATAAATGAAGCCACAAAATACGTTCACTTAACTTTCACGTTAAGAAAGAATAATTGTCCAGCTATAATAATTAATGGTGTTAGCATCCCAGAGCACACCCATGTAAGGTAAGTGGGAATACACCTCGATCGGCGTCGCACTTGGGTACATTACATTGCAGCTAAAATCACACAGCTCAAAATTAAAACCGCCTAACTTCTTTGGCTAATTGGGCCACAATCTTCATTTGTCTTAGACCTCAAAGTGCTCCTATGCAAAGCGGTTTAAAAACCTATATGGTTCTATGAAATCAAGCTATGGGGGTCCGCTTGCGCATCAAATGTTGAAAGACTACAAAGAAGGTAATCAAAGATCTTGAGAATGATTACGTGTGCTCCCTGGTACATGCGGAATAATAACATCCATAAGGACCTCAATATTTCTACCATCCGAGAGGAGATTAAAAAGTCATGCACAAACTACGTTGCAAAAATCACCAATAACCCTAATCCGCTGGCGAGGAACTTGTTATTATTTGAGGGCCACAGGCGTCTAAAAAGGATGCAAACTCCTGGTTTGGCAAGATAACTGTCTTATTGGGATTACATATGCGTTGAGTACTACAGTGGCAGTACCAACCTAAATCATGCTTATTGTAAATGTCTTACAAACAGATTCAATATTAAAGAAAAAAAAAGACAATTTTTTTTCGGTGTAACCAACCTGTTCCATTTTTATTTTACTTAAGAGATTTTATCTTTGGATTTAACTAAAATGGAGAATTGGAAAAATGCAATAAGGATTTGGATAGTGCAACGCTTTTACACATTAGAGTCCATAGTTTCCATCCAAAGAGAATATAGGTGCACGTTTAGTGGCACTCCTCCTAGCAGATGGACTATAATGAGGCTCGCGAAGAATTTGCCGAGCATGGCACAATCGCCAGAAGGCCTTAACATCGAGATCCCTCAGCTTGGACGCAGGAAACTATTGCTGCTGTAGCTGCTAACATACAATCCAAGCCTCGAGTTGCGACAAGGAGTTTATCTGGGCGTCAGCAGACAGTCACTGCAGACAATTTTGCACTAAGATTTAAATTTATTTCCATTAAAGATAAAGATTCAATTAACAAAGACACTGAACCCTAGAGGCTTCCCGATTTGCTTTGAATTTTGTGAGAAGATCATTCAAAGAGCGTCAGAGAATGAAAATCTTTAACTGCATTTTTATGTCTGACGAGCCATATTTTGATTTAAACGACAATGTTAAGAAACAAAATTGTCGAATATGGAGTAATTCCAACCCATAGAAACCCACAGATAATCCATCAGATGCACTTTTATCCACTTCGCGTCACAGTGTGGTGTGCAGTTTCTTCAAGGTTCATTGTCGGGCCTCACTTTTTCGAAGAAAACGGTCAATGGAGACCGTTACTTAAAGCTGTTGAAAGAATTTTTTTTCCGAAAGAGAATCCCTTTCAACTCTGTTTGGTTTCAACAAGAACAGAGCCATGCCTGTTATGATATAATTGCCGCAAAAATTCCTCAGTAAACTGATTTCAAGAAACTCCGTTGACCTCCCAGGTCTCCTGACCTCACTGCAGCCGATTTTTTTGTGGAGTCACTGCAAAGAAGATGTTTACAAAATAAACCCACAAAATGTGGACGATTTAAAGCAGTCCATTCGAACGGCAATTGAGGCAATTCCCGCTGCAACACTCTAGGCTATTTGAAATCAATTATTTTCAAAACTTAAAACATAAATTACTGTAATAAAAATGTATTAAAAAATAAATTACATAAACTTTACAATATTTTTTTTTTCTTTTTTTTTTTTGTTAAATTTATTTTCTTTAAGGAATATTTTATTTTGTTAAAAATCCAAACCATTAGAAGATATGTTAACCACCTTTAGACTTCACTGTGTCTATGAACTTTTGTTTATATTAATAATAACAATAATGATAATAATGTTGTTTCTTTATTCTTCTGTTATTGTTGTTGTTGATGTTGTTTCATATTTGCTGTATTAGCGTTTAAGCATTAGCTAGTGTTTTGGAAAATTTGGAACAAGGTTGCTGCAGATAAACAGCAACAATTGCTTTTAACAACCATAGACAATTGTTATATGCTGCCTTTTTGGTTAAGTTGGTGTTTAAGCCATACACATGCACGTATGTTACAACAACTGATCCATCGAATTATCTGTTGTAGTTGCAATATAATTTTTTTTTGTTTTGTTAGCTATGAGTCTGTCTATTGGGCTGCCTGTCGTCATCTGTCGGCGTGTTTTTTTTGTATTGTGCAACTTTAAAGAATAAGTGCCGCCGTAACAACAAAAAAAAAAAAACTTTAAGGAATAAAAAGAAAATCACTTTTAGTGTATTTCTGAATATTTTTTTTATTGTTTAAAATACATCAATATAGATTTAACTACACCATAATCATATGCATTTATATTTCTACATATGTATGTACATGTACATGTGTATGTTTTTACGTCTTTAACATATGACCAGTTACATGTATAATGAATCGTGTTACTCTTAATCTGTTGTATGAAACCTTAACAAATAAACTAAATTAAAAAATTACAAATATTTACAAACTTAATATTAAGAAGACTTTTAAAATAAATTTTCAACACCTATTAATACCGAAAATAATGTGTTTTCAACTTTAAGGCCAGTAACTGTTATCTTAACGGTAGTGAATAAAAATATTGTTTAAGTTTTGTAATAGTGTCATTAATAATGGAATGTTGGCCATTTCTTTATATATATTTAACCAGAAAGTTCAATGCGCTTAACAGGGAAACTTTTAATTGTTTACAATTTTGTAGCCGTACAATAACGTCAATAAAAAAGTATAGTAGCACGCAGGATTTTATTCAAAGTGACACGCGAATTCAAATATCAAAGAAGTATATATCCTTTATTGCTACCGAGTCGACTACGAGCGACAGTAGTCGACTCTAAATATTCGATTATCCATTTTTTCTCTATTTTTTATGGCTAATCAGTCATTATTTTCCATAAAAAAAAAATTAGTTGTCTATAAAAAACATCATCAGTTGTAATTTATGTGGCAAAATTATTAATTTATAACTTTTCCTCAAATAATTCCATCAGTCATGATGTTTCTATTGTAAAGAGTTAAACATTTTCTATAAAAATATATCATTTATAATCATTCTATAAACAATTTCATTTCAACGATTTTCTATTTATAATTTTTTTTCTAAAAAAATTTTCTATGAAAAATTTATTAAAAAAAACTTTCTATATAAAATTTCAATTAAAAAAAAATACCATAAAAAAAAATTTCCATAAAAGATTTAATTTCAAAAAAATTTCCTATAAAAAAATTAATTTCAAAATAATTGCCGATAAAAAATTACATTTCAAAAAAAATTTCTGTAAAATATTTCTCTCAAAAAAAATTTTCTACAAAAAATCTCTTTTCAAAAAAAATAATCTATAAAAAATTTCTTTTCAAAAAAATAATCTATTAAAAATTTCTTTTGAAAAGATTTTCTATAAAAAAATTAATTTCAAAAGGATTTTCTATAAAAAAATTAATTTCAACACATTTGCCTATAAAAAATTACTTTTCAAAAAAATTTTCCTTTAAAAGTTCTTTTCAAAAAAATTTTATATAAAAACTTTTTTTTCCAAAAAATTATCTATAAAAAATTTCGTGGCAAAAAATATTTTTATAAAAAATTTCGTGGCAAAAAATATTTTTATAAAAAATTTCGTGGCAAAAAATATTTTTATAAAAAATTTCGTGGCAAAAAATATTTTTATAAAAAATTTCGTGTCGAAAAATTTTTTTATAAAAAATTTCCTTTCAAAAATTTCTATAAAAAAACTACAGCAATCAAAATTTTTCTACATAAAAATTACATAAATCAAAAGTTTTCTATTAAAAAATTACATCAATCCAAATTTTTCTAGAAAAAATTTAATCCATCAAATTTTTTTTATAAAAAAAATTACTTCAAGCAAAATTTTTCTATAAAAAAATTATATCAATCAAAATATTTCTATAAAAAAGATTATATCAATCACAATTTTTCTATAAAAATATTACACAATCAAAATTTTGCTGTAAAAAAAAATACATCAATCAAAATTTTTGTATAGAAAAATTATATCAATCAATATTTTTCTATAAAAAAAATTATATCAATCAAAATTTTTGTATGGAAAAATTACATCAATTAAAATTTTTCTAAAAAAAAAATTGTATCAATCAATATTTTTCTATAAAAAAATTGTATCAATCAATATTTTTCTATACAAAACTTGTATCAATCAATATTTTTCTTTAAAAAAATTGTATCAATCAAAATTTTTCTATAACAAAATTGTATCAATCCAAATTTTTCTATAAAAAAAATTATATCAATCAATATTTTTCTATAAAAAAATTGTATCAATCAAAATTTTTCTATAACAAAATTGTATCAATCCAAATTTTTCTATAAAAAAAATTATATCAATCAATATTTTTCTATAAAAAAATTGTATCAATCAAAATTTTTCTATAACAAAATTGTATCAATCCAAATTTTTCTATAAAAAAATTGTATCAATCAAAATTTTCTATAAAAAAATTATATCAATCAAAATATTTCTAAAAAAAAACTATATCAATCAAAATGTTTCTATAAAAACTTATATCAATCAAAATTTTCCCATAAAAAATTAAATCCATCAAAATTTTTCTATAAAAAAAAGATATCAATCAAAATTTTTCTATAAGAATATATATCAATCAAAATTTTTCTATAAAAAAAGTTATGTCAATCAAAATTTTTCTATAAAAAATTATATCAATCAAAATTTTTCTATAAAAAAATTATATCAATCAAAATTTTCCTAATAAAAAATTATATCAATCAAAATTTTTCTATAAAAAAATTACATCAATCAAAATTTTTCTATAAAAAAATTACATCAATCAAAATTGTTCTATAAAAAAATTACATCAATCAAAATTTTTGTATAGAAAAATTATATCAATCAATATTTTTCTATAAAAAATTATATCTATCAAAATTTTTCTTTAAAAACATTATATCAATGAAAATATTTCTATAAAAAAATTATATCAATCACAATATTTCTATATATTATATATTAAAAAAAAATTTTATCAGGCACATCCTCTTTATAAAAAAATTTCGTGTCATAAGTTTTCTATAAAAATTTTGGCATTGTTAACTTTTCTATAAAAAAAAAATTAAATCAGTCATATTTTTTTTTGGAAAAAGGATTTTTTCAATCTTAATTTTTTGTAACAAAATTTCATCAGCGATACTTTTATTACAAAACAGTTTTGGCACTTATAATTTTTCATAAAAAATTATCTGCAGGCATACTTTTTATATAAAAAATGTCATCATTCATAATTTCTGTAACAAAGGATTTCATCAATCTTAAATTTTCCTAAAATAATTTTATCAGTCATAAGTTTTCTATAAAATAAAATTTCGTCCGTCACCAGTTTTCTATTAAAGAAAAAATTTTATCATCTCAATTTTTTCTATAAAAAAATTTCATCAGTCATGTATCAAAATGATCTCAACGATGAGTATTATGAAAGGCATTTAGCATGACAAATAATTGTGGCAATTGTAGTGCAATTTAAACTAAAGAAACAAAATTTATCAAAACAGATTTGTCACACCAGTGGCGTCATATTTATTTATTGTTTGCAACCTGACAAATATTCGATAACAAAAGAGCTACCTTAGACAATCACTAAAAGTTAATAAAGAAAAATTAATGCATTTAAAAGTGTGTACTCGTATGAGTGTGACTATACCACTCATCAGTTTTTGATATGCAACTTTGTTTTATTTGCAGGCATGGAAAATTGATTATTTTCTTTTCTACAAATTCAGATAACTATGACTATTCTTTAGAAAAAACTAAGAGTAAAGAATTTTCTCTATAATAAAATGAGATTATCTTTATTAAGTATACATTTTTTTGTAACACACACGATAAAGATTTGAGTAGCCAAGACAAACAAATGCACGAAATGATTCTGGCCAATGCGATGCCAGTTTTTTTTTCAGACCAGTACTCAGGGAACCACCCTTGCATATGAAATTTGTTGTGCCAGAACTAGGAAATTCGGTTATGGGTGGCGTAACGAGGAATCAGTGTTTGTGAATATTCAATTTGAACTTTCGTTCATTGAAAGTGACAGAAAATACCTCTGGAGAGAGTTTATTCCACATAAGGACATTTCTGCTAAAAAACAATATTTTTCCGTGCAATGCGTACTGCTAGTCATCGCTTCTTCTATATGCGGTCGAGCAACTCCAAAATAGACTTTGGGGGCCCGGCCCATACCTGAGAGTTTTATTCAATTTTTGGGCGGATATAGGTGGTATCAATGGGAGAAGTTTTGATGGAGTAAAGTGTCTTTTACACCGTTTTAGAAAACCGAGGATCTTGAAAGCTTCTTTAGAAACCTGAAATATGTCAAACATCTCACTAAATTTTTATGCCAGGAACATCAAGAGCTTTCAATTCTGTAATACCAATATCACCTTTAGTAACAGAAGCAGCACCATTTCCGAACACAGATCTCTGCGTAAGCATGGAAAATTGTATCTAACGGACATTCAAATCGACTTGATTCACACGATCCCAGTACTATTCATTTTCTGCATTTTCGAAATCACCTCCAACTGGTTCGGTCTATTGCTAACTGAATACGAATGATAAATGGTACTGTCTTCTGCAAAGGAGTATATAGAGTTTTCAACTTTTAGTTTGACAAAGAAGGTCAGTCAGAAAAATAAGAAGTAGAGTAGGAGAAAGAACGGAGTCTGGCAGTTTTTGGTAATTTTATTCGTTGTAATCTTGCGTCAGGAAAAAAATGGCGTGTTTTTCACAAGGGAAAAATAAATACTTTTTTTTAGCTATTGAGTCTCTTGTCGATATATAACGTCTGATCAAATAAGTATTTACTTTTAATGACTAAAAATAAACCATGTCGTAGCCCCTGGCTGCAGGGGAAAATTGCAGTTCGAAGAAAAATCCAGGGGATGGCAAAACAGGTCCAAATCGAGCTCAAAATGGGAGAAAAGAAAGGCCAGAGTTTATCAATTTGAGGGCAGCTGTATTAATCCTATATTTTTGAATAACAAAATCTCTTTCTCTCAGTTTTATCTTTTCTCATATCCATTTTTCCTCGGTATTTGATTAAATATGTGTGCTCACTAGAAGACTTTCGGGCCGTTTTCATGGGAAAAATTAATTACGGCCAAGTAGTGGAACGATTCATGTACACTCTATGATCCGGTGTTTGGAAGTCGCAAGTTTAAAAAAAATTTAGTTACGCGGATTCATATAAACAATTTTTTTTAGTCACGTAGGCACATCTGCTCTTAGCTCAACTTTTTATTCACATTTTGATATTTACTATCACTACCAAAATAACGTCATAAACGCTCAAATTCTAGGACCATAACTTTTTCTAACTCGAAAGAAAAGAAAGAAGCAGGAATCCGTTTTTAAAAATTTGGATTTTCGAGATCCGAAAAATAAAAGACAACAAAACAAAAAAACGAACGATTCTTTAATTCTATAACTCCTTTGGTGGCAAATTTGTTATAATTTATTATCCATAGTTACTCCAGGTTAATTCATTTCTTTCTGTTTCCGAAGGTTACTTTTTTATTTTTAAAATTGTTTTAAATATCTTCGAATCCCACTTAAACCTGGAGTCATAATTAGAACTCTACATGGGGCCGCATTTCATTTCAAAGAACTTATCATATCCAATCTTGTAAAGGCTCAAGGGATATAATTATACAAACGAACAATTTTCAGTTGTGTTCATAAAAGTTTAGAAATTTAAAAAAAAAAATAAAATAGTCACATTCTTTTAGGAAAGGGATAGAGAAGAGATGAAACAGGTGGTCAAAGTAGAAGGATACTCGGAAATTAACTGCCGTATAAGACAGCTCAGCGACCAGTGACTATGCCTTCATCGCTGAGCAGACCCACCTACAGTCAATTTTTATTTTTGTAGTAAAAAAACCAAGGTCTTTGCTGGGAATCGAACCCACAACCTCCATACTAACAAGCTAGTACACTACCTACTAGCTTACAAGGGCACCTAACTTATTAAATTTAAATAACAAACCTAATCATGAACAGGATGTCTCCTTTTTGGATTAGTTTTTCTTAATTACAACTAAATCAATTAAATTTTTGCGGCATTTTTTTTCCTTTTCAAAAAGATTTTTAGGATTGACTTATACAGCCCTGCTCTATTGTTATAAATGTCATTGCTTTTGTTATATTTACAACACCCTTCTTGGATTATTGTTTTTCTGAGGTTTATTAGTTCTTCGCTTCGCTAAAGTTGGAAATATAAGTTTGTCATTCCATTTGAAACATTTTTATTATTTATTTGAACTTTTATACAAAACTAAAACGAATTTGGATTTTACGTAGATAAGATATTTAAAAACTGTATATGGATATGTTTAATGTACCGACCTGCTTCTGATTTATTGCTATTGAATAGGAGCATAATATTTAAAAAGCAAAATAATTTGTTTCTTACATTTTTCCTGTTGTTCGCGAGTAATTATTTTGAAACTCAAAAACTTGCCAAAAAAAATATGAAATAAAACTCACCCAACTTAAAACAACAAATTTTAATTTAACCAAATTATCGAAAATTCAAATTAGATAAAATCATTAAATTAAGAAAGTGAGATAAAAAACTGAAAATTAAATTAAACTTGAATTATGGCAAGAAAAATATCACACCAAAGAAATAGCTTTTCAACAAGAAGTTTGTTTTCTAAAAAAAAAGAAAAAAAAAATTTAGATAATGACGATTTAAATTTTTGTTGTATAACGAAAAGAAAAGTTCGGCAATTATGAATGAAAAATGATATCTGACAAATGTTCACTAGGAACACGCATTTGGAGTCACTTTTTGGCAAAATAGCGGTCCTATTTCGTTAACTACATCACGGATTTTGATCCGTAGGACTGAAATCGATTTTATTGGCTCCGTATAGGCTCTGTCCCACAAAAACAATACAGTGGTGTTAAATCACACGATGTGGCTGGCCATTTAGATGCTGATTGTCGAGAAATTATGCGCTCGGGAAATTTGGTTTGCAACAAATTGATCATTTCATTGGCTGTGTGACATGTGGCACCGTCCCGTAGAAATCACATGTGAGTGATATCCACGTCGTCAATAAGAAGCCAAAATTAATTTTTTTAGCATCTCGCGACACTGTGATCTATTGACCGTTACCGCATTTCCAGTTCATCTTCGAAAAAAAAAACGGTACAATCACGCCTCCAGACAACAAAGCGCACCATACAATGACACATTCAGTAAGAGCATAACGCACCATACAGTGACAAGTTGAGTATGCAAAGGCTTCCCAATAATCGCTCTACGATTTTCAGAAGCCCAGCAATTGTTTTTGTTCACATATTCTGGCAAGTGAAAATGGGCTTCGTCTGATAAAATGATTTTTTTAAAAAAAACCAACCGGTTGTTCCTGAATAAATTGAGCGAAGCTGCCGTGATGTGAAGGGTCAGTAGGTTTTAACTTCTGTACCAGTTGAGCCTTGTAAGGCTTCAAAGTTAAATTCGAAGGCAAAATTTGCCATGTGGTGCTTTTGGATAACGCCAATTGTTGAGAACGTCGAGGAACTGACAAATATGGATCTACTGAAACACTGTGGCTCATGGCTGCAATGTTTTCAGTTGAGCGATTTGGTCAAACATGCGTTGGTGTTCGTAAATTTTGTATCGAGCCTGTCGATTCAAATTTAACAACCAAATTCTTAATAGCAGTCTCAGGAGGACGATTATGTTGTCCCTAAAGATCAAAAGTTTGACGAAATATAAATTTAGCAGAACCGACATTTTCATAGTGGATTTTAATTATTTTAATGCGATTTTCGTACGAAATTGAGTTTTTGTAACAATTGCCAAAGCATCTACTACGAATACGTCAAAAAACTAAATGTCAAAACTATCATGTTGTTGGTGTTGCCACAATTGGAAAACATTCTTCTTGTTAAAAAAGCCCATATTTCAAAAATGTGATTAATAAAAAATTGTAATTTATTAATTTAGAATTCCACCACCAAAACAAAGTTGTCGAAAAATAAAATTCTTCGAAATTTACGATTTCAAATAAAATAGATAATTTTCCTTTAATAAAAGAACTTTAAAAAATTTTTAAAAAGAACTCGAAAACTGATCAAAACCAGAGATTTAACGGGAATTTTAAGAGTTCAAAAAGCAAAAACTTTTCTATTTTCTTTAAAATGGTACAAAAGTCGATATAAAATTCTGTTAAAATAGAACTTTAAAAAGGAAGTAAATAGTATCTTTTTGTCAAAATATCATAAAAAACAATATTCAGACAAAATTTATTCCAATTTTGTATAAAAACTATCCCGACAACTTCTGTAGTAATCGTTAAAAAGAAATCTCAGCCCTTAGACACGGCCACTAGGCCATACAGTTTTGTTGTTGTCCTGACTTTGTGACCCTCCAATTTTACTACTGAAATTAAGCAGGTTGTTTGCTTGAGCCATTCTAGCTGCAGGCACTCAAAGTAATAGTCAACAAAACCCCAATCAGGACGAAAGAGTGACATCTTTACTTATAAATCATTTGTACTACAAAATAAATACTCGTTCTGAGATATTAATACATTCGCGCGACAAACATTTCCATTCAAATTTTAGCGAAATTTCGTTATTGTACAAAAAATCTCAAAATCTTAGAAAACGTGAAAATTTCACAAAAAATCCAAAGTTTCACAAAAAAGTTCTACATTCTTATGAATGCCCATTTTATTTTAAAAATATTTTTAAAACTTTATTTTAATAATTTTTATGAAATTGAAATTTTTGCCGTAAATTTGAAAACTTGTGTGATAGAGGGTGTAAAAAATTCTACATGCACAAATGTAAAAATGTAAATTGTTTTGACAAATGTTGTTGCCATTTGTGTGGTGTTTTCAATTTTATTTAATCATATTGTATTTTATATATGTTGCCGCTGCTGTTGCTGCTGCTGTTGCTGCTGCTGTTGCTGCTTTTACAATTGCCTTTTGTTATGTCACTGCAATTAGAAAGGTTTAATCAATAAATGAAGCAGAATGAGTACAATATTTTACATACGACGTACGTTACATGCATTAGTGTACATTTTCACATGCCTACTGTAATACATTCTACATACACACATACACAAATACTTATTAAATTATTTATATGAGTTCATTCACTATTTTACTTGTTTAAATGTATTAAATGACATTTTACACGAGCATGATATTTACTTTAGCTTTGTTACATTGTTATTTTAGTTTAGATTTGCCTTTGTTACAACTCATGGTGACATATTTGTTTGAACTTTTGGCACAAACTTAAAGCTTTTTAGCAATTGCCGAAAATGATAATAAGATTTTGAAGACATGAATTTGATTATTTGATTAGTACCTGTTTCAAATTTTGGTACCTTTTTTTCTGTTTAGCTTTTTTTAATATTTCAATAAAACATGCAGAGAAATTATACGTGAAGCTTTGTTTGGCGTTTCTCCTATTTCTTGGAATTATTATGGAAGGGAAAGTGGACAAATTGAATGTCTTTATTCCTGGCTGGTTAAAATGTATTTTCTTTAGTCTTAAAAATCTGTAACGTGACTCTTTTCAGCTGAACTAAATATACCCAAAATTAAAAAAAAAGATCGCAAAGTTGTTTAAAATTTCCCATGACTCTCAACTTTCTCCTCAGGATCACAGATCGAACGAACAAAAACACTGTCATATCGGGTTTTTTAACAACAAGTTTATTTTTTAATTATGACGTCACCAACAACATGGTAATTTTTTGACATTTAGTTTTTTGACGTATTCGTAGTAGCTGCATTGGCAGTTGTTAAAATGAATTAAATTTCGCAGCAAAATCGTATTAAAATAATTAAAGTTCACTTTAAAAATGGTGTTTCGGTAAAATTCGTGATATTTTCGGACATCATAATCGCCCATCTGAGGCCACTAATAACAATTTGGTCGTTAAATTTGTGTTAACAGGTTCGCTACAAAATGTGCGATTACCAATGCGTGTTTGACTATCTTTCAATTGAAAACATCGCAGCCATGAGCCACAGTATTGAAGCAACAATAAGGGTTATCCAACACTACGACATTTTGTGATAAGATTAACATTTGCCCCTGGCTGTAAGCCCTAATCAGATGGTGGTCAAATTACTGGGAATGAAAAGCAACGTCATTCGCGCCCTAGGATGCCGAGGACTAATTCTAGCAACAGGTCTTTCCTAGTTGCAATTTCAACCCCAGTAGTTCCGCTATTTGTCTTTAGGCATTAAGCTGTTCTTCGGCTGATTATTAAGGTAGGCCATTCGGGAGTATCGTGGTGGCTGTGTGTTTCGAAACCCTCGTGAGAGTTTGTGGGTCGGATAATTCACAATGAACACAATGAATGATTCAGATCCAGTGAGTATGAATGCCGTCATGTTCTTAAATTTTATTAAGCTTCATGCGTTCTGGACCAGGAGTTGGATAGTCTCCAACTCTTCAGCAAGGCGTGAAGGCTGTGGCCTACTCCGGGCTTTCGAAATTGCAACTAGGAGTTACCGGAGGATATGCGTATCTGAAGGCCTTCTACGGCGAGGATGGCGCTACATACCATCCACAGTGGTAATGGCCACCATCTGATTAAGGCCCACGGCCAGGTTTAGATGTAAACATTATCACGTCATACCCCCAGCAGCACAGGTCTAGATGGTTAAGTATTCCATAAAGACCGACGAATGTGCCCCCGGGGGAGATAACAACAGTTTGGGTTATCCAAAACCACATAATTTTTCAGACGAAGCCCATTTTCACATGTCGCGTTTGGGCTTTGGAAAGTCCTAGAGCGCTTATTGAGAAACCTTTGCATGCTTAGCTTGTTACTGTATGATGCGGTCTGGAGATATGATTCGGCCGTTTTTATTTTTTTAATAGGCTACCTTAAAGCTAATACAAGTATTAATGAAAAAATCTATGAATAGCGTGTGAATTAGTGACAACTAGGAGGAGTAAAAAGGACACACAACTCCTCGTTATTATCGTGTGCATTTTTTATTTGAAAAATTTATAAAAAAAAACTAATATTTACAATAAATACAGGGTGTGCCGCTATTTTGGTAAACCTTAGCCTTGACAGTTCATATTTGGCCGTCGTAAAGTAGACACATGAAAAATTTATTACGGAAAAATATTCCATAAACCAACGTGTTTTAATCGCTAAAACATTTTATCAAAATCAATCATCGATTACTGTGACGATAAAAAATTTCGTGAAATATTTTACACAAAATGATCTCGAAGAAAGAAGGTTTGTAGCTGATAGACCCATGCATGGACCACAATCTACTGCAAGATCGGCTGAAAATATTACTGCTGCTTAAGAAAGTGTCCAAAATAATCCATCAACCTCAATTCGACGTCGTGCTCAGCAGCTTGTCTTCAAAGAACAACTTTGGCCACAATTTTGCACAAGGACTTGCACTTGCTTCGATATAAGATTCAGTTGACACAAAAGCTTCTGCCACAAGTGCATTTATGCCACGTGACATGCCAATAAGATGTTAGAGCTTACCCATGGCAACCCTGAGTGACGAGGCACATTTTTATTTGAATGGATAATCGAATAAACAAAATAGTCGGTTCTGGGTAATAGCCATTAAAAATGACAGTCTGGTGTGCAATTTGGTCAGGAGTAATTATTGCACCTGACTTCTTTGAAAATGAAAATGGCGTAATGGTAACCCAGAATGGGGAGCAATATCATGATACAATTGAAAACTTTTCAACACCTCGACTGCAAGCTTTGGGTTTGATTAACATGTGGCATCAACAAGACAGCACCACATCGCATACAGCCAGGAATATAATGGAACTACTGCGATACCTATATCCACAAAAAGTTTTTTCAAGAAATGGTGATGTTGATTGGCCTCTACGGTTGTCTAATTTGACTGCTCAGGGCTTCTGTTTGTGGGGATATCTGAAAGGCAAGGTTTATGCAAACAAACCAGAAACGCCTGAGCAAATCAAACAAAATGTCCGTGATGAAATTAATGAAATACCGTGTAAAATGTGTGAGAGAATGTAATGAAAAATGTATTCGAAAAGGCAGGCATTTTTGAGGCTAACAGATCTGATATTGTATTCCACACATAATTGCCGAAATTAAATAAGACAATTTATCTATATAAGATCCAACCTCTTTCATTTAATGGATATCCTACTACCGGCGAACACCCTGTACGTTAATAAAATAATAAAATAAATAATCAGCTTCAGCGAGGACAGGCTGCCAAGATCCTTAAATGCATTTTGGGTATGATTTCGTACTAAAAATAATTAAATAAATTTCCAAAAATATTCATTATTTTCACATCGATTTTAAAACATTTAGAGTTTTGTTTTTTAAATTCATAAATATTTATACATTTCGCAACTAAAGTTTATATAAAAAATTTCCCAAACAATTGTTTTATTGCTTTTCTCAGTTAAGACACAACAGCTAACTTTATGAACTTTTACTCGGTCCTCATTGCGTTAAAATAAAATTTTAACAGAAAAACTACAAGTGAGAGAATGAAAAGCACAAGAGTTAAAAACAACATTTTTGAAAGACAGCTTTGACTGTTGTGCAAGTTCTGTACAAAAACAACTAAACAAAAAAAGTTTTAGCCACCTTCGCTACGCTGACTGACTGACTGGCTGACTGACACTCAAACTTAAACTTCACTCCACAGATATTTTTAATATTATTTGTTTTTGTGTTGTTTTTAACCAAAAAATATAAAAGAACAACAACTTTTCTGTGAACCTAAAAAGTCCAATCAAAAAAATCACAAGAAGTATACGAAAAAAGAGCGACAACAACAAAAACAACAACAACAAAAGTTTAAGTATAAATATTCTTGTTTTACAAGTAAAAAGTTTAACCCAGGAACTTTTTAGCCAAAGCAAGAGAAGAACTTTTTCACTTGCTTCAAGTGCTTGATGCCTGCTAAAATTTTAAGCTATTTTTGTCAAATCTTAATAAATGCATCGCGCTTTCACAGCAAATAAACGAACGAATGAATTATTGAATGAATGAATGAACGAATGAGTGATTGAGTGAGTGAGTGAAGAAGGAAAGAAGGATGAACAAAAAAAAGGTATTAAAATTATCATTTGGGTACAAGATTTTCTTTCTTTCAGCCTTTAAGATTTAAATGCAAAAATCAATAACTGTTGTTCTCCTTTGGTGGAACTCAAAATCTTCCTGTGTCTGATTCTCATGTTCACAAATCCACAACTACAACTACAAAGAAAGTATTACGATGATGCTGGGACTTCTTTTGAAAAATAAAGTTTTTTATTTACTTCATTGCCCGGCATTAAGGCAAAAAAGCACATTTGCATGCGTGGGAAAGCTTTTAATTTAAGTAAAATCTAGAAATATTTTTGTATTTAATTCTTCCTCAGTTTTTAAGCAACAACTTCCTTTTAGTTAAAACACAAAAAAAAAAATAAAAATAATAAAACAATCAGAAATTAAGAAGACAAAAAATATTTAAATACAAGAGGGCAAAGCTTCATATATCCAAATAGTCGTACGCTAATTATAACAAAAAAAAACAACATCCATTTAAATAACATCAGATCTAGATCAACTACAGAATTTGAAAGAGCTTTAATCTGTAAAATTAATATAAGTAACTGGTAAGGGTGTGCCAAACTTGACACAAGATTTACTTATACACTTTTAAGGAGTTCACAGGATAAGTTTAGAGTACTAAAGAATAACAGGAAAATGGCCTCTTTGAAATTTGCAGTCAAATACTCACTCTTTTCTGAAATTTTCGCGAATACACTCATTGATATTTGCAAGTAGTTCTTATTTTTCGGAAAGCAGTTAACCACTGCCCGAGCTCGACAGACTATCCGTTACTATGCCCGAGATATTCTTGTCAGCTCAAGCAGGCAAAAAGGTTTTAGTAGAACTTAACATCAGCAAGTTTCCTGGGTCGGATGAGATCACAGATCACACTGGTACATCCGTTAGCAGCCCTTTTCAGCACCTTGTATAATTAAGGTTTACACCAGTACCGACCGTAGGTCATAACCTGGTGGTGGCTGAATCACAGTGGCTGATTAAAGCATCATCCTCGCCCTAGAAACCCTTCAGATACGTATATCCTCCGGTCACTCCTAGTTGCAACTACAAAAGGCCGAAGCAGGTCACAGCCTTCACTTCTTGCTGAAGAGTTGGAGACTATCCAACTCCTGGTATCCAGACTGCATGAAGCTTAATATTATTTAAGAACATGACGGCATTCATGCTCACTGGATCTGGACCATTCATTGTGTTCATTGTCAATAATCCGACCCACTAACTCAAACGACGGCCTCGAAACACCCAACCATTACGATACTCCCGAAGGGCCGACCTCAATAATCAGTGAGAGAATAGCTAAAAGGCTAAAAAGACAAATAGCTGAACTCTGGGGCTTTACTGATTCCCGTGGAAATATAGTGGATCGTTCAGTTGGCTCCTGCTAGCCTTGAAGGGTACTGGGCTCCCTTTTACCCCTGAAGACACATGTAATAACGATGGATTTCCATCAAAACATATAAATGGGGGCGAATTTCCAAAGTGTTGCAAGGTTGCTAATATAACATAGATCCCGAAAAAGGATGAGGCTAACAATCCTGAAAATTACCGCCTAATTGCAATTTGTTCTGCACTTTTTAAAGTGATAGAAAGTATGATAAATTTTCATCTTCTAAGGTACCTGGAGCTTAGCGAATGCAAGTATAATTTCCATAGTGGGCGCTCAACGAGTGACTTGCTGGTTTTTCTATCCGAACAGCGGTGCTACTGCATACATCATTTCGAGGAAAGTAAGATGGTAGCTCTAACTATTTCCAAGGCGTTTGATAGAGTGTGGCATAATGCACTTCTGTCAAAACTTGTGGCTTCTCGTGTCGGTGGTAACTTTTCCAGATTTATATCGAATTTTCTCAGGAATCGCACTATACGAGTTGTTGCCCCCCAGGGGCATATAAATATGGTCTTTATAGAATATTCCACTATCTAGACACAGTGCAACTGGGGAAAAAGGGAGCCCAGTCCCCTGAAGTCAGACAGGGAGACAACTGGAAGCTCTACTTTATTTCCACGGGGATCAGTGAACCGCAGAGTTCATTATTTGTCTCTTTAGACTTATAATAGTTCTCTGACTGATCATTGAGGTTGGCCCCTATATGGGAGTATCGTGGTGGTTGTGGTTTTGCGGCCCCATAAGGGAAATATGAAAATTATGGTGGCCGGGATGATTTCACTGATAATGACACGCAAAGTGAATGATCCAGTCCAGTGAGCATGCTTGACAGGTGTTCTGGACAGCAGTTAGAAAGTCTCCAACTCTTTAGCAAGGTGTGATGGTTTGCAGCCCTGTCCTGGAATCATTAAAGTTGCAACTAGGTGGTTCTGTTGCTTATTATACAATAGTGGTTTGTCCACCATCTGATTAAGGCTACATAGTTGTTGTAGATGGGATTCATTACACGAGTTCAAGATGAATTCAGAGGTACCGCAAGGCTCCATTCTTTTCGCTACCCTATTTTTTATTTTTTTAAATGGCCTTCTTTGTCAAACTTTCAACCCCATATACTCTCTCGCAGATGACAGTAACATTTGTCATTCGTATATATTTAGTAATAGACCGAACCTATTGGAGGTGACTTCCAAAAGGCGAAGCAATCAAGATCTCTCAACAATCTCAGAATTGGGTCGTGTGAATGGAATCGATTTAATTGCCCGTAAGACGTAATGTCTCATGCTCACGCATAGACCAGTGTTCGGAAATGCTGTTGCATCTGTTACTTTGGACGATATAAGTATTACGGAGTCGGAAGCTCTTGATATTCTTCACATGGAAATTCAGTGTGATAATCCATACCTAAGCACATTTTTCTGGTTTCTATAGAGGGTTTCAAGTGCCTCGGTTTTATAAAACGTTGTAAGATATACTTCACTTTATCCGATTTTCGTACCACCTATATCTGTCCAAAAACGAAATACAACTCTCATTTATGAGCCGACGCTACATAGACCAAGAGGCCCATTGAGGACAGTAGGGTATGCAAATCTATTGATTCTCTAGAGTAGCGACGCAATGTCTTATGTATTTAACTGTTTTATCGCTACTAAAATTGTAAATGCTCTAATGAAATTAGGGAACTTGTTCCTGTTACTCACACGTTTTTGGGTTTACTTCGATTTTATTTGAGAGTTCAACCATTTGTGGTTGATTGGCTAGTGGATGGCACTACGCATTACAGGGAAAATTCGTTTTTTAGCAGAATAGTCTGTATGTAGAATCAACTCCCTTCTGAGGTCTTTTCTGTCAGTTTCATTATAAGAAAGTTCAAATCGAATGTCCACGAACACTCCTCCCTCTTTGCTCCTCCCCATAACCTAATTTCCTAGTTCTCTAGTTTTGTCACATCCCGTGAGTACTGGTTCAAAAAAAAATACTATGTCGTAAAGAATATGCTTTTGTATATTTGTTCAATTCACAAACTATTGTATATTGTATGTTGTATCAAATACGATATACAAGTTATTGTGAACACACTATTGCAGCTTCTTTTCATTCAATGAACATAAATATCGTATAGAATGGAATGTGTTTTACACAAAAAAATTCATTAAACATATGAAAATATATTGCCAGTATTGTAAGAGGTATTTAAACAACTGATTTTCATTTGCACTGATATTGTGAAATTCGGCGACTTGATTTACTTCGCCAGGTTGTTAATGAAATATTTAAGTCCATTAGGCCAGTTATTTTAATCTAAGTCTCGTCGCTTGATTTTATTTAATCGCTTAACCATCTAGACGATGTCTTCTAAAATCTTACTGTGGTTAAATAGCCATACTGCAACGTATAAACAGAATAATATTTGTTCTCCATATCAATCGTAACAATAATTAAGACGAAGCGGCTTAATTTTTCTTGTCAAATAATACCTTCAGCTTTATATCGATATTAAAGCATCAGATTCTCTGGACGAATTTATAAATTATTCGGCTGTGATATTTAAACTCTATGAAATGCAAACTCGACTCATTCGTCTATTCTAAAGGCGTTTTTTATAGAGGGATATAAATTTGAAAAGGTATAAAGGAAAGCTGACATTTTTAATTGATATCAAATTTACTTCATTCGAAGGATAATCTTCTGAAATTATTATTCAAAAATTACTGGTGCCATATGACCACCACGACTAGCTCAGATGTTCTAATCTAGAGCTGTAAATTTTAATGACTTTTTCCAACATTTGTGGTCGTATATCAGCATTAACGCGGCTAATGTTGTTCGCCAAGGGGTAAATCGATTCCGACTTGTCGGCGTAGACCAACATTTGTGGTCGTATATTAGCAATAACGCGGCGAATGTTGTTCTCCAAGGGGTAAATCGCTTCCGACTTGTCAGCGTAGACCAGCGGTTTCATTTAACCCCTTAGAAACTTGGCTAGTGGCCTTTAATCGCACGATTTTGGAGACCAGTTTACGGTGTCGAAACTGTGCGGTTACCAAACGTTTTCTTTAATCAATTATGGTAGGAGTTGTGTAACATGTTGCGCTGTCTTGTTGAAACTGCAGCTGCTGGATATTGTAATTGTTCTATTGATGAAAAAAAAAATCATAGTTCTATAGTGATCCCCATTGACGGTAAAGGTCTGACCAGCATCGTTTAAAAAAAAAAGTATGAAGCAATGATTTCATCACACTTTGAAATCGTTGCTCAGGCGTCTTTTTTTTAATGTTGAAATATCAAACCAAATTAAAGATAGATCGTGCCCTGCTGACAATATGGCTGCCAGTTAAAAAATTGTTGCCAACTTAAAGTTCTATAACTCGATAAAAACTAACGATACGAAGCCATCAAGATTAAATGTGTACAAATGATGGACCGACCTTTTATTTTTTTTTTAATATTTTCTTATCGATTTTCGTACTGCGTTGCGTATCTGAATCTAAGCTGAAGAAATACCCCTGCAGGAAATTATTGACTGATAGTCATACATAATTTAACAGTAACATATTTGCAGAGATTTCATACTAAACAGCGTTACCGTTTTAGTAAGAGTTTATCGATTTTTGTTTAGGAAAGAGCTTAATATAGCTGATTTGTTATCGAATCTTTTATATTTTGAGGCAAAGTATTTTCGGATAAGTGTTATGGGAATCTGGTAAGTAGTTGAAGCAATGGCAACGCTGTGCCGGCATATTTTTTATTTACTTGATACAAACTTTGTTATAGGTAATGCTAGATATTTTATTCAACAGAGACCATCTAATGGCATTCAAATGTCCGACACTGTTTTGTTTTTAATTGCCAAATAGATTAACTCCACTTTCCTTGCTTGCAAAGATTAATATTGAATAACTTTTTAAACTTTTGTACACATTTCTCTGGCCAAGAATTTTAAATCCTTGAAGTTAAATTCATTCTTTAAAGTAAAAATCATAGCAAAATTTTTATAATTACTTTCATTTAAAGGAGCGAATAGAGGCAGGTTAATATCTCATACCACATTCATATCTTGCGTAAATATTGAAACATCCTTTGTACTAAAAATATGGGATTTTTTATTATGTATTTAACGTTGATTCAAAGTTGTTCTGCGTATAATGTTTTGTCATCAATATACGACATACGACATACTTAAACAGAATACTTACATTTAATACATAATTGTTGTATATCTAAAGAGCTGCAGTACAGTAGTGTACTTACAACTGCACTTTTATCGTCATAATTCTCATACCTAGACATTAATCCTAAAGCCAGTTGAAAAAGGACGTGAGAGAATTAAAGATGCTTTTTACACAGAACGATTCACTGCAAAGAATTTAATTAAAAAATATTTTAAAATTTTATTTATTATCGGTTTAGTAGCTGTATTATGTTTTAATCTGAGTCGGGTCTCATTTGACGATATGCTAATTTTATGGCCATCAGAATTAAGAAAATTTCTTAATTTTCCCATACATTTTATAAACGTGATTCTTATTCATTTTTTTTATAGATTTAAAGGCCAGTCGCCTCATGTGATTTCGGCCTCCTACCACATTGCGCCTTCCTTAAAACTTGTATCTCCAAGAAGCCTCGACCAGAAAGAAATATAGCAGGCTGGTATTTGTTTAATACTAAAACTAAATTTTCCAGCTTGAAAACTTTTACATTCGTTACACTCGTATTTATGGGAGCTTTCAAGATCAGTTTTTCAATTAAAGCATAAATTTCGTCTGAGTCCCTAACTTAGAGTACCTTTTTTAAACCTTAAATACCAGGACTGTTCGATAGTTCTGAGAGTCTTTGTATTTCTAGCAAGTTTCAACATTGCTCCTGCTTACTGCTTTCTCTTGCAGAATTTCAAGAAAGCTTTGAAGAATTTTAAGAAATCTTTGGTTTTAAAAGCCATTGAAAGAAAAAGAGAAAAGAATCGGATAAATTAAAGCGGAAATGGAAAAAAGTGAATTTTATTTGCTGATAATTTTTTAAGTAAAAAATCCATTATCGAAACTAAAGTAGGACGTGATGTATATTATCGGGACCCCACACCGTTTCGAATAGTTAAAACGTGGTTCCTGATTTTCATCATAATCGTAACGACGCCAAAAATTAAAGTCAGGGAAATAAATTGAATGATCATAACATGAAAGTGGTTAAGATAAGTGGTGAAGGCTGTAGGCATCTCAATCAGTGGTACAATAAATGAGTGTATGGATATGAAAAAGCTTCCCTAGCAATAGCGGGCGCAGTGACTATTCAATCACAGGTGCACATCATAACTAGTTAAAATTTTATAAATTGGACTAAACCATCTCGCATATACTCCAGCATAACCTTCTGCAATTATATCCAACTAAAACATTTAAATAAATGGCTGAGTGGTAAGAGATTTGGGTCATCATACAGAAATTCTATTTTGAGCTCCATGAAAAATCTATTTATTCAGAAGAAATAAAAAATTCTAGAAACAAATCCGTCTTACATATCGAGCTACAGGAAGATACAAAAGAATTTTTGGCCAAACAAGATATCCTTTTTCAAAAAAAAAAATCAGGAAAAAATTCAAAATGCTCATGTCTACTAATAATCCTTAACGGTTAAACTGTGCTTGTCGCTACCCTACGATAGTGGATAAATCAGAAAATTACATCGTAAAACCTGGTAGTTCTACATTTTTCTCCATGACCGTATCATCATGTGTTCCTTCAGAAGTTGAAAGTAAGCTGCAGTTATTCAACAATTTAATTTCCCCTTGAAAGATCTTATTAATAATGAGCTTTGACCAAGCAGTGGTCTAAGTACCGATCAACAGTAACGAATTTTTGTTTTAATTCCAAACAGGAGGCAGTGTTAGTTAAGCATGTGGGTTTCTTATTCGCGCTTTCAAAAATCCGCCTTTTATAGATCTCAAAAGTCTTTTTCAATTGTTGGAAGCCAGTCCAACCGTCATTCAGTTACTTAAAGCATGTGACGGTCTCCAAAACAAATATGTTCCCATAAAAACTGCTGGCTTAGCTTGATAATTCTATTTCTGTATGCTTATCTTCAATAATTAAAAAAAAATATTTTTCATAATTATTTTATATTTACCCTATTCTAATTAATTACAGTGTAAATGTTTGTTTGAAAAGTTTAAAGTGGAACCTCCTACTGTCAGCTTCAAAAGCATTATTGCAATGCCATCCATGCCAATGTAATGCAATGAGTTAAATTGATTCGACAACAACAACAACAACAATAACAACAACAACACCATCAACTTAACTGATGCAACCAACCAACAGGCAACATCTCACATACAATACAACACAAACAGTGAAATCAGCAATAATGCTATACACAGGTTTATATCCGTGATAACGACAACGACGATGCTAAAGATGATGATGCTGTTGCTTGTTGTTATTTTTGTTGCTGTTGTTGGTGTTGTTGTCGACAAAGGCTGCGACAAAAACTGCTACTTCTTCAAAATACATTCAACAAAGAATATGAAAGAAAAAAAAAAGTAAATGCCAACGACCGCGTCACAACAAAACTTTGACAGTCTCATTTTTGTTTTGTGTGTATTTGAAAGAAGAAGAAAAAACTTATTAAAGAACAAAAAGTGCAACGTGAAAACGAACTTTTCCAAAGAAATCACACTCTTATACTCTTACTGTGTTATTAAATATCGAATGTGAATAGAATTAAAGAATTTGTATCAACATAAAATAAACGGGCTATGAAAAAGGGAGGCAATAATGCGGAGCATGTGATTGGAAGGTGGCGTGTCTAATAATCGAAAAGTGTAGTTAAAACAGTGAAAACAATTCACAAATAATTAAATAACTAAATTTTTAAATTTTGCTTAAACAGGTTCAAATATTCCCTTTACCAATGAAATTGTTATATATTTATCAAAAGTGTGTGTAGCATATAAAATGACTGAAGAAATGTTTCTATAGAAAAAAAGATGACTAAGAAATTTTTCTATAGAAAAAATGATGATAGACGAAATTTTTCTATACAACAAAATAATGACATGAAATTTTTGTATAGAAAAAATGATGACTGATGAAATTTTTCTATAGAAACAATGGTGATAGATGAAATTTTGCTACAGAAAAAATGATGACTGATGAAATTTTTCTATAGAAAAAATGATGACTGATGAAATTTTTCTATAGAAAAAATGATGACTTCTGAAATTTTTCTATAAAAGAAATGATAGATAAAATTTTCGACAAGAAAATTATAACTTAAGGAATTATTTGATCCAAAAATTATGACTGATAAAATTTTTTTACCAAAAAATAATGGGTGATAAGAATATTGCCATTATATCAAAGTTGATGAAAGGTTTTTGGAGGCAAAATAATTCTGATGACAACTAATGAATTCTTTTACACAAAAATTACGACCAATTAAATTTGTTGATAGAAATTGAAATTTGGATAGAAAAATTTTAACTGTTTTAATTTTTTAGAAAAATTTTCTATAAAAGAATTTTTTACAGAATTTTTTTTCAGAAATTTTTCTTCAAAAGAATTTTCTATAGAAGAGAAAAATTTTCTATGAAAGAATTTTCTACAGAAATTTTTTTAGACATTTTTTATAGAGAAATTATTTATAGAACCTTTTTAAGGAGACATTTTTTAAAATTCTTAAATAGAGACATTTTTTAGAAATTTTTTATAGAGAAATTTATTTTATAAATTGTTTATAGAGAAATTTTTTTTTTAAATTTCCCATGGAAAAATTTTTCACCGAAAATATATAGAAATTTCACCGAATATAGAATATAGAAAAATTTTTCACCGAATATTTTCATAGAAAACTTTCTCACCGAATATTTTCATAGAAAAATTTCTCACCGAATATTTTCATAAAAAAATATTTCACCGAATATTTTCATAGAACAATTTTTTACCGAATATTTTTATAGAAACATTTTTCACCAAATATTTTCATAGAAAAATTTTTCGCCGAATATTTTCATAGAACAATTTTTCACCGAATATTTTCATAGAAACATTTTTCACCAAATATTTTCACAAAAAAATTTTTCACCGAATATTTTAATAGAAAAATTTCTCACCGAATATTTTCATAGAAAAATTTATCACCGAAATTTTTATAGACATTTTTTATAGAAATTTTTTAAAAAAATTTTTTATAGAAATTTTTTATAGAAATTTTTTATAGAAATTTTTTATAGAAATTTTTTATAGAAATTTTTTATAGAAACAAAAGAATAGCGCTGTGCTTTAATAAGATTTACGTCAATACCTAGCTGTGGAAGCCATAACCTGACGGATATGTCTATGCGAAAGCTCGGAGCAGGCCACAGCTTTCACTCCTTGCTTAAGAGTTGGAGACTATCCAACTCAATAAAATTTTAAAACACAACCACAAGGATGCTCACTGAACCAGGACCATTTATTATGTTCATTGTAAATGATCCGACCAACAGAGCTCAAACGAGGTCCGCGAAACCACAACCACCACGATGCTCTCGAAGGGCCAACTTCAATAATCAGTCAGAAAACAGCTAAAAGGCTAAAAAGCCAAAAAGCCAAAAAGCTGAACTCTGGGGCTTACTGATTCCCGTGGAATAAAGTGGTATTTTGTCCAGTTGGCTCTTGCTAACCTTTAGGCGACTGGATTCCCTTTTACGCCCGGTGAAACATGTAATGACGATAAGATTCCGTTAAAATATATCAATGTGCCCCCGGGGTGGAGTGATACGTGCAATGCAAATGCCCCCCAGTTTCTGCTCTCTAACACCTCTCGATTACGTGCTGTGGGGCCAATACTGGTAAGACAGCAACAATTGACGCCTTCAAAACTTATTCATGTTATGAGTGACACACGACTAACAATACTCACTTATCGACTCGAGGTGACCTTTTTAATAAAAAAAATATCTTGATTAAAATTTTTAAAATCTTTGTGTGTGAGCTCTTGTTTTAGGCGATTTGACGACATTTTGGTAAATTTGTGATAATTTGTAAAATTTTTCAGATTTTTTTAATCTTTTTTCAACTTTCGATTGGACATGTGGGCAGATTTAGATTTTGTGTTTTAAATTGAAATTTAGAAATTAAAAGAAACATATTTTATGTACTTATTAGTGTTCGACCTCTATCTCTGCCTCTTTTGCTTAAGTGATTTACTTCTTGGAGATATTCCATATTTTATTTTTCCTTAATTTGTTACTCCAATGCTGTTGTAGTTGTTCCTACAAATTCGCAATTTCTGCTTCTGGTTTTAGTGAATTGAAAAAAAGACAATTTCGCATGTAAATACGTTTGATAACCCCTACGTTTAAGCATTACTTCTGGCTTTTGAACAACATTCTGGTGTTAAGTATATTGTGTGTGTATATGTGTTTTTATAATTTTTATTATTTTTTATATATTTTCATCGTTAAACTAAAGATTGTCGTGTATTTAGCAGCAGTAACAGCGAGAATGGGAATTGTTTAAAGCGTATAAATATGTCGTTCATATCGTTGTACCGGAAGTATCAGGAAACACTAAGAAAGACTACATACACAAGTACAAAAAGACACATGCATGCATACATATACACACTAACGTGAGTGTACCACTAAAGCCATTGTATGCATTGAAAGGCGCGTGAATTACAGTTGCACAAAAAAATATAAAAAAAAAACAAGAAAATATTCCTTTCATGTATGCAACTGCGACAAGACATGTTTGTGCATGTAACTAACGTTAGTGTTTACGTGTGACTGCGTATTATTATAGGAATATGCGTTTGTATTTCATGTCACTGAATTGAGTATTTGCGCTGCATCTGCATCAATGTGAGTTTCGTCATCAGGCAAGCAGGTTTTTAGCAATAATTTTTCATGTTTTCTACGCTAGAAATCATTTTTGCTACAGAATTCCTTCTACTCATTTTTAGAAAATGTGTGGTGTTGTTGATCTGTTTTTGTTTGCCCTTTTGTTAGCTGTATTGCATCTAAAGCACTGCAGTATATTTGTAGACAAAGAACTGCTTTTGGTTTCATTGTTATTTCTATTTTTTGTGGTTTTCAAGAGGTGCCTTAAAATGTATGCGAATTTTATATTTCGCAACGCCTTGCGTAGTTAATTTCCGTTAAAGGTTAGAAAAAAAGTCACTGGATTGAGTACGAAACAAATTTCTTGCGTTTTTAGCAGCAATTTAAGTTATTATCTTATATTTCTTATTAAGGATGTTACTTTGAAAAGTGATAGACAGAAAGTTTAGTTTTACATAACCGCATCACCATTGAAAGTTTTTTTATAGAAAAATTTTTACTGTTGAAATTTTTTTTGCAGAAAAATTTTTACTGTTAAAATTTTTTTTGTAGAAAAATTTTTAACAACATTCTGGTGTTAAAATTTTTTTTGTAGAAAAATTTTTATTGTTGAAATTTTTTTTATAGAAAAATTTTTCCTATTGAAATTTTTTATAGAAAAATTTTTTTCTATTGAAATTTTTTATAGAAAAATTTTTTTCTATTGAAATTTTTTATAGAAAAATTAAATTCTATTGAAATTGTTTATAGAAAAATTTTTTTCTATTGAAATTTTTTATAGAAAAATTTTTTTCTATTGAAATTTTTTATAGAAAAATTTTTTTCTATTGAAATTTTTTATAGAAAAATTAAATTCTATTGAAATTGTTTATAGAAAAATTTTTTTCTATTGAAATTTTTTATAAAAAAATTTTTTCTATTGAAATTTTTTATAGAAGAGTTTTTACTGTTTAAATTTTTTATAGAAGAGTTTTTCCTATTGAAATTTTTTATAGAAAAATGTTTTTCTATTAAAATTTTTTAATAGAAAAATTTCTACTGTTGAAAATTTTTATAGAAAAAATTTTTTCTATTGAAATTTTTAATAGACAAATTTTTTTTTTGAAATTTTTTATAGCAAAATTTTTTTGTATTGAAATTTTTTATAGAAAAATATTTTTGTATATAAAATTTTTTATAGAAAAATTTTTTTGTAAATGAAATTTTGTATAGAAAAATTTTTTTGTAAATGAAATTTTTTATAGAAAAATTTTGCCTATTGAAATTTTTTATAGAAAAATTTGTACTGTTGAAATTTTTTATAGGAAAATTTTTTGTATTGAAATTTTTTATAGAAAAATTTTTTTGTATAGAAATTTTTTACAGAAAATTTTTGCCTATTGAAATTTTTTATAGAAAAATTTTTTCTATTGAAATTTTTTATAGAAAAATTTTTTCTATTGAAATTTTTTATAGAAAAATTTTTTCTATTGAAATTTTTTATAGGGAAATTTTTTCGGTTTAAATTTTTTATAGAAGAGTTTTTACTGTTAAAATTTTTGGAGAAAAATTTCATAAGTTCCGAGAATGCTCGAGTGATGAAAAAAATTTTAACCAATTTATGTTACCTTTTCGTCCAAAGAATGTTTGTGCTGTAAAACGCTATTTTAACTGGCGGCCATTTGGACCTCTAAAGCGATTTATGATTGTTTAGTATTTAACATTGCCATTAATCTTAGTTTTCATAGGCGAATTTTGTTTCGCCATAAAGCTCTTGTTTTTTTTTTTGAAGGCATACGTCACGAAACAAAACTGCCGCATTTAGTGTGGTGATAATCCGCAAGTGAATGCTGGGACTCTGTTACATCCAGAAAATTTGATTGTCTGGTGTGCCTTATAGGCTGGTCGCCGTATTTCTTTAAAAATGATGATGTTCAGTGAATGGTGATCGATATAGGGTCATTGTTAGTGACTTTTTCGTTCATCACTGGCACAACAATGATGTGCAGCAGCTGTGGTTTCAATAACACGCTGCACTATATTACACCGCTCATGCTGTCATTGATTTATTTAAAGAAATATTTGGTAACTGCCCAGTTTGACGTTTCGGATCCGTGAATTGTCCTCCAAAAATATGTCATTTTCTAAAAATCTAACAAGAGATTTAAAATTTTTTTTACTAAAATTTTGCGTTAATTTTGAAAACCTCTTTCTTCATATATTTTTTTTTCTAGAATAACTCCACCAGAATTGTAGTGTTTATTTTTATATTAAGTTTTTTGTTGTTGTTGTTGTCTTTGTTGCTGTTGATATTGTTCTTAGCGTCATATTGTAGCCATGTTAACTAAAAAAAAACTATTTGAAATAGTTTTAAATAAGCCAAGCCCTGTTGCCAACAACAAGCAGCAAATAAAATAAAAACTACTTCTTAACACGAAATGAAATTGTATGGGATTTAAAAGAGTTTGCCATATGTTTAGTTTTCCCGTTTTCTTTTTTTTTCGCTTACTGCTTTTTGCATCTTCCATTTTTGTTTTTCTTTTTACTTTATCTGACAGTGGCACTGAGTAGTTAACAGATATTGAAACTGTAGGCTGGAAATCAGGAAATAATATAGTTGTTTTTGGGTAAGTGTATTCTATAAAAGTTCTTTAAGGAATGAATGAATAATAATAGATTATTCACAAGCGATCATCATCCAATAAGGAGCAAGGAGGTGACTTTTTTCCGGAAATTTTCGTGATTTGCTTGCAATTTTTTTCTGATAAATAAGTGATTTTTTTATACTGGGTGTCGGCCGATAAAGTGGTGTTTGTTTTGCCGCCATTTTGGTAAACATTAGTCGTGACAGTTCGAATTTGGCAGTCGTGAAGGAGACACGAGGCAAATTTACTATGGAAAAATATTCGATAAACCAATGTACTTTAATCGTTGAAACATTTTATCAAAATCAGTCATCGATTACTGTGACGATGAGAAAGTTTCGTGAAATCTTTGGAAGAAATAAGGTGCCAACAAAGCGCCCTATTTATTGCGTAATGAATGATTTCGAAGAAAGATGGTTTGTAGGTGATAGGCTCGAGTATGAACCACAACCTACTGCAGGACCGGCTAAAAACATTGCTGCTGCTCAAGAAAGTATTCAAAACAGAAGCTTAACCTTCAAAGAACAACTTTGGGCAAAATTTTCCACAAATTTTCCATGTGTTTTCATATAAAATTCAGTTGACACAAGAGCTTGTTCCACAAGACCATTTACACCGCTATACATATGCCAAAAGGACGTTACAGCTCACCCATTACAATCCCGATTTCCATGAACAAATCATAATGAGTGAAGAGGCACAGTTTCATTTGAATGGATGTGTGAATAAACAGAATAATCGGTTCAGGGAAATGGGAAACCCTAAAATTATTTAACAGTCACTTTTACATCCACTAAAAGTGATAGTCTGGTGTGCAATTTTGTCAGGAGGAATTCTTGAACCTTACTTTTTTGAAAATGAAAATGGCGTTACGGCCACTGTGTATGGGCAGCGATATCGTGATATGATTGAAAACTTTTTAATGCCACAACTGCATGTGTGGTATCAACAAGACCTTGCCACATCGCATACAGCCAGGATTACAATGAAATTACTGCGAGACCTCTTTCCACAACAAGTTATTTCAAGAAATGATGATGCTGTTTGCCCTTTACGGTCTCCTGGTTTGATTGCTCCGTACTTCTTTTTGTGGGGATATCGGAAAAGCAAGATTTGTGCAAACAAACCAGAAACTCTAAAATCATATTTGTTGGAGGGGACCACCCTTTATTTTTAAAACTTTTAAAAGGACTTTCTAAAAGGCAAAAGGCCGTTAGTTTAGTCTCTTATTATTATACAACAATATTCGAAATCGATTTGGAAATACGGGAGTTCTAAAGTAATCACTAAACGAAATAAATAAAGACGAATTGATAAATTTCCGCCTGTTTACAAGTCGGCTAAAAATTTATTGCAAAAATAGTTTTATTACAAAAGCCAGCTGATAAAATCTAAAAAAAAAAATCTTTAAAACGACCCTGCATCATAACCACCGTAACGTATCTTTGTCCTTGTTATTGCATTGCTGCATCGATATCTGACAACAAAATGTGAAGTATGAATGCTGCATGAGTGGTGTGTGGAAGTAGTAGTCTTGACAATGCTGGCTGTTAATACTTCTATATGGTGGCAATGTCGCTAATTTCACAGTTCATGCAAGTTATTTAAACTTTTCAATGATGCTGCTGCCGCTGTTATTGTTGCTATTGTTGTCGTTGTTGTTACTGCTGTTGTTCGAAAATTTGTGTTGTTCTGTTCTCAAAAATAAAACAAAAACAAAACAAAATATATAAATAAAAACTTTTGATCGTTGAAGAGTTTTGAACAATACCAAGGTGGTTAAATCCACCCGAAAACTATGTGTGCTGAAGCAGCTACAGCTAAATGCATTTATTTAACTCATCTTCAAATACAACCTTTGTCAGCATGGTATCAAGGCATATAAAACTTACAACTCATACTCTTCTCTCTTTCCTCTTCTTTTTGCTTTCCATCATTCTAAACATACAAACATTATTTTACTGGATAACAACAACAACCACAACAACAACAATAACAACATTCATTCTTAATGCTTTATATTGGTGGAAAATGAAGGAATAGGAATAGTATGAGTACAGCTTCCATGCATTTACCACCGTCTGTCTGTCCATACATCCAATAACTTGCTTGCACACTCACTACTGACTGCAAACTTACTTTAGATTTTAACACGCAGTGCACGGTGCACAGTGCACTATTAGGTTTTACCTGCGTTTTGTTGATATTCTCTGCTTCTTTTTTTTTTTGTTTCTTAACTCTTTTTCTACTTTTTATTGGTTTTTCTTGGTATTAGCGCGCGTGTGTGTGTATGTGTGTGTTTTTATTGCAGTGGGTACTATTATATTTTTGCAGCAAAAGTGATAATGCTGTTGCCACTTACTATCCTTGGTGTTAAAACAGAGATGGCAAATTCAGCTTTTGATAAAAAGTTCTTTTGGAAATTTTTCACTTTTCAAACAAGTTGGAAGGAAGGCTTATCTTCCTCGATCGATATAGAAAAAATTAAAATAAAATGCTTTTAGACCTAAAACAGGGTTAAAGGAAATGTTGAAACTTATTTCTTATTTTAAACACAAGGAAAATATAAAACGTTAAATTCAGAAAGATTAACTTTTACAAATTTGATAGCATTTCATATCGATATTTGTTATCGAGTTTTTCAACAAATCGTTAGTTTTATAATTGTGGCAACACCAACAACACGATAATTTTGACATTTAGTTTTTGACGTACTCGTAGCAGATGCATTGGCAGTTGTTATAACGAATTTAATTTCGCACGAAAATCGCATTAAAATAATTAAAATTCACTTTGAAAATAGTGTTTTGGTAAAATTCCTGATATTTTTGCACAAAATAATCGCCCTTTTGAGATCGCTATTAAGAATTTGGTCGTTACAAAATGTGTAAACAAAATGTGTGAATGCATGTTCGACTATCTTTCAATTGAAAATATAGCAGCCATGAGCCACAGTATTGGAGCAGTTGCAAATTTGTCAATTCTTCGACGTTCTCAACAATAGGAGTTATCCAACACTACGATATTTCGTGATAAGATTAACAGCTGCACCTGGCTGTAAGGCCTAATCAGATGGTGGTCAAACCACTGGGAATGAAAAGCAACGTCGTTCACGCCCTAGGAAGCCGAGGACTAAGTCTAGCAACAGGTCGGCCATTCCATTTGGAACCTAGGGGTTCCAAAGCAGGGTTGCAAACCACTACTCCTAGCTAAAGAGCTAGAGACTATCCAACCCCTGGTCCAGAACACATGACTAGGATGCTCACTGGATCTGGATCATTCACCCGTATGTGTTAATAAAGGCGAGATGATCCTGGCCTCCAAAATCAAATTCATGCGGGGGCCGCAAAACCGCAACCACCACGATACTCCCTAAGGGCCTACCTCAATAATCAGTCAGAGAAACAGCTAAAAGGCTAAAGAGACAATAAGCAAAACTCTGAGGCTAACTGATTCCTGTGGAAATAACGTGGAGTTGCCACCATGCCTGGGACTGGGCTCTCTTATATCCCCACAAGCACAAGTCTAGATAGTTGAGGAATCCATGAAGACTGATAAACGTGCCCCCGGGGGTGACCAACACTACGACAGAGTGTGATTTGTTTTACATCCGCACCTGGCTATATAGCCTTAATCAGATGGTGGACAAACCACTATAGTATAACTTGGAACGTCATACATGCATCCTCAGATAGCCAAAGGCATAATTCTAAGCAAAAGAACCAACTAGTTGCAACTTTAATGATTCCAGGACAGGGCTGCAAACCATCACACCTTGCTAAAAAGTTGGAGACTTTCTACCTCCTGTCCAGAACACATGTCAAGCATGCTCACTGGACTGGATCATTCACTTTGCGTGTCATTATCAGTGAAATGATCCTGGCCACCATAATTTTCATATTTCCCTTATGGGGCCGCAAAACCACAACCACCACGATACTCCCATATAGGGGCCAACCTCAATGATCAGTCAGAGAACTATTAAATATCTAAAGAGACAAATAATGAACTCTGCGGCTCACTGATCCCCGTGGAAATAAAGTAGAGCTTCCAGTTGTCTCCCTGTCTGGCTTCAGGGGACTGGGATCCCTTTTACCCCAGTTGCACTGTGTCTAGATAGTGGAATATTCTATAAAGACCATATTTATATGCCCCTGGGGGGAAACAACACTACGACATAGGGAATTGCCTAAGGATTTAACTTTGGAACCTTACCAGCTTCAACTGGCGCAGGAATTGGAGCCAACCAATTATTTACATCGCCGTAGATTCGCTCATTTTATTCAGGAACAACTGGCAATTCTGAAAAAATAATTTTTTTGGACGAAAGCCATTTCACTTGGTCCTGAAATTATAAAGCGATTATTGAAAAGATGCACTATGTGGTCTGGAGGCATGACTGCGGCGTGTTTTTCGAAGATGAGGCTGGAAATGCGGTAACGGTCAATGGATAATGCTAACGCAAAATGCTAACAACTCAATTTTGGCTTATTATTGCCGACGTGGATATTATGGACATGTGGTTTTAACAGGATGGTGCCACAAGTCACACAGTCAACGATACATACGGTCAAATTATTGCAAACCATATTTCCCGATAGCATAATTTCACGCCAATCAGCAGCTAAGTGGCCAGCTAGATCGTGTGATTTAAAACCACTGGATTATTTTTTGTGAAGCTTTGGTAAGGGTAGAGGCTATACGGAACCATTTAAATCGATTTCAGCCTTAAAACTCAAAATCCGTGATGTGGTTAACGAATTAGGACCGCAATTTTGACAAAAATTGATTAAAAACTGTGATGAAAAAATCGACATCTGTCAGCGTGGTTGACGTCGACATTTACCAGATATCATTTTTCATTCATAATTGCCGAACTTTTCTCTTCGTAAAATAAAAAATCTTAATCTAAGTTTTTTGTTTTACTTTAGAAAACAAACTTCTTGTTTAAAAACCCTTTACTTTGGGATAAAAATCTACTTACTTCGATATACGAATACAATCGTACAACTGATTTGTTTTATACACTTAGAAAGCTGTTTCTATTCTGTCAAGAATTGAGCTGAAAGGATGACCCGTTGACATTTATTTATACAAAATTTGGAATTTTTTAAGCCTGTAACGTAATACTCTGGAGCAAAGAATTTTAATTGTGAAAATTTACTATTTAAATGGTAAAAATTTCACGATATCACTTCGAAAAATTCGAGCAAATTTTTCTTGCAATCAATTAAGCTCCTTCTGAGACCTGTATGCGCAATTTAATTGCTAAATTCGAGACTTACAGAAAAAAACCAATACGCTTGCAGTAGCCGTAGTAAAGCAAACATAGCCACTGTACTGCAAAGTGTCGAGAATGAGCCTGAAACATCAAGTCAATGCCAACAGTGCTAAAGGCACTTTGCGCAAAAGTGCCTCGTTTAAGAGTTATGGAGAAATCAACAAGTAAGTGAAACATCATAGTGAGCACATAACCTTTTAATAAAATTTATATTCATATTTCCATCCCTGACTTCTATGCTTCTTCTCATCACAGTTTATTTTTTTTTTACAACATGCTGTTTTATTGTAACTTTTTAGCGCTTAGAAATATGTTTGTTTGTTTGATATTGAGTGTTTTTGTTATCTTAAATTTTTTTGGTTTTTAGTGTTCATTGAGGATAGAAGGTTTACAGCTTAAAATATTTATCTATAGTGTGAACATTGCTGAATATATTTTTGAAATTATTTTAAATACCTGTGATGGATTTTAAAAGATTTTAAATTATATGATTTAAATTAATGATTTTAAATTTTTATTTTTTAATTTAATAACTACATTAATTAATCATTAGAATAATTTAAAAGGGCATTAAAATTAAAAGATTTGACTTTGAAGGCTCCATATAATCATGGATCAACAGTTTGTTAAACCATCGAAATATAAAGACTTCATTGTCTGAAAACACAAATAAGATGTTTTAAAATCGTATTATAAAAATAAGCATTTTTTACAATATCAGGTGTTTTTTATAGATGCATGGCAATTTAAATTTGCAAAATTTTTTTATTTGGCTGCCATTTAGTCACTTATTAAGTGACGCCTTAACACAGCTTCCAAATTATGTAAATTCGGTGCAAAACAAGAATGCCGTTGATCCCGATTTTCAGCAACGAATTTTGTTAACCGTTGAAGCTGAGTTTTGCTTCAATGGAAACGTCAGTAATCTCTTAGTGTATGTTGATAAACCGTTTCATATGCTGGTGGAATTATTAATCTATACTCCTATAAATACGATACTGGTCAAAACGTTACAGTCAATGATCGCAGCTATTAAGCCATGATTATTGATTTTTGTTATTCATCAATTGAACAACATACACATCACAAGATGTCACACAGCTTGTACCATAAATGATTTATTGAAGCAAACGTTTCTTAATCGCACAGTTTTATATTTCGCACCGGTAAATTGGCGGCTTAGCACCGGGATATATGAAGTCGTAAGTGTACGCTTATAAGCCCGAAGCGACAGACCACAATAGTCGCTAAGGACAATAGTCGCCCCGTTATTGCTGTAAAACAGCCGCAAAGTACTTCACATTCATAAAAATAGATATTATAAGGCCTTCGGTGTCTAAATACATTAAAAAATAAAAAATATTAAACAAATAATTATTAATCTTAATAATGGTATTTTTTTAATAAATTTAACACTATATTTGCGATATTTTTAGAAAAACAAAAATTAATTTCCGAAGAAGCTTTCCAAAGAAAACGAATTAATGAAAATATAGTGTTAAATTTATTAAAATAATGCCATTTTTATAGAAAAATTTTTACTGTTGAATTTTTTATAGAAAAACTTTTACTGTTGAAATTTTTTTTATAGAAAAATTTTTATTATTGAAATTTTTTATAGAAAAATTTTTAATTATTGAAATTTTTTATAGAAAAATTTTTGTTATTGAAATTTTTTATAGAAAAATTTCTATTATTGCAATTTTTTATAGAAAAATTTTCGTTATTGAAATTTTTTGTAGAAAAATTTTTATGATTAAAATTTTTTATAGAAAAATTTTTACTCTTGAAATTTTTTTAGAAAAATTTTTACTCTTGAAATTTTTTTTAGAAAATTTTTTACTCTTGAAATTTTTTATAAAAAAATTTTTACTCTTGAAATTTTTTATAAAAAAATTTTTACTCTTGAAATTTTTTATAAAAAAATTTTTACTCTTGAAATTTTTTATAAAAAAATTCTGATTATTGAAATTTTTTATAGAAAAATTTTTATTATTGAAATTTTTTATAGAAAAATTTTCATTATTGAAATTTTTTATAGAAAAATTTTTATGATTGAAATTTTTTATAGAAAAATTTTTATTATTGAAATTTTTTATAGAAAAATTCTGATTATTGAAATTTTTTATAGAAAAATTTTCATTATTGAAATTTTTTATAGAAAAATTTTTATTATTGAAATTTTTTATAAAAAAATTTTTATTCTTGAAATTTTTTATAAAAAAATTTTTACTCTTGAAATTTTTTATAAAAAAATTCTGATGATTGAAATTTTTTATAGAAAAATTTTTATTATTGAAATTTTTTATAGAAAAATATTTATTATTGAAATCTTTTATAAAAAAATTTTTACTATTGAAAATTTTTTATAAAAAAATTTTTACTCTTGAAATTTTTTATAAAAAAATTCTTATTATTGAAATTTTTTAAAGAAAAATTTTTATTATTGAAATTATTAATGGCAAAATTTTTTTATTGAAATTTTTTACAGAAACTTTTTAATATTGAAATTTTTTAGAAAAAAATTTTTTCTGTTAAAATTTTTTAGTAAAAAATTTTTACTCTTGAAATCTTTTATAAAAAAATTCTTATTATTGAAATTTTTAATAAAAAAATTCTTATAATTGAAATTTTTTATAGAAAAATTTTTATTATTGAAATTTTTTATAGAAAAATTTTTATTATTGAAATTTTGTATAGAAAAATTTTTATTATTGAAATTTTTTATATAAAAATTTTTACTATTGAAATTTTTTATAAAATTTTTTTTTTCAAATTGTTAATAATTTTTGTTTTTATAAAAATTAATTTCCTGAAGAAACTTTCCACAGGAAAGCGAAATATTGAAAATATACTGTTAAATTTATTAAAAAAAGACCATTATTAAGATTAATAATTATTTATTTGAAAAAAAAAGGTGAAATAAAAATAATAATTAAAAAATATTTAACTTTAAAGTACAAAATTATTAAAAAATTGGAATGATAGAAAAAGTTGAAATGAGAAATTAAAAAAGTAAGTCCTCAAAGTCTTTAAATTCTTGCTATTATTCCTTTAATGAATGTTTAGTTTAATAATTTCTTTTATTGCAAAATAATCATACACAGCTTTTTACAATTATAAATTAAAATACATGATTTATTCACAAATGCCCGATGGTGGCTTTAGCACTTTACCGCGTGAAAGCAGCTGTGTTGACTTTATAGCTTCAAGCTTAAATTGCTTTACAAGGTGTTGTGTGTTCGTTCGACAACGGTCACACTTCAGCTGCATTACTGACCAAAACAGGGAGATTGTATATTCTGTTAGGAGTGGTTCTAGACTTCACTCGGAAACTCTGTTTCGATACAAAATCTCCGAACACAAAAACATGTTTGAATGGGTCGTTTAACTGAAAACATCGCAACCGTGAGTCACATTGTTGAAGCAGATTCAAATTTGTCAATTCATTGACGTTCTTAACAATTGATTTGATGAAAAACTACCACATGGCGAACTTTGCGTAAGTATTTGACTTTAAAGCCTTATAAGGTTCAAATGGTGCAGGAATTGAAGCTAACCAACCATATACATCGCCTTAAATTCGCTCAATTCGTTAAGGGACAATCGGCTGGGTTTTCTAAAAAAAAAAGTTTTTTCAGACGAAGCCAATTTTCACTTGTCAGGGTACGGCAACAAGCAAATTATTGAAAATCCTAGAGCTATTATTGAGAAGCCTTTGCATGCTCAAAGTGTCACTGTATGGTACGCTGTGTGATCTGAAGGCGTGATTGGGCCATTTGTTTTCGAAAATGAGGCTGAAAGTGCAGTAACGGTCAAGGAATCACGCTACCGCGAGATGCTAACAACTCAACAACTCAACGTGGATATCACTGACATGTGATTTCAACAGAACGGTGCCACATGTTACACAGCCAATGAAACGATTAATTTATTGCAAAACAAATTTCCCAATCGCATAATTTCGCCATAATCAGCAGTTAAGTGGCCAGCCAGATCGTGTGATTTAACACCACTAGACTATTTTTTGTGGGGCTATGTTGAGGACAGAGTGTATACGGAACCAATCGAATTGATTTCAGCTTAAAACTCAAAATTCGTGATGTGATTAATGAAATAGGACCGTTATGTTGCCAAAAAGTGATTAAAAACTTTGATGAAAGAAGCGACATCTATCAGCGTGATTGTGGTGGATATTCGCCAGATATCATTTTTTATTCATAATTGCCGAACTTTTGTCTTCGTAATACAATAAAAATTTTAATTATCTTAATTTAAATTTTTTATTACATTTTGTTGTAGAAAACAAACTTCTTGTTGAAAAACTTTTATAAAGAAAATTTCTGATAATTTTGTTTTCACCAAAAAAATGAAAGAAATACAATAAATCATGGAAAATTTCCTCAAATGATCACGTTACACCTTTTTATTTTGCCAATAAATCAAGCCTCAGTAATTAAAATATTTTGAATTTAATAAATAAAATCTTGTGATTTACATTTCACATGAAACAAAAAGTTCGCCATGTCATACCCTTCACCAAGCAGATCAAATAACACAGCAAAAATCAATTTTATTTCGTACACCCTGGCAATTTAAAATTTCTCTAACCGATAATTTAAATACTGCAGACGGTTTGTTAATTTATTGCATCTGGATTTTACATGAACAGCACTAGCGTGTATAAAACAAAAACATTTTTTTTAATAAGCTGCAAATAAAGTTCGTTTCAATTTCTTTCATTTAATTAATTTAAAACCATTTAATTTTGTCCAGGTCACTTCTCTATTTTCAATTCTTGAGAACTTTTCAAAATAATAAAGACCGCACATTTTTGTTGTTGTAGAGGTTTTCTATATAATAAAGATATAATTGTTGTTGGCATTATAATGCAAAAAAAGAAATAAAAAAAAAAAACAAATAAACATTTGAGCATTGAGTTTTGGATACTTAACATATTATTGTGTTCTACTCTTAAGCAGCAGTGGCTATCAAATACCTGCTCTTCTGAGTAACTTTAGAATTGTATTTTTAACTTTTACTCTACAAATACAAATACAACAACAACAAAAAAAGAAAAGAAAAAATCATTGAGTAAATGGCTACTCCTTCCCCCCCTGACATTCTTTTTAATTTTGAGGTGGAAAAAAAATTGCACAACCAAATGTTTGTAGTTGTTTTAAATACTATGAAAATAATACTCGCAATAATAATAATGACGAAGATGAAGATGATAATGATGATAATTTCAAATAAAAGATTGTTACTGTTACTGTTGCTGTTGCAGTTGCAGCTGCAGCTTGTGGTGGATACAACTGATATTGTATGGTCATTGCCGCTAGCAAAGATGACTGTGATGATGATAATGACGATGGGTAAAGTTGGGTTCGTCTGACGCCGATGACGATTGGTGATGATGAGGAGAACTTCATTTGAAATTATTTTTTTTTCTTTCTGTATTTTCTTTTTTACTTGATTCATATACGACGAAATGCACAAACATCATATTATTGAGGCATTAATGTTGGTGGTGTTTGTGCGTGTGTGTATGTGCGTGTATGTGTGTGTGTGTGTGTGTTTAAAAGAGTATTTTGTGTTCTTTTCACAGTGCGCGTCTTTTTAGAATTTCTGTGAGCCTGGTAAATTAAAACTCAAACTGAGAGAGAGATAAAAAGTCATCTAAAAGCTATTTACTCGAAAAATCATGTTGTTCCTTCCTTCCTTCCACCTATTTATGGTGCAAATATTTGTTTCTTGTTGTCATATTCACTATACATACGCTGGATCCTTGTTGTAGGTAAAATCATGGTGGTGCGACATCATTTAACATGGTGGCTACTACAAATGTTTGTTAGTGTGTGTCTCTCTGTTTATGTATTTTGTTCGTATTTGTTGGGAATATGTCAGTCAGTCAGGTTCCACTACGAAAATTATCCATTAAAAAAGTTTTATCATCCTGTTGTTGGTCGTTTGAGTTTTTTATTCTTTAATTTTATACTATTTATTTTCAAGTTGCTTCTGCTGTTGCCGTGTGATTTAAGCGTCCAAATACGGGTGTGTCAGTCAGTCATTGAATTTTTGTGCGTGAAAATTGTGTACAATTTTGGTGAAATGGTAATAAATAGAAATTTCTGTTTAACATGGTGGCATTTTAAGAGAGTTTTATAGTTGTATCGACAGGCATCATTTGAAAGAGTTAGATCGTTTAAAAATTATATTTTGAAAATTTTAAAGAAAGTTATATATAAATAGATTGTGAAAGTCATAAACTAGTTTCGGAAAGCAAGTATGGTACTTGTTCGAATCATTCGAATTATTACGAAACTCTTTCAAGAGGCAAAAGCTCAAAATGTTTTCAAACGAGGTTCCCCATAATATCAGAAGCTCAGAAAATCAAATTAAGCAAAAAAATTTTTATTTGTTTTTTTTTTAAGTCATAATCGCCAAAATCATATCTTCTATGGGGGCACCATTAAGTTTCTATAGGGACACCCTTTAATTTTTAAACTTTAATTATCAATTAGGACCATAATATTCGCATATTAAGAAAAAAAAAATCAAAACAAACTCAGCTTTTATTATTTCCAAAATTATCTCATCTATGGGGACACCCTTTAGTTTCTAATATTTTACTTACGGATAAAATAAAACATACAAGTTCTTTGAAGTGTCTGTTTATAATGCTTAGAGAGGGAGGTAAAATCGTAAACGTTAATAAAGCCACCTATAGGGACACCCTTAAGCTTTTGAATTTCAATTCCCAACGAGACCAGAATGACGATAATGATGTTCCCAATAAAATCGGAAAATCGGAAAAATAAACAAAACAAACTTTTTTTCTAAAGTCATAATCGCCAAAATTACCTCTTCTATGGGGCCACTATTAAGTTTCTATAGGGACACCCTTCAATTTTTAAACTTTAATTATCAATAAGGACTATAATATTTGCATATTGAGAAAAAAAAAACAAAACAAACTCAGCTTTTATTATTTCCAGAGTTATCTCTTCCATGGGGACACCCTATAGTTTCTAATATTTACGGATAGAATAAAACATACAAGTTCTTTGAAGTGTCTGTCTATAATGCTTAGAGAGATAAAATCGTAAACGTCAAGCAATAAATAATTAAAATCGTTAACCAAATAAACCACAAAAGGGGCCAAAATATTCGCATATTGAGAAAAAAAACAAAACAAACTCAGCTTTTATTATTTCCAAAATTATCTCATCTATGGGGACACCCTTAAGTTTCCAATATGTTATATACGGATAAAATAGAACACACAAATTCTTTAAAGTGTTTGTTTATAATGCTTAGAGAGAGACAGAGAGAGAGAGAGAGAGAGAGAGAGATAAAATCGTAAACATCAATAAAACCACCTACAGGGGCACCCTTTAGATTTTGAATTTCAATTCCCAATGAAACCAAAATGACGATAATGATGTTCCCAATAAAATCGGGAGATCAGAAAAATAAACAAAACAAACTTTTTTCTTAAGTCATAATCGCCAAAATCACCTCTTCTATGGGGCCACCATTAAGTTTCTATAGAAACACCCTTTACTTTTTAAATTATAATTAACAATAAACTCCAAAATATGAGAAGGTGAGAAAAACAAACAAAATTAGCTTTTATTTTGAAAGACAATAGTTCCAAAATTATCTCTTCTATGGGACACCCTTTAGTTTCTAATATTTTACTTTCGGATAAAAAAACACATACATGTTCAATATAAATTTTTAATGTCTGTCTATAAAATTTAGAGATTAAATCGCAAACGTCAATAAAGCCATTTATAGAGACGCCCTTTAGCTTTTGTATTTCATTTAAGCCAGAATAATAATGATGTTCCCACTGAAATAAGAAGATCAAAACAGAACAACAAAACAAAAACAACCGATACAGCACGACGGCACACCTTTACTTACACAGGACCAGAAATATACAGACTAACTAACCTTTTTCACAAAAAAGGAATACTCACAGCATTAAAAAGTGGCAACACTCTGAGACATAATCTCAGAACAATGACAGAAACAACTTACAAATTTAGTTCCAGCGGGGTATACAGACTTAACTGTACCTGCAAACAAACTTATATAAGACAAACTGGACGAACAATAAAAACGAGGTTTACAGAACACATACGATCATACAAACGGAAAAGAGAGGATTCCAACTTTGCATTACACCTTGACAATCACCAACACACACAAAAGGAAATAGATGAACGTATAACATGACTGCATCCTAGCAAAAAAGGACGAAGACTAGACATTCTTGAAAACATGGAAATCTACAAAACAAAAACTTTTAATAATGACATTATAAACGAACAGGTAAACATGATCTCAGACACAATTTTCACACCATTAAAACTGCTCATGCAAACGGGCAAACGAAAAGCACCCTCAGACGGACACACGATAATAATAAAAGACGGAGGTATAGATAAATTTACTTTGCATAAAAATGCCATTCTGCTTAGCTGAGTAGATACGAACTTAACAACAGAACTTCCTGAACGCCAACCCTAAACCTCAACGCGGCTTGAGAATGATGCATTCGCGCTCGCCTTTGACTCTAAACAGCCAGATAGGACAGAAATAGCATAGTATAAATATTTCTATTTGAAATCGTAATCACCAAAATCACCTCTTCTATGGGGACACCCTTTCGTTTCTAATATTTTACGTACGGATAAAATAACACATACATGTTCTATGTATATAAACTTCAAGTCCTTGTCTATAATAGTTAAAGAGATAAAATCGTAAGCGTTTATCGACGCTACCACCTATAGGGAAATCCTGAATTTTGAAAATTCTTTTAATAAAAGGTGCCATGAAATCACATATGTTATATGGTGACACCCTATATTTTCACAATTTATAAAAATTTCTTCTTCATCTTTCAAATAAAACAAAATTTTTTACATCGTTAAAGAAATAGATTTATCCTTTTTGTAAAGTCCGTTAGAATTTAGCTATTTCGCGTCTCCTAGTCATTGCTAAACTAAAATGCCGATCTGTAGAATAAAATAAAATGATAATAGAAATGATTTGAAATCTATTTGTGTTTGTGGTTTTTAGAGAATTTCATAAAAAAATTGAAATTCTATTGAAATCAAAACAAAAATAAGTTTTTAAATTTTGGAAATCTAAGCAACTTCACATGACCCTGTGCGTTTGTTTGTTCGTTTTTATGTTCTAAATAAAATTAAATATTTTTCTCTTTGTTGTCGTATATAAATATAAAAATCCCATAACGCTTTAAACGTTTTTCTATAGAAAAGTTTATAGGTTAACAAGTGCACCATAATTAACGCATATTGTATATTAGCACGAATGGAATAGTTTCCTTAGTAGGCGATAGAATAGTTTGCATTGGTGACATTTCACTATTATTATTCTATACAGCAGAGTATGGGGAAAATATGGCGACTTTTGGTTTTTAAGACGTTTATCAAAGTGACTAATTTGTACCTTAAACTTATTAGTGTTGGTTTGCACTGTACAAATTATTTCCCCTATCAAGCTGTTTTTCCTAAAGATTTTTCACACGGGTATGGAAAACACTATTTGTAGAGGGTTGATTCTGAGCGATATGCACATTCGATGTCTGAGCAGTGATTTACTATTTGCAGCAAAGATAAAAGGCCTCCGTTTCGGAAATTTGTGAAGGGCTTTGGAGAGGAACCTATTAGCTAGAGTTTAAACCACATGGCTGCCAACGGTGCGGTGAAATTTAGGACAGTCTCGAGCGCACTAACAAGCAGTGTTTCTCCCAACCGTAATGTGAAATTTTGCTGCTCGGCATATTGATATGCGTTGCGTAGGCGCGAGTGAAATAGTTTCCTTAGTAAACAATAAAATAATTAGGGTAGGCGACATTTAACTATTATTCTATACAGCAATGTTTGTTGGGGAAAATATGGCGACTTCAACTATTTTAAGACGTTTATCAATGTGACTCATTTCTATCTTAAACTTATTGCAGCCTGGTTTGCACTGCACAAATTATTTTCCTTAAAGACTTCGACTTTTCGACACTATATATTTTCGGGTATGAAAAAAACCATTGGCGGGGAATTGAACCTGAGCGATATGAACATTCGATGTCTGAGCAGTGATCTGCTATTTGCAGAAAAGATATTTAAAGCCTCCATTGTGGATATATGTGAGGGCTTCAGACTTCTGTTAGATAGATGATAAACCAAGTCGCTGCCAACGTTGGAGTGAGATTTAGGACAGTCTCGAGTCCTCTAGCGAGGAGTGTTTATATCAATCGAAATGCAAAATTTTACTTGTGGTACCATCTTTTTCAACCCTTCCGAAGACGTCCAAAAAATGAAACCATTGTGGCATTAGCGTAGGGGAAAACTGGAATGTACTTGCATTTATTCAAGGTAACATAGGTAGGGTTCTTCTTTCTTCCACTTTCATCTCAGCTAATAAAATGTTATATTTTGAACCTTTCCAGCCTTAAATTCCCTTGTCAGATGACAGCTGATATCACGAGTGACATTCGTTTAGCAACATAATAAACATGTGAAAAACCGGGTTTATAAAGAAATAAAGTTTTCCTTGCCAGTCGACAGCTGGAATCACGAGTCGTATTCGTTTATGCAAAATAATGAGCATGTGAAAAATCGGATTTATAAACATAAATTTTTTCCGAATAATGTTTATGGCAAAGAATTAATTTTAGTGCTTTAAATGCAGTAAAGTATTTTAGTAAGCAAAAAACTTATATAGAAAATGTTTAGTTCCCATTTATAGGTAACTAGCTCACCCATTGAGAACGAATTAGTGAGATCGCAAAAAAGAAACGCAAACAAATAAGCTCGATGCCCATCGCGACTGTTTTAACTGCGGCAGTAATCGAGTCCATGTTCCTTTCGGCCTTTCACCGCCATACGCCAATGCACATTGGAGGCAGTTGGCGGCTGGGGACGATTTTTAGGCGTATGTGTATTTTTGATGTAAACAACGCTCAATATTTACGTAAATGTGAAACATAGCGAACAATAAATTAAAAATTAAATGCATTGAATGAAAGAATACACAAAAACAAGTCGATCCAGTTGTCGTGTAGTTGCAGTGTAGTTGAATAACTTGGATACCGACCGCAGCGCCACCTGCCGGAATGGTTTGTGAATGTAAACCATCCAAGGTGGCAGGCAAACGCATGCAAAAAAAATTTATTCAGTGATATACACACGTACAGTAGAATTATATACATAAAGAAGATTTTTATGGGTGGTACCATGCGTCTTTATCAAATCCCGTCTTCTATTTGCAGCAGAACTTAAAATATGTTCACTCAACCGAAATACCAAATTCTGTTTTAATACCCTTAGCAGGAACAGAAATATTAAATTCTTAATTTGTGATTTGTATGGGAGGTACCACGCCCCTTTGTACAGTCCCGCCCATATTTGCAGCAGCACTTAAAATATTTACACCAAACCGACCAAATACCGTTATCAGGAGCAAAAATAATGAATTTTTAATTTGTGGTTTCTATGGCAGGTACCACGCCCCTTTGTCCAATCTAAACCACTCGGGTCGCCATCCAAACGCATACACAAAATTTTATGCAAATCACAACTCAGAGAGTATCAAAAGAGATTGAAGTATTTTGTTTCTTGAAAAGCAAGTTTTAAATTCTATAGAACAACTATTTTCTGTAAAGAGAAGTTTTGAAGTGCTACAGTTTTTTGAAGTGCAGATATAGAAAAAGCTTTAATACAAATATTATTTACTGGTATGCGCTTTAATTTCTGTTATGAATTACGTCGACCAGTTGTCGGAAAAGCATAAGATTCATCACTAGATAGTGGCATCAGCGATGTTGCGCCATCCTGTTGAAACCGCAGGTCCTGCATATCATGGTTCTTCAATAAATGAAAGAAAAAGTTATCATGGTACTATTGGGGTCACAATTCATGGTAACAGTCTGGTCAGCATAACTTTTTCAAGAAGTAGAGACCAATGAATACATCAGCCCGCATAGATTATTATTGAGGATTATCATCACGGAAAAAGCATAAAATACATCACTTACAAATCTGTATATCACTCTATTAAGACAATATGTGATATTTTTCACTATGCACATGCATGAGTATGTGCTGTCATACTATCAGGAATTGGTATCTTGATACCCACAGATTTGACCAAATTTCAGAGAATTACTTTTCATCGTAATAAACGAGTCTTATGTTAATTTGGAAAGTCTCTCAAAATTTTCGCCTGAGTGCCACAAAATTACCGTACTAGAGATACAGCTTGTATACATATAATAATCGGATAATAAATGCTTCTACGATATATAACATTTTGGTTTATATTTTGGGCTGGCTAGTGACTTCATGAGTTGTGATTGATACCCGTGACCCATATAGTTATGATGAATAACAGCAACACAAGCTTAAACTAGAAACATATATCTCCAGCGTAGACTATCTTGTATAATAAATAAGAATTTTAAGCTAAATCACGCGTGAATTGTGTTTATACAAATATTTGAAGTTGACAAGCCCTCTTTAGAAGGAATAAAATGAACTTTACATCAACATAAAAATGGTCATGGAGAATCTTATATGATTTTTTTTTTATACTGCATTTAAATAGAACACTGTGATAACTTTAGAATACTCTTTCACAGATATTTACAATATGAGTACAGTTGTAGCTTTCTATGTTTTTTCTTTTTTTTAAATTGTTATGTTAATCATTTAAAATAATTGTGAATTGTGTCTTTTTTATAGCTTTTGCTTACAGTAGTTTCACTTTAATTTTACGTCTTTCTTTAAAGTTTTATAAAAAAAAGTTTTACATAGAATTTAGCAAAAGGGGGCTTTTTAGAGAGGTTTCAAATTTGAAATGGTATATATTTGAAAGATAATATTCTGGCATTATAATTTAAATACGACTTCTGGCATAAGACTGCCGTGGCTGGCGAGAATGTAGTCTGATCTGGAGGTAAAATTTTCGATGATATTTGTCCAACATTAGTGGCCATAAAGCAACGAATGTTGTCCTTCAAGTGGCCAATTATTTCGATCTTATTGGCGTAGGCTAGCAACTTCAAAGATCTCCGCAGAAAAATAGTCTATCGATATTAAATCTCAGCGTTAATTCATGGCTTCCAAACGTGAAACTGTGCGATAACCAAACATTTCTCATAATAAATCAATTGTTGCGCCGCCTTGTGGAAACCGAAGCTCCTGGCTCTTATATTAATGAATGAAATAGTCAGTAATCACAGCTATATAGTGGACATAATGGATTGTAACTTTCTGGCCGGCATAGTTTTGAAAGAAGCACGGAGCAATGAATACACCAGCTCACAAAGATGTAACGTCTTTTCAACACACACTTGGGGATTATCTTCACTCCAATTATGGCAATTTCGTTTATTGAGCTTCATTGTTTATAAAAATCGGGATCAACGTGAAACATATTCTAGGCCAAATTGTCACAACTTGGAGCCTTAGTTCGGGCATCAGTCTCTTCATGCTGATACAACAAATCAAACTTAACACTTGACAGTGGCATCAGCGGTGTGACATGTTGCGTCGTCTTGCTGAAACCACAGCTCCTATACATCATGGTTCTTCTATTAATGAATGGCAAAGTCAGTAATCATGGTACCATTGGAGACACAACTGATTTTAACTGTCTGGTCAGCATAATTTTTTAAAGAAGCGCAGACCAATGAATACACCAGCCCGCAAGGATTATTACTGAGGATAATCATCACTCCAAATATGGCAATTTTGCTGATTGGCTTTCATCGTTTTTAAAAATTATGAACAACAGCGAACGTATTGCGGATCAAATTGTCACAATTTGGAGCCTTTGTTCGGGCGTCAGTCTATTCATGCTGAAATAAAAAGCCAAACCAAGCATAAACCACTTAACAGTGGCATCAGCTGTGTGACCAATGAATACATCAGCCTCTAAAGATTTAACGGGTCTCAACACACACTTGAGGATTATCATCACTCCACACATGGGAATTTCGCTTATTGAGCTTCATCGCTTATGAAAATCGGCACTCGCAGCAATCGTATTTTGGGCCAAATTGTCATAATTTGGAGCCGTTGTTCAAGCGTCCGTTTATTCATGCTGAAATAAAAAATCAAACTAAATACAGCCACTTGACTGCTAACAAAATGGCCGGCAGTTAAGAAATTGTTGCCAACTTGAAGTTCTATACCTCTATAAAACCACCCGATATATATGTTAGTGTTTATTTATACTAAATAGAAATTTATCAATACTAGAGCATCTAGAGATATTTTTTCACTTCAGTTTTTGGTGCCACTTACTTTTTTTTTTTTTTGCTAAAAAAATTTAAATAAGTCATTGTTGAAGTCTATGGTTTATGATTTGTTTTTATTTTCATATTTATGTTAACGAAACGCCACTACCAGTGACATATTTAAAAGTCATGGCCAGCGGAAGGTTGTGTTTATTGTTTATTTACATGAATTTTGAATACTGACACTACGAATATTTATAAATCAATTGAGTGTTATGTTTGAAACAAATTACATTAATTCCTGTATTCACCGATAAGCAGGGAATTCCAAGAAATGTAAAAAATATTTAATTTTACAATTTGACAACAATTTTCTTAACTTTTAAACTCCCAAAAATCTGGTGTCTGACATCATTTGGAAACCCTCCACAGTGTGCTGTTTTAATTCGTTTAGCCCACCAACCTCTGTAACAACATAATACTACCCACCCATAATACTTTTCCTAAATCTGATTAATAATTTTACTAAAATTGAACATCCTAGTTTCTATATTATTGCAATTTTATTTTATCACAACTTTGTTGCAAACATGTCTTTTGCCTCCTATTCCCTTAGAAAACTAAATACTTTCCAAAAAAAATTCCATTACAAACAACTGAAATACGAACACACTCTCAACATATAATAAATAATCACAACAATGTGGAAAAGAAATTTTCATTAAACCTCGTTTTGTTTCTTTTCTTTTCAATAACAGCGAATAAACAGTTGGTGGTGGTGTTGACGATGATTAGGGCTCTTTTAATGCAACAATTAATGTTACAAAAATTACTAGTAAACTTCCATAGATGGCTTGAGTTGTTCATCTTTAAGTAAAAAAAAAAACAACAGCAACAACAACAACAACAACAAAGTTTATAAATAACAAAGAGTTGTATTTACGAGATGAAGACATGACATATAAAACATTCGAAAGCATTCATAAATAACACAGACTATGAATGGATCAAAAGACAACTGAGGTTGCGTAGGTAGCAATAAACAAACAAATACAGTCACTCACTCACGCACACACATATACTTTGCCATATAAAAAATCTATAAAATAATTAGGGGGCAACAGAATGTGGTATAAAAAAATATTTATTAGAATAGAAAAAAAAAATTAACAAAATTTTCGATTTAAGCACTAAAAATTAAAATTTTGAAACTTCTAGATTTATAGCGAGCAACAATATAATACGTTCCACAAAGAGTACAATAAAATGGAAATAATTCTGAAGTCTTTACACGGCTAGTCCAATTATATAGTAGAGGTATAGGCGAGTTCATTTGTTAATTTGAACGTTAAACCGCTTAAAGAGCAGTTGTCACGATGCTGTAAAGTAGGCTATTTTGGGCGAAGAATTAAATTTATAAATTCCGAGGACAGCATTATCTTTCATAGGTCAGAACTTATTCAGCTTTCAAAATTATATAGTTAAATTCTTGGCCTACCTTTGTCAAGCTTTCTGCTTCTAGCGGAGCAAATATTTTTGATAACTTTTTTTGTACGAATGAAAAATTTGATATGTGCGTATATTCTCCAACGGGGTTTACTTTATTTGGGTATGATTTTACGTCAACCCGCGTCAAATTAATTTGTGAACAAACCGGTTTCGGCTATTTGCCGAATCTTCAGTGTTCTCTCTCTATACTATACTGCATTTTATTGTCAGTTGTGTTAATATAGTTCGTGTTGTTCGTGTCTCTCTTCGTGTTATTCCTGTTGCCTTCGCCACTTTCTCTCTTTTTGTCTGTATCTTCACTCTTTTTTCGTTTGTTTGGTTTTAGCTAATTTGCCTCTCTCTCCGACCCGTGACTTAAAATCATACCCAAATGAAAAACTTGTTTGTGAAAATGTAGAATTCATCCGTAATTTTTCCCGATTGTGGAAAAATTGTAGCGCTGCATCCCACAGAGCAAAGTACCGTGCAATAAATTTAATGAGCAAAGATTTGAACTCACTAGACTATCGTATAGTGTATGATTTCGAAAAAAAAGAGGGCCCGACCATGAACCACAACGTACTGCAAGATCGGCTGAAAACATTACTGCTGCTCCAGAAAGTGTTCAAAACAATTCATCAACCGCAATTCGACGTCGTGCTCATGAGCTTGGTTTTCAAAGAACAACTTTGAGCACGAGTTTGCACAAGGATTTGCATATAAGATTCAGTTGACACAAGAGATTCTTCCACAAGACCATTTATGTCGCCGTACATACGCCAGTAGGATGTTACAGCTCGACCACAACAAACCCCGATTTTCATGAAAAAATCATAATGAATGACAGAGCACATTTTCATTGGAATGGATACGTTAATAAACAGAGTAGTCGGTTCTTGGGAATAGGATATCTTCAAATTGTTCAACAGTCATGTTTGCATCCCTTAAAAGTGACAGTCTGACGAGCAATTTGGTCAGGAGGAATCTTACTTCCTTAAAAATGAAAAAGTTGTAATTGTATCTGTAAATGGGGACCGACATCGTGATACTATTGAAAACCTTTTAACGCCTCAACTGAAGGCGTTGGGCTTGATTAACATGTGGTATCAAAAAGACAGTATCACTTCTAATATAGCCTGGATTAGAATGGAACTACTACGAGACCTCTTTCCATAAGCTATTTCAAAAAATGGTGCTGTTGATTTAGCCTTCACGGTCACCTGATTTGACTGCTCCGGCCTTCTTTTTGTGGGGATATCTGAAAAGCAAGATTTATGCAAACAAACCAGAAACGCTTGAGAAACTCGAACAAAATATTCGTGATGAAATTAATGAAATACCGCTTGAAATATGTGAGAATGTAATAAAAAATGTGCTCAAAAGGGCTCGAATTTGTGAGGCTAAAAGATGGGAACATTTATCTGATATTGGATTCCACATATAATTGTCGGCATCAAATTAAACATTTATCAATATAAGATCCTTTCTTACAAATGCCGTTAGTGAGATGCCGGCCCAAATGCTTAAAAATAACTATAACAAAGGTTTAGCTTACGGAGGGACCACCTATTTTTTTTTTTTTTTTAAAGAGAAGTAGTAGAAGTAGTACTTCAGGCAACGATGCCTATTTAGTCAAGTACCGTGCTACATTCTTTAGGAAAGGGATAGAGAATAGATTAAACAGGTGGTGAAAGTAGAAGGATAGTCGGAAATTAACTGTCGTATATAAAACAGCACAGCGACCAGTGACTGTGCCTTCATCGCTGAGCAGCCCCACCGACAGTCAACTTTTATTTTTGTAGTGAAAAAACCAAGGTCTTCGTTGGGAATCGAACCCACAACCCCCATATTTATAAGCAAGTACACTACCTACTAGCCTACAGGGGCACCTATGGCTAGTGGCAGTTAATAATTATATCAGATAATCGTTAAAAAGTAAATGGTGCGCTTTAGCTGATCGGGTGAAATAATTTTTTCCTTCACTTTTGTGAAAAGTCTTCCATGCGTTTTTTGGATGCCCAAACACTTAAAAAATCACCCCCAAATATTAGAAGAATAAGAAAATAAAATAATGAAAAATCTTTGCATCGTCAAGAACTAGTGAATATGATCCGCATGAAGACATTCTTTTGACGTCATGTTTGTGTGCTACTAAATTAAATGGTGAACATATTTGAGGTTTGAAAGTTAATTGACTTCGGCAACATTAGTTTTATTGATATCAATGACTAGTAGAAATATGGGAATTGACAATGCAGTATGCCAAATGTCTGGCAAATATCTACCTCTGGCATATCTGCAGCCGTCTGCTTTTTCCATAAAATTTTGAAGCACATTTTACAATAAAGCAGCGCTTATATCACCAATGCAGCACCAAATTTCATCTTCCAGCGTGTCAGTTGCTTATGGGTTGTTTTCGTAAGCCTGGTCTTTTCAATAGCCCAAGCAGCGTTAAATCACAAAAACGAAGGAGCCAGAGTGTCATTTGTTTTACATCCGCGCCTGGCTATGTAGCCTTAATCAGCTGATGGACAAACTACTATACATAATTTGGAACGTCATGCTCCTCTTAGATAGCCGAAGGCATAATTCTAGGCAACAGAACCACCTAGTTGCAACTTTAATGATTCCAGGACAGGTCTGCAAACCATCACACCTTGCTAAGGAGTTGGAGACTTTCTAACTCCTGTCCAGAACACATGTCAAGCATGCTCACTGGACTGGATCATTCACTTTGCATGTCATTATCAGGGAGAAGATCCTGGCCACCATAATTTTCATTATTCCCTTATGGGGCCGCAAAACCACAACCACCACGATGCTCCCATATAGGGGCCAACCTCAATGATCAGCCAGAGAACTATTAAATGTCTAAAGAGACAAATAATGAACTCTGCGAGCTCACTGATCGTCGTGGAAATAAAGTGGAGTTTCCAGTTGTCTCCCTGTCTGACTTCAGGGGACTGGGCTCCCTTTTTCCCCCAGTTGCACAGGTCTAGATAGTCGTGTATTCTATAAAGACTGATAAATGTGCCCCCGGGGGGGGGGGGGAAAGAGAAAGCCAATTGACATCCAAATCAAGGAATTACGCTACTGGGAAAATATTCATGCACAGATTAAATTGTTTGGGTGTCTGTGTCGCTGTTTTCGCCGTCCTGCTGATGCCAAAGGTCACTGCTGAGTTGTTAGCGTAGAAAATTCAGGGTAATGGCGCTCATTTTCAAGAAAATATGAGACAATGATGCCGCCTGTTGGACACTTTTGTTTGCATACATAACCGTCTACTAAAAAACGAGCCTTTTCACTAAAGATGATGATGGGGTTTCGTTCAATTTTTCGACGCATACGACCTTTTAATTCTTGAATGAATATTGCACAAAGTGCTGCCAGTGTTGCCCAATTGTTGCGAACGTCAACGAGTGGAGGTGCTAGGTTATCTTTTCTTTCACTACAACTAGTACGAGCGTAATATTTTGTTCTATTGTTAGCAACAATATGGAATTCCGCAATTAAATTACTCACAGTGTTCTCAGAAGGACCTTAAATTTGAGGAAATGCTGCTCGAATTTTACAAAGCGATATAGTGAAATTTTCACCATTTTGATCGTAAATTTTCACAATTAAAACTCCTTCCTTAAGAGTTAAACATTCCATTTTTAAAATTTCCCAAATTTTTAGTAAGCATAGGATGACAGCTCTCAGTTCTTGACATTTAATCATTTGAAAGTTCATTTACATCCTAACCTCAAATTTGCCCACCCGGTTGATATCTGATAAATTATAAAATTTAATTGTTTTTTCCATGTATCTATAGAGATGAGAAGGAGTCAAAATAAATTCAATGAAATGGAAATTAATTCCAATATTTCTTCTCTTTACTCTCACAATGTTGAAAGAGAAAGAGACAGCGAGCACAGAAACAAATACATTTCTACACTTAAGACTAACAAACATGACGTGTGCCATGCAAAGGTGAAATGAATTATCACTAAATTTATATAAAAAAGAAATGTTTGTATATAACAAATTTCTTATTGTTATTAAAACTCTACTCAATTATCAGTGAGTGTAGAGTCATGAATAACATAGTCCAAGAGATTATTTTAAATAGAAAAAGGTGTTCGCAAGTCTACGACAAAAATGAAAAATAAAAAAATTAGAAAATTTTGTATTTTGTTTGTACATTTTAAAAGACTATTGTGACTTTTCAGGTAAAATAATCTGAAATGAAGTAAGAAGTTCAGCAGCGATTAAATAGCAAATAGTATATTTTGTCATTACATGTCTTCTGTCTGTAATACCTCTTCTTCAAGTTGAATTCGATTTTGAATAAAAAATTTTATTGCGTTGAGTTTAAGGGTTGCTTTCTTAAGAAGTCAATGGGTAAAGGGACAATGGTATGTTTGTTATCCTTTTCTTTTTGTTGCTTTATTATTTCATAAAAACAAGTATGCAGCCCTTTAAATTAGTTATAAAATAATATCCTTTCAGAATGTTCTGGAAAATGGATCATTGATGGTTGTCGAAAAATATTTGAGTTTAAGCAGCAAATAAGCAAATGTGTTGCATTGATGAATTGTCTTGGTTTTTGTTTTTAATAAATGAGTGTTTTTCTTCTTGTAGTTGTTCTTATTCCTGTTGTTTCATTTTCTAAAGAATTCTTTCTTTGTATTTGCCGTCGTTTTTTTTCCATTAAAAAAATGCAACTTTTTTTTCTGTTTAATAAATGAAACAAAGCAGCAGCTGTCTTTTTGTCTCATTGTTAAGGATGTTTACGCATGTGCAACAGGACATGTGTGATGAAGTCTGTTTTGTCTTTTTAATTTTATATCTTTTGTTGTTGTTGTTATTGTTGTTATTAATGTCAACTGATGCTCGTATACACCCTATTTATGGTTAATGTACAGAAATTTTCATTGCACTCTAGTGTTCTAATTTTTTATTTATTTTCATTTGATTCGAGTTAATTGTAAATTTATATGGAAATTTTGGGATAACAATCATATCAAGATGTATGTTTAAGGATACAATTTTGATGTGCTAGATTTGCTATGTTTCTAAGTGCCCCGTCACGCTTTCTAAAAAACTTAAAAAGCCTTCAATGAATAAAGTAAAGTTTTTATGTCACAGAACCATACAGTTCGACAGGATAAAAGAGACAAATTGGATGAAAGTAAAATCCAGTATGGCCAACGTTCGATAAAAATCAAAAGATCTCAGGTTCAAATCTCATAACAATCTGGTCTTGGGCCCCAATATTTAAGCAGCCAATAAGCCAAGCATAAAATAGCGGCAAACATATAAAATTTTTACCAGCTCTCAACCTCAACTAGTTTCCTGGGCCGGATGGTATTCCAGCACTGGTCTTAAAAAAGCGCTCTTCGACGTTAGTTCTCAGCAGACCTCCGTTGGCACACTTTTCATCACGATGTTTTATGCCGGCGCATTTCCAAAATGTTGGAAAGTTGCTTATATAACGCTGATCCCCAAAAAGGGTGAGGCTAACAACCCGCCCAATTTAAATTTGTTCTGCAGCTTCTAAAGTGATAGAAAGTAGGATTAATTTTCATCTTGTGAGATCACTGGAATCCAACAGCTTACTTAGCGACCTACAGTATGGTTTCCGTAGGGGGCGCTCTACGGGTGACTTGCTTGCTTTTCTGTCAGAATAAGGACATCATTGCGGAGAACGTCCCCCCTCCCCGGTGGCACATTAATCGGTCTTTATGGATTACTTAACCTGTAATGATATTGTAATTTTATTAATTTAATTTCAAATAGACACGTGTATATATAAGCAACAAAAAAAAGGTACATCCTTTTATTATTGAGCGAAAGGATACCCTAATCAACTTGGCGTCTAGCGCCCAATATCTCTATGTTTATACGGCGGAGAGACGCTAATTTACCTTGATTCGGTAAAAGGTGTGCAAATTAAAGATTTTATCGCAGCAAGTTCTTTGCCTGTCAATTAAAATCTGTCCCTTCTTGCCACAGAATTCTTTATTTATACTTAAAATTTTTCTTATTTACTAATATTGTTTTAAGCCTAATTAAAACTAAATTGTGTGGATTGCTGAATAAGCATTCTCCCACGATATGAATTAACTTAAATTACAGGTTGGCCGAACCTATAGTATACGTTTCTGCATTTAATGCAACTTAAAATAATTGTGTAATTTTAAACCTTTTTATTTCTGTGTGTGATAAGTACGTGACAAGGCGTGAGCCCGCACACACTACAAACCATCTAGACCTATGCTGCTGGGGGTATAAGGGATCCCAGTCCCCTGAAGGCAAGCAGGGTGTCAAGTGGAAGCTCCACGTTATTTGCACGGGAATCAGTAAGCCCCAGTGTTCCGCTGATTGTCTCTTTAGACTTTTAGCTGTTCTCTGAGTGATTATTGAGGTTGGCCCTTTAGGAATATAGTGGTGGTTGTGGTTTTGCGGCCCCCGCATGAATTTGGTTATGGGGCCAGGATCATCTCGCCTTTAATATACCAAAGGATGAATGATCCGGATCCAGTGAGCATGCTAGTCATATGTTCTGCACCAGGAGTTGAGTAGTCTCCAACTCTTCAGCAAGGAGTAGTGGTTTGCAACACTGCTTTGGAACCGTTGAAATTGCAACTAGGAAAGACCTATTGCTAGAATTATTCTTCGCCTTCCCAGGGCGTAAATGACGTTGCTTTTCATTCCCAGTCGTTTGACTACCCAGTGATTGAGGCTTACGGCCAGGTGCAAATGTAAATCCTATCACGAAATTTCGGGTAACGTCGCCCCTGGGGCACATTGATATGCTCTAACGGAATCTCACCGTTATTACATGTGTCAACGGGTGTAAAAGGGAGCCCAGTCCCCTAAAAGGCTAGCAGGAGCCAACTGGATAATTCCACTTTATTTCCACGGGAATCAGTTAAGCCTGAGTTCAGCTTTTTGTCTTTTTGGCCTTTTAACTGTTCTCTGAGTGATTATTGAGGTTGGCCCTTCAGAAGTATCGTGGTGGTTGTAGTTTCAAGGGCCTCGAGTTGTGTGGGTCGGATTATTCACAATGAACACAATGATTGGTCCAGGTCCAATTAGTATGAGTGCGGTTGCGTACTTAAATTTTATTAAGCTTCCTGCATTTTGGACCAGGAGTTGAATACTCCTCAACTCTTCAGCAAGGAGTGGAGGCGTTGGCCTGCTCCGAGCTCTTGAAGTTGCAACAAGGAGTGGCTGGAGGATATAAGTATCTGTAGGCTTCCTAGGGCGAGGATGACGCTACATTTAATCCACAGTGATATAATCGACCGTCAGGTTATGGCTTACACAGCATAGGTACTGACGTTAACCTTATCACGCATTTCGGAGAACGTAATGTGTTGGCTCTACATATTTCCAAGGCATTTGATAGAGTGCGGCATGTGCGATTCTGTCAGAACGTACTGCTTTTGGTGTCGTCGAAAATTTCTCCAAATTTATATGGAGTTTTCTCGGGGGCTCTATTTCTTATTTTTCTTTGTCAAACTGTCAATCCTACATACTCTTTCGCAGATGACAGCAGCATTTATCATTCGTATTCATTTAGTAATGATCTCGCAGCAATCTCAGAATGGGGTCGTGTGAATAGAGTCGATGATAATGTCCGTGAGACGTAATGTTGCATGTTGACGTATAGAACTTCGTTCAGAAATGGTGCTGAATCTGTTACTATGGGTGATATAGGTATTATGGAATCAGAAGCTCTTGATGTTTTTAGCATGAAAATCCAATATGATGGACTAAATACATTTTTCAGATTTCTAACGAAAGCTTTCAAGTCTCACGGTTTTCTAAAACGGTGTAAGAGATATTTCACTCTATTCGATCTTCGTACTATTTATACCATCTCTCCGAAAATGGAATTCAGCTCTCATGTATAGGCCGGCGCCCAAAGTCTATTTTGGAGTTATTCGACCGCGTACAGGAGAGGGCCAAGAGGCTCACTGGGGACAGTAGGGTATCCAACTCTATTGATTCTCTAGAGCATCGTCACAATGTGGAATGTATTTTACTGGTTCATCGTTAATACAATGGCAAGAGCTCTTTAGAAATTAGGGAGCTTGTTCCCGTTACTCGCACGTTTTTGCGTTTAGCTCGATTTTCCTTTAGAGCGGATTCTTATGTGGTTGATTGGCCAGTGAATCACACTTCGCCTTACAGGGAAAATTCGTTTTATTTTACCAGAACAGTCCGTTTGTGGAATAAACTCCGTTTAGAGGTTTTTCCTGTCACTTGCATTGTACGAGTACAAAGGGAATATCCACAAACACTACTCTTTCTTTCCTCCTTCCCATAACCGAATTTCCTAGTTCTGGCACAATGCACTATGGGTCATGGGTCATCCCCTGAGAGATATAAATGTTACAATGTTAACAGTGGAACACATATGATTAATAAGTTAGACATTGACACCTCTAAGAAGAGCATAGAAAAATAAAACGTGTCACCCTGTTAGCTAACTTAAGAGCAACATATTTTTAAAAATACTAAAAATTTTAAATGCGGAAGAACACAAGAGACAAAGTTTCTTTTAAAAACACATTTTCAAAATATGCAGATCAACTGCTTTAAGAAAGAAGTATTGAGGAATTTGATAACATTTTTTATTATTTAGTATGGAATCTGGTCAGAATATTTGGTTTCTTATTGCACACACACACACACACAGCGATTTTTATGAAAATACATTTATTTGTCAAACACACCCAGAATTATGCATGTTTGATGGTTGTTATTGTTGTTCAGTTTTGTTTGTTATTTTTTTCTTTAGTTTATGACAAAGAACTTGTTATGAATCACTGACCTCTTAATCTAACGGTAAATTCCTTAATCAACATGTAACGACGATAACAAGCTAAAAGTTCAACCTGCTCTCCGCTTCTATTGCAGCGGTTGTTCATATGACTGTGATGTTGTTGTTGTTGCTGTTTGTAGTGATTTATAAATCAACATCATAAAAACAAAAAAGATTTTCTGAATTTAAATATGAACCGGTTACAACACCCGCGCGTTTTCTCACTGCATTAAAATTTGAAAGCATGTGTACATGTGTGCATTCATTCCTTCTTCGAATTCTTAAGAAAGTGTAAAAATGTTAATTTCTTTTATGTTGAAATACAAAAGATTCATAATTAAAAACAAATTCTTTTGTATTGTTATCAGAAAAATATGTTTACGGAGCTTAAATAGAAACAGAAGTAACAAGCGGAATTTGTAGAAATATTTATAATAAACGCCCATTTAAAATTTTCCACCGACTTTTATTAAAGTCACCTTCTTATAACGCTTATTAATTCTTTAAAAATCATTAGTGGTGTCACAGATTTCGTGCGGGTTTGGCAATAATGGCTTTCAGCATTTTTTATTACCGTGTTGGCAACCCTCGATAATAACTTCACGGCCAGGGATTCAGAGTGAATACAAATAAAGCATCAAGCCCAAGAAAATAATGCTTTATTATCATAAGCCGTGAAATTTTTTTACAATCCGATTAATGGCTATCTGGACTAGTTACATTTGAGACTGGAGACATCACATTCGTAATGTGCTTGATACGGAGATCAGCCCGGATGCATACCCCAGACCCCAATTTTTGAAAAATATTGCTGTTTAAACAATGAATATTGCGTCATGATAAGTTCTCTCTAATGCATATAGTGCATAACACAATCCCTGTTCGCGTAACCTCTAGCCACCTTCCGAGGTTTTCTTCGGCGGCTGCGTTTGTCTGCTGCTTATTTCTTGAAAACATAAAATCATAAGTTCAACTCCCATCTGCAACATTAATAAAAAAAAAAATAAATGAAATGAACATTTTATTGAATGAGTTATTATTGATACGAATCGACATGAAATTTCAATTGGTGAGATTGCCTCCCCCATCCGGAAGCGCGCAGTACTGGTGAACACCTTCTCATCTTGACGTATAGCTCCTGGGGAGGGGGGGGGGGGGGGGTGTAAAAGCCGACATCATTGGTCTTTGCTAGCAGGAGCTTGAAACTGGAAGAAACGCTACTTTCAAGCGCATGAATATGGCACTGCTCTGGTTATTGGTGAAGCTCTTCGGAGAGTAACGTGGTTTGAGAAAAGTTTGGCTTTTTCCTATTCGATGTGCGGTTCCAATCTCAACAAAATGTTGCTATTGGGGGAAGCGGGGGGGGGGGGGTAGATAGGAGTCCAGCTAGTAAGGTGGATGTCAAGCGGGGCAAGGCCTGGTTTTTTGGGCGTCTAAAAATGCCATTCGGGGTGTTTTTTTGTACCTCGCCCAGGTACTGATATTAATTTGTATCTCGATCTGGCAAGGTCGCCTCCCCTGCGAGGGCACATTAATATGTCTTGACGGAATCTCACCGTCATTCCATGTGTTACCGGGGGTAAAAGGGAACCTAGGCTAACTGGAGCCAACTGGACAACTCCACGTTATTTTCACGGGAATCAGTAAATCCCCAGAGTTCAGCTATTCGCCTTTTTACCCTTTTAGCTCTCTGCCTGATTATTTATGTTGGTCCTTTGTGGCATCGTGGTGGTTCTGGGTGCGCAGGTTATTGTGGATAATCTCTAACTCTTCAGCAAGGAGTGGGAGTGGCGGCGCCTGCTCCAAGATTTCGAAGTTGCAACTAGGAGTGGCTAGAGGATAGAGATATCCGACGGCTTCCTAGCGCGAGGGTGACGCTGCATATCACCTAATTTCAATTTATTAAAAATATGTCTATCGAGTTTTTGAAAAAGAAGTTTGTTTTTCAATTATGGCAAAACCATACTAGTTTTGACAACCCCCGGGGGCACATTAATGTGTTTTGATGGAATCTCATCGTCATTACATGTGTTAACGGGGGTAAAAGGGAGCTCAGTCACGTTCAAGGCTAGCAGGAGCCAACTAGACAATTCCTTTATATTTCCACGGGAATCAGTAAAACCTCAGAGTTCAGCAATTTGTTTTTTTAGCTGTTCTCTGACTGATTATTTAAGTTGGCCCTTAGGGAGTATCGTGGTGGTTGTGGTTTCGAGGCCCTCGTTTGAATTGTATGGAGCAGATCATTCACAATGAACACAATGAATAATCATGGTTCAGTCAGCTTCATGCATTCTGCACCAGAAGTTAGGTAGTCTTCAACTCTTCGGCAAGGAGTAGTGGCTTGCAACCCTGCTTTGGAACCGACGAAATTAAAACTAGGAAAGACATGTTGCTAGAATTAGTCCTCGGCTTTCTAGGGCGTGAATGACGGTGCTTTTTATTTTTAGTGGTTTGACCACCATCTGATTAAGGCTTACGGCCAGAGGCAGATGTAAATCTTATCACGAAATTTCATCTACAGTGGTATGATCTACTGTCGGGTTATGGCTTATACAGCTAGTTACTGACGTAAATCTTTTCACGCAAGTGAGGTCGCCTGTATATTAAAGCAGGTGGCATTTAAGAGGCCTATACAGTATAAGAAGTAAATCGTTTTTCAAACCTCAATTAACTCTTGATAAAAACAGAAGATAACAATATGATAAATATGTGTAGCGGTCATTGGTTAGTTGATTAAACGATTCTTGGTTCGCAAAATAAATTTTCAATAATTCAAGCATTAGCGAAACAGTAGCTTATTGTGAATTCTATGGCTGCCAGATTAAAGGCATAGTAACACAGTGGTGTAATTTTGCATGTTTAGTAAACTAGAAATCCTGGAAAATATCTATCTTAAATCTATCCAAAGTCGTAGAGTAAGAGATAGAACAAATGGAAATTGACATGATAATAATATAATAAATAAGGGAATATTTTTCCAATATACCAGGGTTTTTTGGATAACCAGTAGCGAAAATATTTATGATATATAATGAGTTATTTCTCACCTTTTGGCATTCTAATCATATCGTATTGATTACTGATTTATTAACATTCATGAATAATTATTCCAGATTGTTGAGGTAAGAATTTCTAATGTTATAATTGGAATATGTAAATGGGAAACCTTGGGATCATGTTATTTTCAATTGTTTGTGTGTCATTGAAAAAATAAAAAACCAAAAACAAAAACAAAAAAAAATTCCACATAAATTTAAAATATTTTTTTCCTTATTACTCGCATTAAAGCATTATATATGCGATATCGATCGTATGCATATGTTCTACACATATTTATGATAAATTACAGCCGTCATATAGTCATCAGCTTAAGGTCATTTATTGATGATCAACAACATTTTAAATTATAAAGAACAATAACGAAAATTAACCAGTCGTTTATGAAATTAAATGATGATTGTAAAAAAAAAAATATTCATTTTCATTCAGTCATTCATTCATTCATTCATTTATTCTTTAAAAAACATAAAAAAATAACTAAAGAGAGGGGATCAAAGGTGTATCAGACGAAAACAAAACGATAATCGACATGATCATTGACATCACAAAGGATCAGCTGCCATAATATTTTAGTTGACCGCATTGAAACCAAGTGTTTTCTTTTATATTTAACGACGAATTAAATATTAAAAGACATTTATTTGGAGGGGGGGCTTCTTCAATTCGTATTAACTCGCATTTTTTGTTCTCCTTTCTTTTTGTCTTGGCTTTTTGTCGTTTATTTTTTCTTTTAATTTAAGAATGATCATTGAATATTACAAGACGAACAGGAACAATATAAATATTGCTGCTGTTGCTGCTGCTGTATATCTTCAAGTAAGTGTTTGTGTGGTTTTTTGTTCTTCAGTTGTAAGGCAGTTGTGACATCAGGATATGTCGACAGATGTTTTTTCACTTTTGTTTTATTGATAAGAAGAAGAAAAAAAGCAGGACCTTTTACGCACAAAGCACGCGATAAATAAAATAACAAGCGAAGAACAAAAAGAATGACAAAAACACATGTTTCCTTAAGATACTTTTCTCTCTTCTGTTTTCTGGCCTTTGAAAGTGACTACAGTATTCACAATTAAGCAAATGATTTCTTATTGAAATGTGTTTTTGGTAGATAATTATCAATGGTTAAGGTACTTGCAAAGGTTGTTGAGTTGAGATAAACGAAAAGTATTCTTTGATAATACGCTTAAAAACTAAATAAATAAAATATTAAATATTTAAAATAATTAGGGTCTTGCAACAAGAAGTTGGTTTTCTGAAACAAAATAAAATAAAAAATTTAGATAGCATAAATAATTCAAATTTTTATTGTAAATATTACGAATGAAAAATGATATCTGGCCAATGTGTTCTAAGACCACGCTCATAAAATTTCATAAAATTTTTTAATCTTTTTTTTGGCAAAATGGCGGCCCTATTACGTTAATCACATCACGGAGTTTGAGTTTGGCTCCATATACACTCTATCCTTAACATAGCCCCCATAAAATGATTCAGTGCTGTTAAATCACACGCTCTGGCTGGCCACTTAACTGCAGATTGACGTTTAATTATGCGATCGAAAAATTTGGTTTGCAATAATTTGATCGTTTTATTGGCTGTGTGATATGAGACATCGTCCTATTGAAATCACATATCAGTGTTATCCACGTCGTCAATAGTAGGCCTAAATTAAGTTGTTAGCATCTCGCGATAATTCCCACCTGGGGCATATTAATATGTCTTAATGGAATCTCACCATAAACACATGTATCACTGAGGCCAAAAGAGAGTCCAGCCCCCTAAAGGCTAGCAGGATATAAATGGACAACCCACTTTATTTCCACGGGAATTAATAAGTTCCAGAGTTCAGCTGTTGCTGTGCTGTGTCTGATTATTGAGGTTGGGCACTATCTCGGTGGTTGTGGTTTCGCTGGCCCTCCTTAATGATTAAGGGCCAGAAACATTCGCTTTAGATCCTAAGAACACAGGGTGAATGATCCAGGTCCAGTGTGTATGCTATGTTCGTGTTCTGAACCAGGAGTTAAAAAGTCTCCAACTCTTAAGCAAGGATTGGGGTGGCGGCCCTGTACTATGCTTCCGAATTTGCAACTAGGAGTGTCTAAAGGATTTTGTGATAAGAAATTCATCTACACCTGGCCGTAAGTTTTAATCAGATGGTGGTCAAAACACTGGGAATGAAAAGCAACGTCATTCACGCCCTACGAAGCCGAGAACTAATTCTAGCAACAGATCTTTCCTAGTTGCAATTTCAGCGTTTCCAAAGCAGGGTTTCAAACCACTACTTCTGGCTGAAGAGCTGGCGACTATCTAACTCCTGGTCCAGAACACATGAGTAGTATGCTCACGGGATCCGGATCATTCACCCGTTGGTGTCATTAAAGGCGAGATGATCCTGGCCACCATAATCAGTTCATACCTGGGGCCCCAAAACCACAACCACCACGATACTCCCGCATGGTCAGAGAACAGCTAAAAGTCTAAAAAGACAATTAGTGGAACTCTGGGACTTACTGATTCCCGTAGAAAGAATGTGGAGCTTCCAGTTGACTCCCTGCTGCCTTCAGGGGACTGGGCTCCCTTATAGCCCCAGCAACACAGATCTAGATTGTCAAGTATTCTATAAAGATCGATAAATGTGTCCCCGGGAGGAGTGTTTAAGGGATAGAAATATCCAACGGATTCCTTGAGCGAGGGTGATGCTACACATCACCCAAGTGGTTTGAACTACCATCAGGTTATGGCTTAAATGGCTAGGTGCTGATGTTAATCCAATCGCGCATCTCGCGATAGCGTGATACATTGATCCATTACTGCATTTCTAACCTCATCTTCCACCACATAGGGCACCATAAGGGATTTTAATTATTTAATGCGATTTTCATGCGAAATTAAATTCATTATAACAATGGCCAATGCCATCTACTAGTCAATGGCTAAACTATGATGTTGTTGGTGTTGCTAAACAAATTTCTTGTTGAAAAACCCCATAAAGTATAATAAAATAATTTACAAAAAAATAATTTATGCTTCTTCAAATAAAAATTTCTGCAGGATAGCCCAACGAGATCAAAAACACAGGTTAAAAATAAAGTGTTTTAATTGGAGGATATAATCACCAAAATCACCTCTTTTATGGGGACACTCTTTAGTTTCTAAAATTTTATTTACGGATAAAATAACTCATGCATATTGTAGTTCTCCATAAATTTAAAGTGATCGTAAACCTAAATAAAAGCACCTATAGGAACACCTTTTATTTATTAAATTATAAAGAGAAGTAGCACTTCAGGCAAAAATGCCAATTTAGTCAAGTACCGTGCTACATTCTTTTAGGAAAGGAATAGAGAAGAGATGAAGCAGGTGGTGAAAGTAGAAGAATAGTTACGGGAATTAATTGTCGTATAGGACAACAGAGTGACCAATGACCATGCCTTTATCACTGAGCAGTCAATTTTTATTTTTTGTAGTGAAAAAACAGGGTCTTTGTTGGGAGTGGAACCCACAACTCCCAACCTGACAAGCTAGTACACTACCTACTAGCCTACAGGGACATCTAGTTTTTAAAACTTTTTGTTATCTTTTGCTCTGGCGTTTAAAAATTCTTGCCATTCACTGTTAAAAAAATGCCATGAAATCACTTATGTTATATAGGGACACCCTAAATTTTGTCACTTTATAAAATCGTTAAGAGCACTTAAAATCGGTTGAGAAGTAATGGAGTTCTGAAATAAAAAAACACCACAGGACAAAGGAATTGATAATATTTTCCTTTTTTAAATTCAATTAAAATTTAACTACTTCGTGTCTCCTACCATTGGCTAAACTTAAATGCAAATCTGTATACTTTTGTATGGAATAAGGAAAGTGTAATTTTTTTTCTCCTAAAATAAAATAAAATGATAATAGAAATGACTTGAAAGCAAAGTATGTTTGTGGTTTTTAGAGAATTTCATAAACAAATTAGAATTCTTTTGAAACCAAAACAAAAAAAACCTTTTTAAATTTCGGAAATCTAAGCAACTTCACATGACCCTGTGCGCTTGTTTGTTTTTATGTTCTAAATAAAATTAAATATTTTTCTCTTTGTTGTCGTATATAAATATAAAAATCCCATTACGCTTTAAACAGTTTTCTAAAGAAAAGTGCACCACAATTAACGCATATTATTTATATGCGCGAATGTTGTAGTTTCCTCAGAAGACAGTAGAAATATTTGCTTACGAGTGAAATGGAATGACTTCTGCTTTTTAAGACGTTTAGTAGTCACTCTTTTCTATCTTAAACTTGTTGCTCCTGGTTCGCACTGTACAAATTATATCGCCTGATAGGCTATTTCCTAAAGACTTCGACTTTTTGGCGCTATATATTTTCGAGTATAAAAAATATCATTTGCACAGGGTTGAACCTGAGCTATTATAGCAAAAATTCCAAGCCTCCGATTCGCATATTTAAGAGGCGCTGCAGAGAGAAGCGTCTAGCTAGAGTTTAAGCTAAATTACTGCCAATGGTGCGTTGAGATTTAGGACAGTTTCAAGCGCATTAGCAAGCAGTGTTTCTACCAACTGTAATGTGAGATTTTGTTACTTGACATATTGCTATTCGTTCCGAGGTCGTGAGTGTAATAGTTTCCTTAGTAGATGATAGAATAATTCACATAGGCGACATTTAACTATTATTCTATACAGCAGTGTTTGGGGAAAATATGGAGACTTTAGCTTTTTTAAGACGTTTTTAAAAGTGACTTGTTTCTATCCTAAATTTATTACTGCTGGTTCGCACTATATAAATTATTTCCCCTACCAAGATGTGTTTCCTAAATTCTTCGATCCATTGATACTATTTATTTTCGGGTATGAAAAACACCATCTGCAGGGGATTGAACTTAAGCGATATGAACATTCAATGTCTGAGCAGGACCTACTATTTGTAACAAAGATGGCAAGCCCTCCGTTTCGGATATTTGCGAAGCGCATAGGAGAGAAACCTATTAGCAAGATATTAAACCAAATAGATACCAACTGTATGCGGTGAGACAGTCTCGACCGAATTAGAAGGAGTTTTCTACCATCCGTAATGCGAAATTTTGCTACGCGGTATTTACTATACGTTCTGCTAGTGGGCGCTAGTGTTTACATCGCTTCTAACCTCTATGGGATTATGTCCTTGGGGTGTTAGTCCATGGTAAATTTGAACTTATCTGCATTTATTCAGTGCAACGTAGGTAGGGATCTTCGTTATTCTACTTTCCTCTCAATTATTAAAATATCATATTTTGAAGTCCCCAAGCCTACTATTTCTAGCAAAGGTAGCAAGGTCTCTATTTCATTGCGTGTTCTAGCGGGAAGGTATAAGTGGTGCAGGAATTGAAGCCCACTGACCATTCATACCGCCGTAGACACTCAATTCGTTCAGTAACAACCGCATTGTTTTTCTGAAAAAATAATTTTTTCAGACGAAGCCCGTTTTCACGTGTCAGAGTATGTCAACAGGCAAAATTGTCGCATTTGGGATCCTGAAAATCCTAAAGCGATTATTGAAAAGTTTTTGCATGCTCAAAGTGTTACTGTATGGGGCGCTATGTGGTCTGATGGCGTTACTGGGCCGTTTTTTCAAAGATGAGGCTAGAAATGCGGTAACGGTCAAGGGATCACGCTATCGCGAGATGCTAACAACTCAATTTTGGCCTATTATTGACGATGTGGATATCACTAAAATGTGGTTTCAACAGGACGGTGCCACATGTCACACAGTCAATGAAACAATTTATTGCAAACCAAATTTCCAGATCGCATAATTTTACGAGAATCAGCAGTTACGTGGCCAGCCAGATCGTATGATTTAACACCACTGGATTATTATATTTGGGGCTATGTTAAGAATAGAGTCTTTATGGAGCCCATCGAATCCATTTCAGCCTTAAAACTCAAAATCCGTGATGTGATTAACGAAATGGGACCGCCATGTTGCCAAAAAGTGATTAAAATTTTTTATGAAAGAATTGACATCTATCAGTGTGGTCGAGGTGGTCATTTGCCAGATATAATTTTTCATTTATAACTGCCAAACTGTTCTTTTCGTAATGCAATAAACATTTGAGTCATTTTAATCTAAACTGTTTGTTTTATTTTGTTTATAAAACAAACTTCTTGTTAAAAAACCCTTTATTATATACGCGTTTTGTAATCACTTGTGAATGCTTGGAAGTAAATCTGACTTCCACACTTGACATCTAACTTCTAGGAGTAAAAGGGGACACCAGTCGTCTAGGCTAGCACGAGCATGAAACTGGAAGAATAAGACTCTCAAAGTCAAACTAGTGACTTTCCAACTGGTACCCATAGCATACACGACTACGTCCCTTTACAGCTTATTGGTGAAGCCTTTCGATTAACAATTTGAAGGCTGTGACTTAAACCTCGCGAAAGATGTGGCTTTTTCGTATCGGATGTGCTGTTGCATTGGAACGAAATATGACTTTTTTGTTGCGGAGCAGCAGGAGTGTAATTAGTCTCCGACTCTCAACAAAGAAGTGGAGGCATAGCCCTGCTTGCATGTTAAGGATATTAGGATGCCAGTTCCTCGTGTTATTGTGATGTCAAGATATGGGTTTATCGCCAAGCATTTCCTTTGAGCTGATCAAAAATTTTCGCTTAAAAAATGATTATTTTGAAATTGGTTGTGAAGGCAGAAAAACTTTTTATGAGTTAGACTTTTTAAGCTTTTTCCTATAGCAAACTGCAGCCATTGTGAAAATTTGAAGAGTTTTGCTATAATGATTTGAGAGGTAAGAGTTTTCCATGGAAAAAAGGTTTCCATACTGTTAAAGTGGCCATAATAGATAACTTATGTGATCCATTTAAGTAAGTACGATTTCAAGGGCTGACTGCTAGAAATACAACGAAAAACTATAATTTTTCCTTATTCAATAAAATGTTGGTGTCAATTGCCAAGTCAGCAAATTAAAAGTTTATAAAATTTAATTCTTAATATCGCTTTTAGAGGCATTGAACTCATTTACTTATTTATTTTGTAATTAACCCAATAACTGTTAATTCAAAATTTTCGATATTAAATGTGCGATATCATGATGATGAAATAGAGACTGAAGTCATCATTAATGAAATGCCCCCATTCATACTTCCATCGCTGCCACTGGGTGTGAACCCAGTCGCACGCAGTAATAAGTATTTAAAAGAAATTCTACAATAGTTGCGGACATTGTGTATCAATAAAATCACATAAAATCGAATACCATGCCGCCAATAAGAACAAAAACAACAACGGCGTGAGCGACGACAACTTTACAAAAAAGACAGAAATTAAATTAAAAGAAACATTTAGGAAAACACCAACACGAAGGGCGATTATAGTGGTCGAACGGATGAGATAAAAGTACTAAAGTTGGTGATGGTGATGGTGGTGGCGGTGGCGGTGGCTGTGGTGGCAGCGATTGCATTTGCAGCGTCTGCTATAACGAAACTGACTGACTGATATTTCTAGATGTTTATTGACAACACGAATAAATTGATTCTTAATGCAGAGACTTACAAATGATGATGACCATAAAAGAATTTTTATATGATGATCATTATGGTATGTAAGGATGATAATGATGTTGGTCGGTGATGAAAGTATGAAGTGTTCGATCAATGCTGTGGCATGGGAAAAGATATTGAAATCGTTTAGTGTGGTCGGTCACCATTATAATTGAAATTTGTTGTTCTTTTTTTCTCTACAGTGACTTTTCTACGCATATCAAGCGTTACTTTCAAGTTATTCATTTGACTGGTTTATTTTTTTTTTTATTTTTATTTTTTATTTTTTAATTTATATTTATTATACTTTTCACTTCTTTCTTGTTTTGTTTTTGTTTTTTCTATTTTATTTTTTTTTTTTTGTGGTAACAAATGGCTTGAATTAATGCGTAACAAGCATTTCAAGCCACCAAGTGTGAATTAAAATGTTTTCTTCTTCACTTTTGCTTTGTTAGGAATTATTTCATTGTCTTAATAGATTATTTTCTGGTTTTACGAAAACTTTATCTCATTCTGTTGTAAGTTTAATACTTTCTTTCTTTTTTGTTGTTGTTGTTGTTTTAATTAAAAAACTTGAAATCACCTTCTTGAACGTTTTAGCTAAGTTGTTAGATTTGTTTGTTAATTTATGGAATTTTCTCCAAAAAGATATTTAAGAATTTAAATTTTAATTCATTAATATTTTCTCAAAGTGATTTTTAAGAAAATTACTAATGAAATTGTAAAAATTGTAATTTGAGTTCGTTTAGACAACTAGCTAGCTTAGAGAGAGAGAGAGAGAGAGATAGCGTTAGAGAGAGGGAATTATAAAGATATCTATCACTCTAGGAATTTATATAAAAATTTTGCAATTTTTCTACTTTCACATCCAATTTCAAAATACTAATTTTTCAAGCGAAAATTTTTTTCAGCTCAAAAAAAAATTCTACGCGATAACCCCATATCTTGACATCACAATTACACGAGAAACTGGCATTCTAATACCCTTAATATCCTAAGATAGTAAATTCAAAAGTACAGCAAGCAGGACTGTGCCTCTACTTTTTGGTTGGGAGTCAGAGACTGTGTGATTCGTTTTACATCCGCGCCTAGCCACGAAGCCTTAATCAGATGGTGGACCAAACCACTGCATAATTTGGAACGTCATGCTCGTCCTAGGAAGCTATAATTCTCTGCAACAGAACTTTCTAATTGCAACTTCGATGATTCCAGAGCAGGGCTGCAAATTATCACTCCTTGCTTAAGAGTTGAAGACTTTCCAACTCCTGTCCAGAACACATGTCTAGCATGCTCACTGGATCTGGGAACATTTCACCAGGTAGGTGTTATTAAAGCTGAAATGAACCCAGCCGCCATAGAACCATAAACTGATATGGGGCCGCGAAACCACAACCACCACGATACTCCCATATAGGGCCAACCTCAATAATCAGCCAGAGAACAGTTAAGTGTCTAAAGAGAGAAATAACGGAACTCTGCGAGCCTACTGATTCCCGTGGAAATAACATAGAGTTTCCAGTTGTACCCCTGCTGACTTCAGGGGACTGGGCTCCCTTTTTCCCCCAATTGCACTGTGTCTAGCTAGTCGAAGTTCTATAAAGAGACTATTTAAACTCCTGCTGCTCCGCAACAAAAAGTCATATCTCGTTCCAATGCAACAGCACATCCGATAGGAAAAACCACATCTTCCGCGCGGTTTAAGTTACAGCCTTTTCGTTGTTAATCGAGGGGCTTTACCAATAATCTGTACAGGGACATAGCCCTGTATGCTATGGGTACCAGTTGCTAAGTCACTGGTCAGACTTTGAGAGTTTAAATCTTCCAGCTTCATGCTCGTGCTAGCCTAGAAGACTGGTGTCCCCTTTTACTCCTAGAAGCTGCATGTTGAGGTTGGGAGGCGTCCACTAAGGTTGCATGCCCTGGGGGGTAGGGAGCTTTAGCGAGAACAGTCATCAATATTCTGTAACTCCGGTATACACATGATTTTCTGGGTTTAACCAACCATGATTGTTATACAAGTTTATGTTGTTATTCCTCTCTCTAACTGTGAAGGCCATCTACACAATTTCATCCGCTGGAAAAGCGTCAACATATCTATAACAACTACAATATTGTTTCTTTTAAAATATAGATTTTTAGAAGGCGTGAACTGCTATTTTCTATTAGTTCACCTTTACACAACTCATGCTCCGCAGCAATTCAAGACTTTGATGGGATTCGAACTTACAGTATTATGCTACAAAAAAGGCGACGCCTCTACCTACACAATTACCACTTTTGCTACGCTGCTGTAAGCTAAATTAATTTTTTATTCAGTTTCTATACACACAGACCTACACACTTGTTAGTGGGTAAAAAAAAATCTCATCTCATCTTATTTAGATCTATATTTGCAATAACAGTCTTATAATCTAAGCATGCCCTATTAGCGTAGTAGCATTTCATTTTTTATTTTAGCAACTAATTAGATTGTAAGTAAAACTTTCCAGTTCTATGTAGCGAACAGTTCACAGCTACCAATAATGTCTAGAGGGCAGATAGGAATAGCGAAGGCTGATAAAAATTTAAAAAATATCACACTATTGCTCTATATATCTTGTCTGTCGAATCTAAAGTATACGCTGACCTACGAAGCTTAAAAAAAAAGAAGTTGAAAAGACGTGATGATGCATCTACTTAAAAATGTTTGATCCATTAAAATCTTAATTTTTTTATGGAAAATTTAAAGGATAACGATGCAAATATGGTTGGGATGGAAGAAATGATTAACAAGAAGAAATTTTTTAGAATAATATTATTAGATTGCTATCAAGTGATATACTAAGACTTAAATTGGTATAAGTCAGATTTATGCAAAATTTTATAACGTCCTAAGTAAATTGAAAGTCGCCATCTGAGTCTGAAGAGAAGTACCCTTGTAACGACACGTTTTCCTGGTAGCTGAGATATGCTCAGCGGCGTCCAGGGTCGTGTTGTGTCGATTCCAAAAAAAAGACAAAGCCTTACAATGTTGCTCTTTATTCAGGAAAGGGGTTGCCCTATTCCTAGTTCGCAACTTGACTGCAGCTTGGGCTCAAATCTTGTGAACTGGTGTGTATGCAGGCAGCTTCAGTAAACATCTTCTACTTTATGCGGTCCGTATTCGGCGAACGTCACTGGCTAATTCGACTGCGGGCACAAACTCGGGTGGGTATTGCCACGGCTCTGTTTGTGAACGCTCCGTCGAAATAGGTCGGTTCGCCGCAAGCGCCAAGGCACTGGAGGCTGGGCTCGGTATTACCACGGCGCAACCGTTCACTGCCTGGTCGCTGTCGGTGGCGACTGCGGACACAAACTCGGCTGGGTATTACCACGGCTCTGTTTGTGGTCGCTACGTCGCAGTTCCGTCCTGCCTCAGGGTATAGCTTCGGCTGGGTATTACCACGGCCTTATCTATACCCTGACTACCAGTCCAAAAAATAAATAAAAAAGTAGAGGAAGATATTTACCTTTGCTCCTGTTGCCGGTCGCACACCAATCCCTTTATTCTGATTGATGTTTGCGCTTTTATACTCTTTTTCCTACCACACACCAATGCACAAACACACTTACATTACTTCGGTAGTAAGTACACCACAGCCGACGGCTGTTTTCACCACCGAGCTGCAGCCAGTTTTACAATACGAATATTACTCATTAATTAATTATTATGCCTTCGTGGCTAATTACAATAATACTAGAACTAAATCTTACGTCAACATAAATACTTATAACTACATGCGTATATAAGTAAATACATGAATTCATATTTTTAGTAAATGATTCTATAACTAAATAAATACATTAGAGGAAATATAGAGATTTAGACATAAATTCATTATTCTAGTAAATACGTTTAAAATAAAAGATCGGGACTGTTGTCAGACAGCTCTATATGTGACCAAAAACGACTCCGGACTTTTGGTCGTTACACCCTGTAATAAACTCTAATGCTTCAACTATTCTGTAAGATTCGAACTTATTCGAACGTGTTCTGTTTAAAAAAAAGGCAGCACCTAAAACAACACAACTACTACTGCTGCCAAGTGGTTGTAAGCAAAATTTAATTTGTATTCTGTTTCTATACACACGGATGTACACACGTGCTAGTGGTGGAAAAAAATAGCTGATTTAGATCTAATTATCTATGACAGGCGTATAATCTAAGTATGTCTTATTATTAGTAGCAATTCTTTTTTTATTTTAGCAAATTTTTTAGTTCCGCTTTTGTTGTGTTATTGAACGATTTTTATTTAGAAATTAAAAGAAATATAAAGACATGGCAACAATGTTAAGTTGACAACACTTTTTTAACTGGCAGCTGCTAAGCGATTAATGTTTACATTAATTAATTCCGATTTTATTAAGCTAATTTTCTTTAGCAATGAAGCTCACTTTTGATTGAATGGTTGCGCCAATAAACTTAAAAAGAAATAAAAAGACGTGACAACAATGTTAAAAACAGTATTGACTATTTTCTATAGAGTATTAATATGGCAATACTTTTTTAACCGGCGGCCATTTTATCAGCTGTCAAGTGATTAATGTTTACATTAATTAATTCCGATTTTATTAAGCTAATTATCTTCAGCAATGAAGCTCACTTTTGTTTGGGTGGTTGCGCCATTTCTATATATTTGGAGTGATGATAATCCTGAGACATTACTACATCTAGAAAAATTGACTATTTGGTGTATTATATGGACTGGTGGCATCACTGGTGCGTATATCTCTAAAAGCTATGTTGATCAGAATGTTACAGTCAATGGTGACCACTGTAGATTTGTGATTACTAACTTTTTCGTTTATCAATTAAACAACCATAATGTGCAGGATCTGTGGTTTCACCAAAATAATACAATATATCACATAACCTGTGCTATAATGGCTTAATAGTAGGAAACATTTGGTAAATGCAAAGTTTTACGTTTCGCGACCCGTCAATTGACCTCCAAAATCAGGCGACTTTAAGCCATTAGACTACTTTCTGGGGGGATATGTAAAGGCGCTGGTTTACGTCGATAAACCTCTAACGATTGACCACTTGCAGGACAACATTCGCCACCTTATTATCAATACACAGCCAAAAATGTTGGATAAAGACGTGCAGATTAGGCTACGTCCAAGGCAGCCAAGAAGATTATACGCAAGAAGTCATATTATAATGGCGGATGAATTTTTTATTAAAAAGATACTTTTAATAAAAAATTCATCTTTCATCAAGGAGTAACAATTTCTATACCTCTACAAAAAATACCTTTTATTAAAATTCCCAAAGCAATTGATATTTATTTACAGAAATCCTTAATCCCCTTTATCTCCATTCTGATGAAAAAAAAATCTCATTAAAGTACAAATGTCTTTATCTGGCAACACTGGTTGATATATAACACCATTAATCGTTGTCTTTTTATTTTCGATTAATTATGTAAAATATGTGATTCTAACAACTTTTCAAATTTTTCACTTGGTAGTGATAAAATGTGCTGCTCTTTCATTTTTATTTCTTAATGTTTCCCCGCCATTATTTCATTTTAATATTCGTAAATATTTGTATTTTGTTCTGCTCTTCTTCTTCTTATTATTATTATTGATTTATTGCATTTCATTTATTTCTTTCATATTAAAATAAAATGCTTTAACTTATAAAACAAAAGTGCTACAAAAAGGTGAATACAAAAACACAAAAGAAAACAAATTATTTAAGAACAGGTATCAACCGCATTCACTACATACAGGCCGTTTAAAAAAGACAGTGGGACGGACAAACAATAATCTTTGGCTGCTAGATAGACAGCCATCTATCGATACACGTTTCATCTCCCAGGTCTTTTTATTTTATTTTTTTTTTCTTTTCTTTTTTTTTATATTAAATACAGTTCATTCAAATCCACTATTGATTAAAGCCAACCTTAAGAATAAAAAATATTATTTTTATATATCAAGTGATGTGGGGTTGCTGTCGTTATTTATATATTTTTTTGTTTGTTTTTGTTTTCCTGTTGTATCGTATACTAAGAAGAACATAATTCTTAACATTTCATCAAGAAAGTAGATGAAATTATAATTTGATCTGGTTAACTTAGTGAACACTCTACATCAGTAGTTAAATAAATTATTGAAGGTTTGATATAAATTCAAAATAGTTTAGTTTCTTGCGTTCCATTGCTTCCAATTGCTTCACATTAAAAGTCAGACAAATCATTGATAGACATATGTCATAGCTTATGATTTTTGGAAAACTTTTGAATACTTTTAATTAAGTATTAAAGTCATTGCCAAGAATTTCCGCCAAGTTGATTTAAAACTAATTTCAAAAAATCCTAAAACTATGGTCACACTGAAAGTCGGATAAATGAATAAATTCCTTTCAATTATTGTTATATTCTTATTATTTGTATTACAGATGGTCAGTCCCTAGTAAAAAAATATATTTAATTTATATGAGCCTACGTCTACCTTGGAAGTGTGGAAAATAGTTATTAATAATTATTTAGGAGATAAAACTCAACGAAAAGTCGCAGGTATTGTTAAGAAAAACAAATCAACTGTAAAAGACATCATTACGAGTAACCTGCAACAAAAAGCAATAACCGAGAGACGGAAAGTTTATAATTCCCGACCTACAAAAGAACCCTTTCAAATCTTCTCTTTAACTAGACACAATTGTTAAAACCAATTTCTTTTTCGGACCAGCCCTCAGGGGAGGACCCCTACATATGCAGTGCAATGGAGGAAAGAGGGAGTAGTGTTTGTGGGTATTCAATTTAAAATTTCCTACATTGAAAGTGAACGAAAGATGTCTGGAGGGAGTTTATTCCACATACGGACTGTTCTGCTAAAAAACGAATTTTCCCTATAATGCGTAGTGCAATTCACTGGTCAATCAATCACAAATGGATGCGCTCCCAAAGAAAAGCGAGTGACGGGAACAAATTCCCTAATTTCATTAAAGCACTTAACATTGTAGTAACGATAAAATAGTGAGATACATCCCACATTGCCCTCGCCGATATAGACTTTAGAGTGCCGACCCATACATGAGAGTTGCATCCCATATATAAATAGTACGAAGATCGGATGTCCTCCAGTCCATCTCTTATCCCCCCTGGGGGCACATATATATGATCTTTATAGAACTTCGACTATCTAAACCTGTGCAACTGGGGGGAAAAGAGAGCCCAGTCCCCCGAAGTCAGCAAGGTTACAACTGGAAACTCCACTTTATTTCCACGGGAATCAATAAGCTCGCAGAGTTCCGTTATTTGTCTCTTTAGACATTTAACTGTTCTCTGGCTGATTATTGAGGTTGGCCCCTATATGGGAGTATCGTGGTGGTTGTGGTTTTGCGGCCCCATATCAGGTCTATTGTTTAATATGGTGGCCAGGATCATTTCGCTCTTAATGACATGCTAGGTGAATGATCAAGTCCAGTGAGCATGCTAGACATGTGTTCTGGACAGGAGTTGGAAAGTCTCCAACTCTTAAGCAAGGAGTGATGAATTGCAGCCCTGCTCTGGAATCATCGAAGTTGCAACTAGAAAGTTCTGTTGCATAGAATTATAGCTTCGACTGCCTAGGACGAGCATGACGTTCCAAATTATGCAGTGGTTTGCTCCACCATCTGATTAAGGCTTCATGGCCAGGCGCGGATGTAAATCGAATCACACAGTCCATCTCTTATACCTTTAGAATTTAGTATCTCTTACACCGTTTTAGAAAACCGATGCACTTGAAAATTTCTTTAGAAACCTGAAAAATGTCTTTAGTCCATGGAACATCACAATGAATTTTCATGATGAGATCATAATATCTATATCATCCATAGTAACAGATGCAGGACTGAAATACTTGGTCTTACGGGCATTAAAATTGACTCTATTCATATGACCCCATACCGAGAATGTTGCAGGATCGTGATTGAGAGTTTTGTTCATATTCTGACTCTTGGAACTCACCTCCATCTTGTTCGGTCTATTACTAAATGAATGCGAATGACAAATGATGCTGTCATCTGCGAATTTTGGAAAGAAATTACATGCGCATACAATAAGAATAGTTTTAAGAAAAAACAAATTGCGTGAACAGAAAGCTCGAAAGAATTCAACTGGCAGTACAAAAATAAAAATCATCGCCTGGATTTTAAACGAGAGTGCATATCAAAAGATTTCTCACGATAAAATTTATGTGACATGCATGATAAAATTTACGTTGGTACCTAGCGTATATATGCCATAATTCGACGGTGGTCAAACCACCGGGGCGATATGATGCGTGCGCCACGTCCTAGGAAGCCAAAGACTAATTTCTAGCAACAGGTTATTCCTGGTTGCAATTTCGGGTGTTTCGAAAAAGGACTACCAACCCCCATTCCTTGCTAAAGAGCTGGATACTATTCAACTCCTAGTCCAGAACATATGACATGCATGCTCACTGGATCCGGATCATTCACCCAATGTTCTCAGTAAAGGTGATATGATTCTGGCTCCTTAATCAAATTGATGAGGACCGCGAAATCACAAGCACCACGATACTCCAGAAGGGCTAACCTCAGTAATCAGACAGAGAGCAGCTGAAAGGCTGAAAAACCAAATAGCTGAACTCTGGAGCTCCCGTGGAAATAACGTGGAGCTTCCAGTTGATTCTCTGCCAGCCTTCAGGGGACTGGACTCTCGTTTTACCCCCGTTGACACATGCAATGAAGGTGAGAGTCCATCAAAACATATCAATGTGCCCCCGGGAGGGAAATAGTGGCCATAATATGGTGGCTTTTGCTATGAACAGAAGTAGCACTTCAGGCAACAATGCCTATTTAGTCAGGTACCGTGCTACATTCTTTAGGAAAGGGATAGAGAAGAGATGAAACAGGTGGTGAAAGTATAAGGATAGTCGAAAATTAACTGCCGTATAAGACAGCAGAGCGACCAGTGATTATGCCTTCATCGCTGAGCAGCCCCACCGACAGTCAATTTTTATGTTTGTAGTTTGGTTTCGATGGCCGGCTTTACGTGTACTGTAATCACAATGAAGAATTTTTGCGCAAAGCAACTAAGAAAACAGTGAGGCATGGATGGAGTCCTATCAGTGATGGTGTTTGTTTATATGGCAGCTTCATGTATTGGAAACCCTTACTTTATAAGAGATCCCATGGACAGGAACATGTCTCTGGACATTTTAATGTGAAAGTGGGCGTGTGTTGGATATTGCTGATAATTTTGTTTTACCAGGACAAAGATCTAAACACACATTACTGATTATTGCTTTACAACTGCCCTTAGCTTATTAAAACACCTGCTCAAGCCCTGACATAAACGTAATCGAACATTTATGCGACAAACTTGAGAGTGGTATGCAAAAACGATTGTGCTGTAATAGAAACCAGTTCAAAGGCGCATTTCAGAAGAATGGCATTAAAAAAGAATGACATGTTAAAAGAAATCAAAACGGATATACCGGGGTTTTCAACAAGAAGTTTGTTTTTCAATTGTAGCAATACCAACAACATGGTCGTTTTGACATATAGTTTTCTGAGGTATTCGTAGTAGATGCATTGGCAACAGTCAAAATGAATTCAATTTCGTACGAAAATCGTATTAAAATAATTAAAATCCATTAAGAAAATGTTAATTCTGTTAAAGTTACATTTTGTAAAATGCGCGATATTTTCGGACAACATAATCGTCCATCTAAAACCACTATTTAAAATTTGATTGTTAAATTTGAGCCGGAAGGCTCGATACAAAATATGCGAACACCAACACGTGTTCGATCGGTTCATTGAACTGAAAACATTGCAGCCGTGAGCTACAGTGTTGAAACAGATCCAAATTTCTCGACGTTCTTAACAATTGGGGTTATCCAAAACCACTGCATGGTGAATTTTGCGTAAGGATTTGACTTGGAAGCCTTACAAGGTTCGATTGGTGCAGGAATTAATGCCGACCGACCATTGCCATCGCTGTAGATTCGCTTTATTCTTTCAGGAATAACTGACTGGTTTTTCTAAAAAAATCATATTTTCAAACGAAGCCCATTTTCACTTGCCAGGGTATGACAACAAGCAAAATTGCCGCATTTGGGCTTCTGAAAATCCTAGAGCAATTAATGAGAAACCTTTGCATGCTCAACGTGTCACTGTATGGTGCGCTATGTGGTCAGGAGGCGCGATTGAGCTGTTTTTTCGAAGATGGGGTTTGAAATGCGGTAACGGTCAATGGATCACGTTACCGCGAGATGATAACAACTCAACTTTGGCCTATTATTGACGAAGTGGATATCACTCACATGTGGTTTCAACAGGACGGTACCACATGTCACGCGGTCAATGAAAAGATCAATTTATTGCAAACCAAATTTCCCGTTCGCATAACTTCACGGCAATCTGCAGTTAAGTGGCTAGCCAGATCGTGTAATTTATAACCACTGGATTAGTTTTTGTGGGGCTATGTTAAGGATAGAGTCTATAGGAAGCCAATCGAATCGCATTCAGCCTTAAAACTCAAAATCCGTAATGTGATTAACGAAATAGGACCGCCATTTTCCAAAAAAAGTGAGTAAAAACTTTGTTGAAAGAATCGACATCTGTTAGCGTGGTCGTGGTGGACATATGCCAGATATTATTTTTCTTTCATAATTGTCGAACTTTTCTCTTCGTTATCGAATAAAAATTTGAATCATACAAACTTCTTGTCGAAAAACCCTTTATTATTTAATATTAAGCTGCTGAACTTTTCGGTAATAAGTTGCCCAAATTCCGATGTAAGCCATCGTAAATATTTTTTCTGCCTGGTGTACAGAATAGATACACAGAAGGCCATAGCTACAGCGAGTTGTCTTTATAATTTATGTAATTTTCTAGCAAACTTAAGCCTAACTAAAAAAATAATAATTTTAACTTTCGAAAGTTAAATTTCAATTCAAATGCAATTTCATTCGAACTCGGTGTAGTGTGCTGCTCTTAAAATAAAATCAATTCATCATAACCATCCATCCTCCATTTATTGTTAATTTTTCTTGCTTTTTATCGTCTCTAAACAGAGCATTTTTTACACTTTTAGGCGACCATGTACTAAAGCAAACACTTTTATTTTATTTTGTTTAATTTTGTTTTATCGATCGATGTTTTTACTTTGTTTCCACAATGTTCTTTTGTTCAAATCCCTCTCATCATTTTGTGTTTTTTTTTAATTTTGGGTCTTTTTGTTATTTAATAAAAATTGTTGTTTAATATGAAATGATATAAAACCTCTTTCTCTTCCAGTTATTTTGCATTTAGTTTTTTTTTTTTAATTTTTTTGGGGTTTTTTAACTTTTTGTTTGTTATTGTGATTCATTTCATAATGTGTTTTTTGGTGTTGTTGTGTTTTAAGGCATTGATCTGCATTTCTTACGTTTATTTATTTTATTTTTATTTTTTTTCTAAAATACTGCAACAGAGTGTGAGAAAGTTTTTATTTTTGTTGGCTATTGTTGTTGTTGTTGTTGTTGTTAATTCGTTATAAATGATTTCTTTTTTAATTTATATCATTTTTTTTTGATTCATTTGTTAAGTATATTTTTTTTTCAAACAATTTTTTTTATCTTTGTCTGAAATTTTGGTGTATATTTTATAATTGTTGTTGTTTTACATGCGTCTGACAACATTTGTCCTTCACTGTTTTCTTTGCTTTTAGTTTGTACATCATGGTGGCATTTTTTTCGTTTGTTTTTGAGTGGGTCTTTCTTCAAAGAATTTCTTAGAATATTTTATGATTTAATTTGTTTCTTATTAATTCCATTTAAGAATTTTATCTCAAATATTAATTTTACTTAGCATAAAGCATAATTTCTTATTGTTAAGGCATTTATAAGCATTTTAAATGCTCTGCCAGTTAATCATTTTGCTCATAATTTGCTTTTATTAAATAAAAAATTATTGTTAAATAAATTTATTTTTGCTTCTGTTTAATTGATTGATGCTAGTCTTAGATCTCATCATCTCTCAGTCAATGTAGGAGGGAAGGTGTTCAGGCTAAAAAAATTAAATCAGTATAGGAGTACAGGAGAAGGAGATGGTTTCTAGTGAACGACATCAAAATCACATTTTTGTGGCATAATATCATGATTTCATATGATTTTATTTAAGTCCTAAGTCTGGAGTATAATACTAGCTGATTCTAACTTTGTTCTATGCAAAACTAAGAGATAATTTGTTAATATCACTCTTCTGTCTCTAGTCGAGCTGTAGTTAAATGTCATACGGATTTGGTTTTCTTATTACTTTCTGCTGCTGTATAATAACAATTAATTATATTTCATTTCTTTATAAATTTTACTTTACGTGATCTCCTAAAATACTGATTATAGTTTTTTTAACATTTTAAACATTTGATACATAGACTTAAGATAATACCACCTACTCCAGATAAGTACAACAAAGAACTCGACACAATTTACGCCATAGCTATAAATAACTTCTTAGACAATACAACCCTAAAAACTGAAATAAAGAAGACAAAGAGACAATCGATGTAACACGATGGTAAACTTTTACTAACACAGGATCAGAAATATATAGATTAACTAACCTTTTTTAAAAAGAAGGAATACTCACAGCGTTAAAAAGTGGCAACACTCTGAGACATAATCGCAGAACAACGACAGAACTGTAACTGTACCTGCAAACAAACTTTATAGAGCAAACTGAACGAACACTAAAAACAAGGTTTACAGAACACATACGTCTATACAAACGGAAAAGAGGAGATTCCAACTTTGTATTACACCTTGACAATCACGGACACATACCAAGGGAAATAGATGAATGTATGACATGACTGAATCCTAGCAAAAAAAGACATTCTTGAAAATATAGAAATTTACAAAACAAAAACTTTCAATAATCACATTATAAACGACACAGGTAAACACGATCTCAGACACAATTTTCACACCATCAAAACTACTCATGCAAACGGGCAAACGAAAAATATCCTCAGGCGAACACATGTACCTAAATAATAATAAAAGACGGAGGTATCGATAACTTTATTTTGCATAAAAATGCCATTCTGCTTACCTGAATAGATACGAACTTAACAACAGAACTGTCTGAATGCCAACACTGACTCACCAGTAAAAACCACAACGCAGCTTGAGAATGATACATTCGCATCGAAAGCGCTCGCCTTTGACTTCAAACCAGCCAGAGAGGACAGGAAATAGCAATAGTTTTTACGCTTTATAAAATATCAAACTTTCAAGCCTTATAAGGTTCGATTGGTGCAGGAATTAATGCCAAACGACCATTCACATCGCTGCAGATTCGCTCTATTCTTTCAGGAACAACTGGCTGGTTTTTCAAAAAAAATCATATTTTCACTTGTCAGGGTATGCCAACAAGCAAAATTGCCGCATTTGGGCTTCTGAAAATCCTAGAGCGATTAATGAGAAACCTTTGCATGCTCAACGTGTCACTGTATGGTGCGCTATGTGGTCAGGAGGCGCGATTGAGCCGTTTTGTCGAAGATGTGGTTTGAAATGCGGTAACGGTCAATGGATCACGTTACCGCGAGATGATAACAACTCACATTTGGCCTATTATTGACGAAGTGGATATCACTGACATTTGGTTTCAACAGGACGGTACCACAAGTCACACGGTCAATGAAACGATCAATTTATTGCATAACAAATTTCCCGATCGCATAATTTCACAAATTGTAGCGGTACCATACTCTTTTCCAAATATCTATTTTTAATTTTTATTCTATTTTATAACTTTAAAAAAAAAATTTCTTTAGGCTCAATTTAGAGAGGCATACAATTTTAAGTAGGCAAGACTTTTTAACTGGCGGCAGTTTTGTCAGCTGTCAAGTGATTTATGTTTGGTTTGGCATTTTAACACTATTAAACTAATGCCTAAACAACATTTCCAAATTAAGCAAATAGGGCCCAAAAGAAGATAGCCGTTAATCTGGGATTTCAGAAGTGACTTCAGCGGTTTTAAAGGAAAATGTCAATAAAAAACCTAGGTTATTCGAAGTGATAATAAGTGTCTGCTGAGATATCGTTACATCCAGAAAACTTGACTGTTTTCTGTGCTTTATAAGTAGGCGTAGTTCTTTAAAAATGATGCTGGTCAGAACGCTACCGGTAAAGTGCCATGGTTACTAACTTTTTCGTTCATCCAGCATGATGTGGAGAAGCTGTGGTTTCAGTAAAGGGGTGACGTGTATCACACATTTCGCGTAATAATTATTTTATTAAAAGAAACGTTTAGCAACTTCATAGTTTCACGTTTTGTACCCGTAATTTAGCCTTGAAAATCGTGTGACTTAACACTGCTAGACTATTTTCTGTGCGAATATATAAAGTCATTAGCCTACGCCGAAAAGAACGAAACATTCGCGGCGTTATCGCTAACATAAGCTAGAAAGGCAATAATAGACTACGTTCAAGCCAGCCATGAATGCCAGAAGATTATCATGCGAATAAAGTAAATTCTTTTTTGTTTTTTCTAATTCCAAAGCTACCTACCTCTATAAAAGCACCCTATATTTATAAATATTCAAAAAAACTGAATTTTAAACGATAAAAAAATTCTTTAATTTTTGGCTTTAATGTTGGAGATTTGTTCTTGTTACGTAGGATTCAATTGTTAGGCTTAAGACTTTCTTAAATTTGGGATAAGTATCATAGTCAGATAATACAGGGTGCTGGCCGGGATGGTATACTAGTTTGTTTGTTTATAATTTTTGATTAAATGCGAGCCCCTTTAAGCACATTTTTTATTACATTCTCATACATTTCACGCAGTATTTCATTAATTTCATCACGAATATTTTGCTTGAGTTGCTCAAGCATTTCTGGTTTGTTTGGATAAACCTTGCCTCTCATATATCCCCACAAAAAGAAGCCCGCAGCAGTTAAATCAGGTGACCGTGGAAGCCAATCAGCATCACCATTTCTTGAAATAACTTGTTGTGAAACAAGGTCTGGCGGTAAATCCATGGTAATCTTGCCTGTATGCGATGTGGCACCATTTTGTTGATACCACATGTTAATAAAGCCCAAAACATGTAGCTGTGACGTTAATAAATTTTATATCATATCAAGATATCGCTTCTTATTCGCAGTTACCGTTTTGCGGTTTTCATTTTCAAAGAAGTAAGGTCCAATGATTCCTCCTGACCAGATTGCACACCAGACAGTCACTTTTGTTGGATGTTGTATAATTTGAGGGTTCTCCATTCCCCAGAACCAACTATTCTGTTTATTTAAATATACATTCAAATGAAAATGTGTCTCGTCGCTTTTTATGATTTTTTCCATGAAAATCGAGGTTGCCTTGGGCTACCTATAACATCCTATTGGCATATATACGGCGACGTAAATGGTCTTTTGGAAGAAGCTCCTGTGCCAAGTGAATCTGATATGGAAACAAATGCAAATCCTTGTGCAAAATTGTGGCCAAAGTTATTCTTTGAAGACCAAAGTCCTGAGCATGGCATCGAATTGAGGTTGTTGGATTGTTTTGAATACTTTCTTGAGCAGCAGTAATGTTTTCAGGCGATCTTGAAGTACTTTGCGATTCATGCTTGGGTCAATTACCTACAGGCCCTCTTTTATCGAAATCATGCACTATACGATAAATAGTGCGTTTTGTTTGACTGCTGTTACTGCCAAAAATTTCACATATTTTTCTCATCGTCGCACTAATCGATTATTGATTTTGATAAAATATTTTAGCGATTAAAACATGTTGATTTATCGAATAATTTTCTGTATGTCTACTTCACGACTGCCAAATATGAACTGTCAAGGGTAATGTTAACCAAAATGGCAGTAAATCAAAGTAGTGCACCTTCCCGGCAGACATTGTATAAAGACTTTTGGTACTCAAACATATGTCGACCTCCTATCTTAAAATGGTGACGGGTTTTTAGACGTTTTTGAATGAAATTGCTTATGGTCACGAATAATTTTCCTTTTAATTCTTCGCCAGAATGCCGGATTTCTTTATCCTAGTAATACTAGGACTACGTTTGTCCCGTTAATGGGATAAATGTAGCGAAGGCATTCAGTAAAAGTTTTAAGGCATAGGAATATAAAAAGGGATATACCCTGCATAAAATAATTGTGTATTCTATATTTCTATAAATGTAACAGTGAGAATAGATACTCCCCATAATTAATAATTACTTTCTCTTAATTTGGTATCGGTTACTAGTTCCTTAGTAACCGATTTTGAGATAAAGCCTGAGACCTCTGTAGATTTATTTGCCAATTAAACTTTATTAATAAATTAGCATATTTAATATTTTTACTTCATTTTTATTTATTTTTTAATTATGTTACATTTAAAGCTTCTTCATCAAGATACTATTGGACGGAAAAATAGAAGAAAACGAACACCTGAGTTTTATATTGACTATAAATTTCAGTAAATTCTAAATAGCATTGTTTAGGAACTGTTTAATAAGAAACCTAAATCTGTGTACTACAAACTTTAATTTTTATATAACACCCACGTTTTTTTATTATTTTCTTAAAGAAGTTAAACAAATTTCATTTAACCCCTAAATAACCTCAAGAACAAACAATCATTTTTATAATTTAATTACTTTTTTTAAAAACTAACCACAAGTTAATATAATTTTTTATACTTAAATATTTCTTTGTTTTAAAGTTGTTATCAGTTTATTTTGAGTTGTGAAAATATAATCAAAACCAAAACATGTCACTGTCTTTATCTATAGTCTTTGTAATTATTTTTAACCACAAAAATTAACAAATATTAACAAAAAAAAAAAATGGTTAAAAAACTAATAAACTATGGAGACGGTTGTATAGGGTAGTTTTTTTAGAGGTATACCACTTTAAAATGGAAAGATTTTCTCTAATCGTAAAATAACTTTCTGGCATTGTAAATTTAATATGAATTTTGACATTAGACCACTACGGCTGACTTGGACGTAGTCTAATCTGAAGGTCAAACTTTCGATGACCTTTTCCAATATTTATGGCCATGTATCGGCAACGATGCGGCTGATGTTGTCAATCAAAGTGATCCATCATTTCGTGCATTGAAACATTGAAAGAATTTTTGCACAAAGCCATCAAGAAAACAGTGAGGTATGGCTGGAGTCGCATCAGTGATAGGTGTTAGGCTGTATGGCAGCTTCTTATATTGAAAACCTTTACTTTATAAGAGGTGTCATGGTCAGGAACATGTATGAGGACATTTTAAAAACTAATGTTAGGGATAGTGCGCTTAAAGCGCACAAGCCCTGATGTAAAGGTAATCAACAACTTATGAATAAACTTGAGCAAATGCAATTGTGCTTATCGGCTTGATTTATTCCCACAGAAAATAGTCTAGCAGAATTTTGGTGGCCAGTTCATGGGTCCAAGCTGTAAAACTATGCGGCTACCAAAGGTTTGCTTTAATATATTAGTTGTGGTGAGAGCTGTCTTACATGGTGCGCCGTCTTTTGTAACCTTAGCTCTTGCACATTATGGTTGTTCAATTGAGGAACGAGAAAGGCAGTAATTATGGCTTAATAGTGGTCGCCATTGAATGCAACGTTCCGACCAGCATCGTTTGTAAAGAACTACGGCCCATAGAGCACACCAGACCGTTAATTATTCTGGATGTAGTTATTCGATATCTCAACATACACTTGAGGATTATCATCACTCTAAATATGGCTGATTTGTTTATTGACATAACCAATCAAACCAAAGTCAGCTTCCTCGCTTATGGAAATCAAGAGGAATTCTTTTTTGGGCCAAATTTCCATTCATGTTGAAATGAAATAATTAAATTTATAAACCTCTTTAAAAACCACTCGATACATACATTTCGAGTAACTATTTATATATTATAACGCTTAGTACAAAAAAAAAACAAATACTTGGAAACTATTATGCCACACTAGGAATATAATTTATTTTCCATGAACTGATAAGAATTGTGAACTACAAAAAGAAAGAACAATGTGAAAATTATATGACAAATATACTCACTCGTACATACATGTGTATGCATAACCGCTAAACGTAAAAACCCATTTTTTAATTTTTAAAAATTAAATAATAATTTTTATAAAAAATATGTGCTATTCACAGTTTGTCGTATAAATTGTAATGTTCTAAAATGTGTATTTGAGAACACAGTAATTCAAATTTTGCATGCATATTTTAGATTTTTAACAAACAGCTGTGAATTTTTGAGGATTCTGTTATGGAAGAGATCCTGCCACTTGGTTCAATTTTGGCATTTATTAAATTCATTGTAACATTGTTCAAGTAACTTTTATATCATACAAAATTGTTAAATTTTTTAATTAACTTCAGAGAAAGTTTTTGGTCATTCTTGTCATCTAAGACAAAATTGGTATTATTCTCGTGTCATTTTGGAACCTCAATCAGGGAAGAAAGTGTCATCTGCATATGCACATAAGCTGGCTTAAGCTAATGCCAAAAATTGAACGAAAAGTCTTTAAAATGCTGAAGCTTATCATTGAAGACTTTTAGGTAGCTATATTGTACTTACATGAATATAGAAATTATTATGCACAGTTGCATATTCGTTTATTCATACTTTTCCAAAAAAAAAATATTTCTTTGTAAATATATGAAATTTATTAACAAAATGGCGTTTAATAATCATAATACAAATTTATAGTTTTTTTTTATAGTTTTAAAAAAAATTCCGAAAGAAAAATTACTAAAAGTACTTAAAAATGCAACTGTGTTCATCATTGAATTTATAGACAATGAAAATTAAATTTTGTTTCAAATTCTGTGTTAAAAAAATGTGTTAAAAATGTGAAATAAAAATATTTAAAAGCCCTTAAGTAATTAAACTCCAAGCTTGAGTCTAGTTCTTCAACTCCTGGTCCAGAACACATGACCAGCATACTCAGTGGAAACGGATCATTCACTTTGCGTGTCATTATCAGTGAGATGATCCTGGCCACCATATTAACCATTATACTGTTATGGGGCCGCGAAACTACAACTACCACGTTGCTCCCATGTAGGGGCCATCCTCAGTGATCAGCCAGAGAACTATTAAATGTCTAAAGAGACAAATAATGAACTCTGCAAGCTCACTGATTTTCAGACAAGTAAAAATGGGCTTCGTCAGAAAAAATGATTTTTTAAGAAAAGATAACCAGCTGTTTTTTTCTGAATGAATTGAGCGAGTCCAAGCCAACGTGAATTGTCGGTCGACTTCAGTTCCTGCATCAGTTGAACCTTGTAAAAGACAAAGCGAAATTTTCACGCAAAATTCGTCATGTGATGCTCTTGGATAACTTCAATTGTTGAGATCGTCGCAGAATTAACAAATTTGGTTTTGCTTCAACACTGTGGCTCACGGCTGCGATGTTTTCAGTTAAACGAATCGGTCGTACGAGTTACATATACTAACACACATATGTATATATATGATGTACATAGAAATACAAACCTAATAAAGCAAATGAATTTTTCGGTCGCAATTCCAAGAATTGACGCAATTCCAAGACGTGTTTTGAAATAATTTTAAATTAAAAACCAAGAACGTTGTGTCTTCTTATTGATATACAAAGGGAAAGTGTGTGATTAGATTTACATCCGCGCCTGGCCATGAAGCCTTAATCAGATGGTGGATCAAACCACTGCATAATTTGGAACGTCATGGAAGCCGAAGCTATAATTCTATGCAACAGAACTTTCTAGTTGCAACTTCGATGATTCTAGAGCAGGGCTGCAAATCATCACTCCTTGCTTAAGAGTTGGAGACTTTCCAACTCCTGTCCAGAACACATGTCTAGCATGCTCATTGGATCTGGGAACATTTCACCAGTTAGGTGTTATTAAAGGTGAAATGATATGGGGCCGCGAAACCATAACCACCACAATATAGGGGCCAACCTCAATAACCAGTCAGAGAACAGTTAAATGTCTAAAGAGACAAACAACGGAACTATGCGAGCTTACTGATTCTCGTGGAAATAAAGAGGAGTTTCCAGTTGTACCCCTGCTGACTTCAGGGGACTGGGCTCCCTTTTTCCCCCAGTTGCATAGTTCTAAGTTGTTGCTATCTCTAAAGAACATATATATGTGCCCCCGGGGGGTATATACAAAGGGAAAAACAAAAATAAAAGAACAAAATAAAATTCACGCATATTTTGTATCGAGTCTGTAGACTTAAATTTAACGACCAAATTTTTAATAGCGGTTTCAGAAGGACGATTATGTTGTCCAAAAATGTTCAGACTATCATATTGTTGCCACAATTGAAAAGCAAACTTCTTGCTGAAAGACCTTTTATTTATTATTGTTACAGGGACACGTTTTTGGGGTAGAAACTTTTTGTTGCAAAAATTGTCATTAGAATGTTAGTTTTGTTTGTATTCTCTGGAGAAGCTTATAAAAAAATAATGAACAAGTAACTTAAAGCTGAGCTCGCGTAAATTTCTTCGAGCTTTGAAATTCCATCTTAAAAATGTACTTTTTATTATTTTAAATTTCAAACATTAGAAAATATTTTAAACTTTTATTTCTAATAATTATTTTTTGGCTGCGCGTATCGTTATCAATAATTCCATTACTTTTGTAGATAAAATTATTGAACATAATAATATGTATGAAGCAGTTATTTGTTTTAACAAATTTTCAATATATCTGTAAATTTGTGCAGATGTCTAAGCGTTTCTCTTTGAAAAATGTTTGATTTTTCGTTGTTAAATTTAACCTAATTATGTTCAATTTCATTTTATTTTGTATCTTTATCGTTTTTTAGTTTTTGTGTAATTACCAATCTCAGCTCATGCTAGATATGAATACAGCAATAGCAACAGCAATAGCAGCAGCTCACAGATACAACAATTGTTTGTTTTGTTGCAAGTTTGAAACTGGCAAATGGCAACAAAACAAATTGAGAAGAAAAAAGACTTTCACCAACAACATTTGCTGCAATGACATACTCTTCCATCTAAAGCTAAATAAATATTACTAAATCTATAGCAGCGGCTAAATCGCAACTACCAAACATTCAAGCAGCCAAACGGCCAGCAATCAACCATTAAATAGCGATAAAAAAGAAAAAAAAAAAGAAAAATTAAAAATTGTTAAAAAGAGCTAAACAAAATATCTATACGAAACATGCACGTTATTGTGAACGGATTTGTTTTTGGGCAACAGAGTTTAAGCAGAGCATGCGCATAATTGGCAATAAATTATTGTTAATTGTTTAAAGAAATTAAAGAAACAACAACAACTATTTTTCAAAATGCTCCCAAAGACTTTTTCTTTTTTGTTTGTTTGTTTTACTTTGTGCTTACAATGAGATATTGTGGTTAATGAAAATGTTTTGTTTAATTTTATTTTGCATATTTATAAAAAAATATTTGAAAGATTGTGCCGTTCGTTGCAAGTCTGTTGCTTAACTTAAAGAGAGTGTGGTCATTATAAAGTGGATCATGAATGGAAGTTTTACAAACAATTTAATTTACATTGTTAAATGAATATTGTTGGTCTCCTCGCAATTGTTTGTTATATTTTTTGCTTAATTGCAAACTATAATGTAAAAAAGAAACTTTTACAGAAGACCGCACATTTCTTTAAAAACTTGACTTTGACTAAGTCATCAAGGTTTAAAAAATAAATTTTCATGGGAATATAATTTTTGCACATTCCGTCCGTCCATCGCATGCCGGTATCTCTAAAAACTTTAAGGTACACTCTTAAAGTATTTTAAGAAAGTCTATTACAATAGGGTGTTCCGAAAGTTATGTAATAATCATAAGTGTTGTTATTTTTTCCACTGTTTCTTTCGAGCCCTTTTCGAGCCACGCAATAGACATTAAAATGTGCAAATACATGTTCCTGTCCATGGCACCTCTTATAAACTAAGGGCTTCCAACACTTGAAGCTGGCATATAGCCCAAAACCATCACTGATAGGACCCCATCCAGGCCTCACTGTTTTCTTAGTTGCTTTGCGCAAAAATTCTTCATTGTGTTTACGCTACACGTAAAGCCAGCCATCGAAACCAAACAAGTTATATTTGTTTTCAGGCGTAAAAGTCTTGCTTTTACCACCATTTCCCTCCCGGGGGCTCATTGATATGTTTTGTTGGAATCTCACCGTCATTGCATGTGTCAACGGAGGTAAAACCGTGTGATTCGATTTACATCCGCGCCTGGCCATGAAGCCTTAATCAGATAGTGGACCAAACCACTGCATAATTTGGAACGTCATGCTCGTCCTAGGAAGCCGAAGCTATAATTCTATGCAACAGAACTTTTTAGTTGCAACTTCGATGATTCCAGAGCAGGGCTGCAAATCATCACACCTTGCTATAGAGTTGGAGACTTTCCAACTCCTGTCCAAAAGACATGTCTAGCATGCTCACTGGACTGGATCATTCACTTTGCGTGTCATTATCAGTGAGATGATCCTGGCCACCATAATAACCATTATACTGTTATGGGGCCGCGTAACCACAACCACCACGTTACTTCCATATAGGGGCCAACCTCAATGATCAGCCAGAGAACTATTAAATGTCTAAAGAGACAAATAATGAACTCTGGGGCACACTGATCCTCGTAGAAATAAAGTGGAGTTTCCAGTTGACTCCCTGCCTATCTACAGGGGACTGGGCTCCCTTTTTCCCCAGTTGTACTGTGTCTAGATAGTGGAATTCTATAGAGACCATATTTATGTGCCCCGGGGTTGACCCATTTTCGTACTATTTACTCCACCTATATCTGTCCAAAATGGAATACAACTGTCATGTATGGGCCGGTGCCACGAAGTATATTTTGCAGTTGCTTGGCTGCGTACAGGAGGGGACCAAAAGCCTCATTGGGAACAGTATAATATTCAATAGAGTCTGTAGAGCTCTAGAGCTTCCTTGCAATGTTGCTGTTAGCGCATTTCCAGCCTCATTAAAAAAAAAAAAAACGGCAGAATCACGCCTCTAGACCACCGTGCGCATCATACAGTGACACATTGAGCAAGCAAAGGCTTCTCAATAATCGCTTCGGGATTCTCAGAAGCCCAAATGCGGCAATTTTGATTGTCAAAATGCCCTGACAAGTGGAAATAGGCTTCGTCTGAAAAAATGATTTTTTCTAAAAAAAGCAGGCGGTTTTGAAGGAATCTAAGGTGATGTGAATGGTCGGTCACCTTCAATTCCTACACGAGTTGAACCTTATAAGGTTTCAAAGTGAAATCCTTACGCAAAATTCGTCATATGATGGCTTTAGATAACCTCAATTGTTGAGAACGTCGACGAATTGACAAATTTGGATCTGATTCAACACCGTGTCTCACGGCTGCAATATTTTGAGTTGAATGACCCGGTCGTAGACGCACTAATTTTCGCACATTTTGTTTCGAGCCTATCGATTTAAATTTAATGTACGTACAGAAGTACGATTAAGTTGTCTGAATATATCACGAATTTTACGAAATGTAACTTTAACAGAACCACCATTTTCATAATGGATTTGAATAACTTTAAGGCGATTTTCGTGCGATGTTGAATTCATTGTAACAATTGTCAATACATCTACTACAATACGTCAGAAAATTAAATGTCAACAGTATCATAATATTGGCGTTGCCACAATTTAAAAATACGTTGTTTTACAGGATGGCCCCAAAGTTACGTTATTTTAAAGTATAAAAAATCTCTTTTAAAACGATGCAAACGGATCTTGGAAAATGTACATAAAGTGCGGGAAATCAAATATCACAGATAATATTGATACTTACAGGGTGTTCCTTAAGAACATATATGTTTAACATATATTTAAGTTGTTTCTTGAACCCCATCAAACGGACTCTGTAATGTTGCTATAAGACGAAGAAAATATAAAGGTTTTTAAAACGTGGCACACTTACCCTACAGTGTGTGGGAGTCGAACTCGCAATTGGCTGAGTTTTTTTGCCTTATATTTTGAAAAGTATGGTTAGGAAGATGTATTTTGTTCAAAACATCAAAAGATACAGGTTATTTTTACGTCGCTTTTGATTATAGCGTTTTTCTGCTGGCAGTTGTAACGAACACGGTAAATAAGTGGTTGAAGAGTTGCAGTAGCATGATGCCATATTTTTGCCTTAACCATGCTTTGACTTCTGTAACAGCAATTTAAATAATGATAAGATGTTGTCTATGACTTTTACATCATGTGCTGCAGAACCAACTACCAGTTCTATGGGTTCTTTCTAATGGGTTCTCCCTCAAACTTACCAAGATATTTTAACCTAAAAATATTTTTATCTTGTTAAAGGAATCGATTTACTCACCCGATATAAATTTCGATAACAACGCTTTTGTGTTTTCCTATGCCTTTTCTTTTACATAAAAATTATTCTCCTTTACAAGCCACGCAAATGAAGTGTCCTTAATTATTCTTAGTGGGATAGAACTTCAATTTAAACTTGTTCTTAGTAGGAGTCGTTAGTGAAGCCACTAGTCCCACTTTTATTTATATATTTTAGCAAAAGTTGTCAAGCTTTTGTTTTAGAAATGTTTTTCACCACAATCATTTTTCATTAATATTTCTCTTTCTCCACTTATGTGCAATCCAATCAAGAGTCTTGTTAGGCCATGCTTCTGCTTGTCTCGTAAACTTATGATTCCTATAACAATTTGCCTACGACAATCTAATAATTTCCAGGTAACTTTTTGTTTTTTTAATTTTTCTAACATTTATTATTCGAAAGTTTTTCTATTTCTTTTTTTTTCTTCTTGTTTTGTGTGCAGTTGATTACACTTTTCAGTGTGTTATTTTTGTTTGTTTGTGTGTTTGTTTAACAGAAAGAAAGAAGGAAGTTATAACAAACAAAGAAATATATATAAAAAAAATAATAAGATATTTTTTTGAAAAAGTTAGATTCATAATAAATAAATTTAAAAGCGTTGCTTTCAACACGATCTCGAATTGAGTACAGATCAGCAACAAAAACAACAACAACAGCCACAACTACAATATCAACAAGAAACATTGACGACAGTTTAAATCTATCTTTCACCACACGGCTGAAATGAGAAGACAAAAAAAAAACCAAAAAAAAAAAAAAAACAAAAGAGAAAAACTTTTAAAGGCAACAATGCGGCATTAAACAGCAAAAAATCTGTTTATTGATAGTTTTTCTTTTACATTGTTTTTTGTATTGTTTTTGTACTCAGCTCAGTGCCTCTTGATGTGTCCATAAGCAGGCATTTTTTTTCCTCTACTTTCCACGAGTCGTCAAGTTCTGTTACACAGATATTTGTTCGTCTTTATTGGCTGTTTTGACTTTAACCTAAAAAAAATATACAAATACACCAATAACAACAATAATAACTGTAACAACAACAAAAACAAACTACAATTCATGAAAGAAAAAGAAAAAGAGTGGAAAAATGCAGATAGAATTGAACTTAACAAATGATAGTTAAATTCTATTTTCATAAAAAAAAAACATTATACGAGGGCAGGTCAATAAGTGTGATTTTACTTTTAAATAAATCTCTCACTTACCTCAACACCAACGATCTAGCAATATTGAAATGGTCTTTTTCAGGCTATTCAAGTTGCAGAAAAATATAAATAAATTAACAACACACATAGAGCCATCTCTGAACTTGTGTATATTTTTACGAAGGGAAAATAACTAAATGTGGACTGTAGTGTTACCTAGGTAAATAAATATTTATTTTATTTTGTTTTCATAAATCGACAACAATTTTTGTACGCTTTATTTCCCCAAATTTAGAAAGCAAAAGCCCAAAAAATTAATCTGCGAACACAAACCACGAACACCGTATTCGATCGAGTCGCTTTACTGAAAACTTCTTAGCCGTGAGCCATAGTGTTGAAACAGATCCAAATTTGTCAAATCCTCGACGTTCTCAACAATAGGGGTCACCTAAACTCACCACATGGCGAATATTGTGTAAGGATTTGACTTTAAAGCCTTCAAGGTTCAGCTGGTGCAGGAATTGAAGTTGACCGACCATACACATCGCCGAAAATTCGCTTAATTCATTCAGTTACAACCGGCCGGTTTTTCTGAAAAAATCATTTTATCAAAAGAAGCCCATTTTAATTTGTCAGGGTATGCCAACAAGCAAAATTGCCGCATTTGGGCTTAACATGACATGTGTTGTGTGCTATGTGATCTGGAGGCATGATTGGGAGGTTTTTTTTCGAAGATAAGGCTGGATATGCGGTAACGGTCAATGGATCACGCTATCGCGAGACGCTAACAACTCAGTTTTGGCTTATTATTGACGACAGAGGTAACACTGCCAGGGGTTGAATGAAAAATCAAAACAATATTTAAAATCCATTGCAATCGAACTGGACTCCTATTTTGATGATACATAAAATTTCTAAATAATACTCAGTGGGGGTCGTGAATCACTTGAGACTTTTTCGTAGATTTTATTTATTATTTCTGAATTTATGTTTTCAGCTTGTTGCCTTAAATGTAACAATAAAAGTAAAACGATTTGATGTCAGTACTAAAAACATGAATGCCAGGCCTCTTCTAAGACTTTTAAGTTGTTTTTAATAATAGGGCCATTATAGGACTTTTTAGACCCGCCATCGTATTTAAAAATAATGTCAACATAGCTAAGGCGTTGGACCATACAAACTCTTTTATGATTTCTTTATTTTGCTGTGATATATTTCAGCTGAACTTATTGCGGGAAGGTATAAAGGGTGTTCTGAAATTCACGCGAATTTTAAAATATCGGTCAATTCTAACAATAAAGCTCATTTTATAGCTGTTTATTTCAAGTATTTTTTGTTTTTTCTGTTTGATTTTTTTTTGTTTTATGGAAGAAATATTCTTAGTCATAGATATTTATATCAAAGTGTCCCTATAGGCTAGTGGCTTGTAAATATGGGGGTTGTGGGTTCGAATCCCAACGAAAACTCACTACAAAAATAAAAATTGACTGTCGGTGGGGCTGCTCAGCGATGAAGGCATAGTCACTGGCCGTTGTAGTGTCTTATATACGGCAGTTAATTTCCGACTATCCTTCTACTTTCACCACCTGTTTCATCTATTCTCTATCCCTTTCCTAAAGAATGTAGCACGGTACTTGACTAAATAGGCATTGTTGCCTGAAGTGTTACTTCTCCCTTAAAAAAAAAAAAGAAAAAAGTAAATAAAATTACTCCGGTTTCACTGTTGTGCAATATTGCATAAAAAATATGCAATGATTTATATTTAACATAAAAATTTATCGTGCTGTATGTTATTAAATCGTTATTGTAGATAACGGTATCATATACTAAATGATTCAATGCAAAATTTATAATTTCTTTAAAGGGAACCAAATATCGGCCGTTTTTTCTAAAGGTATAGAACTTTAAATTTTGCAACACATTTTTAATTGATCGCGATATTGTCAGCTGTCAAGTGATTTATGTTTTTTGGTTAAGCATTTCACTCACACCTTTTTTTTCGTTTTGGACCAGCACTCAGGGAATGACCGCTTCTTGTGCAATGCATTGTGCCAGAACCAGAAGATCAGGTTATGGGGAGGAGGAAAGAGGGAGTGGTGTTTGTGAACATTCAATTTTTAAGAAACAATGAAAGTGACACGAAAGATCTCTGGACGGAGTTTATTCCACATACGAAATGTTCTGCTAAAAAAAAAAATTCTCCCTAAAATGCGCTCTGAACGAAAATCGAGTCAAACGCAAAACTGAACGAGTTTCGGGAACAAGTTCCTTAATTTAGTTAGAACATTTTCTATTATAATAGCGAAAAAATAGTGAAATACAACCTACATTGCGTCGATGCTCTGGAAAATCAACAGAGTTGGATATCCTACTGCCCCTAGAAAGCCTCTTGGCCCTCTTCTGTACGCGATCGAGCAACTCCGAAATAGACTTTGGGGCGCCGGCCCATACATGAAAGCTTAATTCGATTTTTGGATAGATATAGGTGATATAATTCGTAGGAAGATCGGAGTGAAGTATCTCTTATACCATTTTAGAAATCCGAGGTATTTGAAAGCTTCCGTAGAAACCTGAAAAATGTGTTTAGTCCATCGAACATCACACTGAATTTTGATGCCAAGATTATCAGCTGCTTCCGATTTCGTAATACTTATATCACCCATAATAACGGATGCAGCACCATTTTCGAACACAGATCTATGCGTAAGCATGCAATATTGTGTCTTACGGGCATTAAAATCTACTCCATTCCGAGATTGCTGCGAGATTGTGATTAAGCGTATCATTCATATTCCGCTTTTTTGGAACCCACCTCCTACTAGTGCGGTCTAGTACTAAATGAATACGAATGACAAATGGTGCTGTTATCTGCGAAAGAGTATGTGGGGTTGAAAGTTTTTCGAAGAAGTTAATTTAGAAATATGAGAAGTAGGGTAGGGGATGGAACGGAGCTTTGCGGTACCCCTGAATTAATCATGAAAACGCCTGATGAAATTTCATCTACAGCATTTTATATAGTGCAATTTCTGAGAAAACTCGATATAAATCTGGAGAAATTATCACCGACACCAAATGCAACAAGTTTTGACAGAAATGCATTATGCCGCACTCTATCAAAAGCCATAGAAATATCTAGACCCAAAACCTTACTCTGTCCAAAATGATGCACCACTGTTGCGACAGTAAAGTCAGCAAGTCACCTGTGGAGCGCCCCCTATGGAAACCCTACTTTCGGTCGCTAAGTAAGCTGTTGGACTCCAGGTTAACAACGCTTTACATTGTGCTCAAGACGAGATTGCCGTTTTCGTTTTCATAAGCGAATTTTGTTTTGCCATGAAGTTCACCTTTGCTTGAATGGATACGACGGTAAATAAAACTGCTGCATTTGGAGTGAGGATAATTCTCAAGTGTTTGTTAAGTTACTGTTTTATCCAAAAAATTATTTAGGTTGCTTTGTGGCCTGATGTACTTACTGGTACCTACTTCTTTAAGAACGATGCTGGTTAAAACGCTACAGTCAATGGTGTCCTTTTTAAAGTCTTGCTAACTGACATTTTCGTTCATAAATTGAGTTATTTCTGCAAAGATAATTAAAAATTTTAATTTCTATTAGTGTTTTACTCTTTGTTGACTCTAACGGTCTTTTGTTGTTGTTGTTTATAAAATTTATCCAAGTTTAACTGCTTTCTCCAAATTCTGAACTTTTTGTATTTAGAATGTTTGGGTTTCGAATTTGAGTTTTTTTCTTAATGCAGTCGATTTTGTTTACATATATAACTCCTGTTATCCAGTAACTTACTCATCTTCTGATGAGTATTATCGTGCTTCGACAATAATAGCTAAACACGTAGTTGTGCGATTTGACACGATTAGTTTCTTTCTTTGAGGTAATTTGCGGTCACTGGTCTGTCAGTAAGTTAAAGCTTTCATTATATCACATCACTTTGGACTCACCTTTGTTTGCATTGTAAATAGTTTTTGTATTTTGAATATTTTCTAAAATTTCTTTTTTTATTTGAAAGTACAATCCTTTCGGTTAATAATGGAATAATTTAATAATATCATTTAAATAGCTGCTTCAGCTCGCCATGCAGTAGCCTACACGATCGGTCCAATTTTTAAGCACATTATCGATTGTGTGCAGCTGTATTTCACCAATGACTTAACAAATATTGTCCTTTAAAGCGTCAATTGTCTCTGGCTTGCCGGCGTAACACTTATCTTTGACGGCACCCCACAAATAATTGTCCAACGGTGACAAATCGCAGCTCCGAGGTGGCCAAACGACATCAGCTCTGGGGCTGGTAATGCGATCCTCAAAAATAGAGCACAAAACATCGAGTGTTGGTTCGGCTGTGTGGCACGTAGCGCCGTCCTGTTGAAACCAAATGTTGCCAATATCATCCTTTATTATTTTTGTGAACAAAAATTCGTTCAACATGGCCCGATAACGATCGCCATTGACTGTAACGGCTACTCCTTTTTTTTAGGACCAGCACTCAGGGGATGACCCCTACCTCTAAACAGAACTACTGAATATTTTCTCAAATTTCGTTTTTTTATTTGAAAGTACAATCCCGCCAGTTAATAATGGAGAATAATTTTATTCAAATGGCTGCCTCGGCTGGCCATGCAGTAGCCTACACGATTGGTCCAATTTTTAAGCACATTATCGATTGTGTGCAGCTGTATTTCATCAATGGCTTCATGAATATTGTCCTTTAAAATGTCAATTGTCTTTGGCTTATCGACGTAACACCCCACAAATAATAGTCCAACGGTGTCAAACTGCAGCTCCGAGGTGGTCAAACGACATCAGCTCTGCGGCTGATAATGCGATCTTTAAAAATAGGGCGCAGAACATCGAGTGTAGCTTCGGCTGTGTGGCACGTAGCGCCACACCAATTGTTGAAACCAAATGTTGCCAATATCCTCCTCTATAATTTTTGTGAACAAAAATTCTTTCAACATGGCCCGATAACGATCGCCATTGACTGTATCGGCCACTCCTTGCTCATTTTCGACGAAAAATGGTGCAATTATGCCTCTGGACCAAAATCCGCACCAAACAGTGACTCGTTTTGTGTGCGTCGGCTATTCAATGTATGCGTGCGGGTTTTTTGAGCCCCAAATGTGACAATTTTGCTTGTTTACATACTCGCCAAGATCAAAATGAGCTTCAGCTGGAAAGATGATTTTTTTTTGCAAAATCGCAGGCTCACTTAGCGAAGCGAAAACGCATTGGATCGTCACTTGGCTTCAACTCCGGAAACAATTGGAGTTTGTATGGCGTCATACCAAGGTCTTTCGTCTCAATGATGTTTCTGAAATGTTCAATTATTGACAACGACGGTGAATTGATGTTGATGGCGCTTCACGCACACTTTCTACCGCAGCAGCAATATTCTCGGGTGTACGCACTGTTTTTGGCTTTTCACGCTTCGGCTTATCGATGAGGATGCCAGTTTCTTTCACTTTTTTCACAAGATAACGAACATACGGAGCTGACGGTGCTTTTCTTTTTCCAAAATCCGTACGCATACATTCTGCAACATTACCATGATTTTCAAGTTAATGTCGCAATATTTCCCAGCATCATTCAGCGGAAGGATAAAACTAATTATCTGTCAAATAAAACATGAGCTAAGTGTTACCATTCACGAAATAAGGCGGACCCTTTATAATTATAATTCTAAGGCTTCGACATATTTTTAATTTTTTTCTTTGATTTTTTTTACGAAAAAGTACCAAAAAGTACAAGCAGCAAAATAGTACAGCATTTTATTTGGTTTTACTAATGAGCAGCTGAGAAATTTTTATACTTCACAATCACCTCTTTCGTGTCAAGTGAAACTAAAGTAGTATCTGCACTAAATGTTCTAACAGTAACTACTGAAAATTATATGTACATCCGTTTAAGCATTTACATGCATTCATACAACTGGATATGTAAAACTATTCTTTTAATGTCATTTACTTACGTAAAATTTCAAATACAATTGCAGCTACAAGCTGGGTATAAGCCTCCATCTGTCTATAAGTACTTCTATTTTGTCTACTTTCTTTCTCTTTGTATTTTGGTAATGCTGTCAGTATATTGTCTGTAAATTGCACTGAACGATTTCAGCCCAAGTCAAGCACAGTGTTGTACGAGTAGACACTCTATTGATTGTAAATCCATCTCATAAGGAAGTAGTTTTAACAAAAACAAAAACTCTCTATTTTTTATCGTATTTTCTTCTTTTTATTCTACAGTTTCTCACTACAACTCACTAAAAACTTTGATCGCTTCACAATAATTTTTGTTGTTTTCATGTTTTTTTTTTGTGTTTTTTGTTGCAGCAGTTTATTATATTAACAGTTTTCCACTAACATTTTTTTTGTTGTACTTTTTTGTGTTGTTTTCTTTTTGTTTTTTGCTGCAGCAAAAATAAAATTGTCGTAGAGAAAAAAAATATATATATTATTGTGTTTGTTAGTGCAACAACAAGTTACCGTTGGTAACCTCTATTGTGAGGAATAGTTTTTATTTTTTCTACTCTTCCTCATCTTGCCCCGCAGGGGTACAATGCCGTTTCTTTTTGGTTGCTGCAAAGGATGGAGTGAAGTGATTTTTGATGAAACACTGACAATGATTGTCAGCCATCGAATGGTTGCAATCCCTGTATAGCAAATTGATGTTGCATATGCATGCCGAAATGTTCTCAGCTATTGAACACAAATTAAGAGGAACAATTGATAGAAACAACAAAAAAAAATCATGCAGTACTTTAAATATATTTCTTTTTATTTCCTCTACATCTTTATTTAAAGCCTTGGCCATTTTTGATTTAATCAGTTTCATCTTATGGAAACATGAGACTTTGTGATGAAGACCCATTTTGTGAAAAGTATTTTTGTTTCAATGCCAAATTTTATGAAAAGCGTTTTAGTCCAATTTTTACACTTTATAACTTTTTACAATAACAAATTAATTTTCTGTGACTTCAAGTGAAAAATGTGACAAAGTTAAGTTTTGATTACAAAACTTAATTTTGTAGGGCCTGTAGGGAGTTTTTTAAAAAAAATTTATTTTGAAAAACCCAATAAATAATTTTTTTATGTCCTTTATTTTTTACTTTAGAAAACGATATTTTTCGCAAAATTTTTTTAATAAAAATAAAAAATAAAAAAATATCCTGTTTTGAAAATGTGACAGGTTTCTGGACAAACAGTGACTTATGTGAGAAAGTAATTTTTTAATGAGTTTTTTTGTAACAAACGCTGCTTTATTTGATGATAAAAAATTGAAAATTTTTTTTCTAAAGAAAATATATTTTAAATAAAAAATTATTAGCAATTATTTTGATAAAAAATAATTTCCTGAAGAAGTTTTTCACAGGAAAGCGAAATATTGAAAATATAGAATTAAATTTATTTAAAAAAAAGACCATTACTAAGATTAATAATTTTTTATTTAAAAAAAAATAGGTCGAATACAAAAAAAAAATCAGAAAATATATTTTTAAAAATTTTTTTGAAAAAATATTTTTCAAAAATTTTTTTAGAATTTTTTTTTACAAAAAAAAATTTTTTTAGAAATCATGATTAAAGTGCAAAATTAGTTTTTCTTGTTGAAATATCAGTTTCTATGAAAGAAAAAAAAAACTTTTAGAAACACTGGCTTTAGATAAAGAAGCTTCTTCTATAAAAGATGTTTATTTTTTTTTACTAAACTAGCGGTCCCTGCGAACTTCGTCTCGCCCTAATTTTAGCCTTCAGACAAACTTTAGCCTAATAATACAATACAAATATTTAAATTTTCAATGTGATTTTTATAAATGGAATCAGTAGAGAGCGATTTGATGAATAATGTTTTTCGGTTTGTTTTCTGGCGCAAAAACAAATAACGAACATGAGAACATGCAACGTACAGTTGACCGTGTGAAAAATATAATTCGAGATTAATTCCACAGACTTCTAGTGATTGTCATTGCAAATGCTAATCCAACGGGGAACTGAATCCTCTTGAAAAGGAATGAAAGGTCAGTTGGAAAAATGGGAGTTCTTCGTGGGATAAGGACTTCCTCTCCTTTGAATTTGCTCTTGATGAGTGTCGCCTGAATCACATTGCTCATTAGCTTTTTTTTTATAAAGAGAAGTGGCACTTTAGGCAACAATGCCTATTTAGTCAAGTACTGTGTTCCTAAAAGAATGGAAAGGGATAGAGAAGAGATGAAACAGGTGGTGAAAGTCGAAGGATAGTCGGAAATTAACTGCCGTATATAAGACAGCACAGCAGCCGGTGACTATGCCTTCATCGCTGAGCAGCCCCACCGACAGTCAATTTTTTTTTTTGCAGTGAAAAAAGCCAAGGTCTTCGTTGGGAATCGAACCCACAACCCCCATACTGACAAGCTAGTGCACTACCTACTAGCCTACACAGGCTTTTTGACGGACAACCGCATGCCATTGCCCAATTTTTGAGGATTGAGATTCCTCAACATGATTATGATCGATCCCACCAAGTATAATTAAGAAATAATTGCACACAAAGTTTCATACAAAGAATAATTTTCGATTTTTTCAATTTTCCAACTTTTGCAGAGAGATTCTCCAAAATTCTGCATTTCTCGTTTTCTCCAATTTTCCATGATTTATACTAAGAACTTTCTATTTTTTGATTTGGAGGAATAATTTCACACAAAATTTCATACAGAAATTCGGTTTTCAATTTTTCCAGTTTTCCGACTTTCCGGAAAAACGTTCTCCTCGAAAATACGAACAACTGAGAAAAAATTTTACGGCCCAGCCGTTCTCATTTCATGAATTACTATACATTTTTTACACCATTTTTATATATATAATAGATGAGGGGGGAGTCTTGTTTATAAAATAAAGGGTTTTTAAGAAAATGTGACTTGCGTGTAAAAAATGTTTTAGTAAAATTTTAGCTTTTTTTTTACTTTAAATGGCCTTGTTTAAAAAATTTTTTCTTTTAAAAAAATTTTAAATTTAAAAAAAAATTTTAAATTTAAAAAAAAATCTTTTTTGTAAAAAATGTGAGTTTTGAAAAAAAAAATGTGACATCACACAGTGTTTTTTGGTCGGAATTAGCAAGGTTTTTTTCTATAAATTTGTTTGTGATTCTAATATCGGTTTACATTGCCTCATGTAGGGTTATAAAAAAACTAAAAAAAAATTATTAAGAAGGTCACACAAGGTGGTCCACACCATCCACTCCATTGGCCTTTATTTATTTTGGTTTTTCAGCTATTCAGCTATTTTGTTTGATTTTTTATCTATGCCAATGATTGTTTTTATTTGTTTTTCTTTTTTGGTGAACAGTTGTACAAAATTTACAATAAAATGTATCACAATTTGAAACCTGACCCAACTGAAACACAAAAAAAAATAACAGTTGTGTTTAATTTTGTATGTTATTGTCTTTGGCAACAGATTTATTTTATTTATTTATTTCTTTATTTATTTATTTATGTATGAAATTTTGTTGCATTTAATATTTGAGAGTATAAAATGTTAATTTTTGTCTTTTTTTGCCACCAGCAAGCAGCTTTTGCCGTTTGCGATATAAAAAATTTCATTTAATTAACCGTGAGCAAACTTTTCATTTCGTTAGTTTTATATGGAATGTGTTTTTGAGAAAGGAAGAGATAAAATAAACTAAAGTGAGTTATAATTACACAGGATTACAAAAGTTGTGAGGGCTAAATTGAAAAAATGTTTTTACACATTTTACTCATTTAACACATTATTATTATTTTAACACATTATTAAATTGATTATTGATGGTAGAGCTAGTGCCTACGGCTATTTTATTGACTGCTCAACTTAAGTCGTTAGGAAACCTTTAATCACATCTTAGAAAAGCTAGAGCTGCTTATTATATTGTTGCGTATGTGTCTTGCTTAAGTTTTAAAATAAAATAAATAAGCTATAAAACGAACTACTGGGTATGTTGTTTACGAACTGCGTGGCTTGCTAAGAAAACGTATGCACGCAAGACAACAACAAATTTCTAGTTTCAGACTGCGTGAAAATTTTATAAACGCAAACAACAACAATTTATTATGCTGTTTATTAACATACTTTCAAATTTCTGTTTACTAACTGCGTAGAAATGTTTTACGCGCAAGACAACAACAAATATGTATGCTGTTTATCATCTGCGTAGTTTTCTAAGAAACCTTTTCTACAAAAGATAACAGCAAATATCTTAAAATAAATTCCATGAAGAAACTTTATCACTATAAAAACAAAAACAAAAATACACACAGACATACTGGAGCCGATACATTGAATAAAAAACATAAAACAACAACAAAATGCGATACAAAGGGAGTAGAAAATTCTTAAATTTTCTAGACTTTTAATGGACAAATATAAAAGGGCATCATCTGAGTGGATAGTCGATCAGTGTGAAATTAAATCTGATGAAGTAAAGACGTGCATCTTAAGTAAATTGTTCTGTAGTGTCAACTTTGTGTAGTTAAAGTAAATAAAATTGTTATAAATTTGAAAACTCTAAAAACAGGGGTTATTTATTTCGCAATAGAGAACTCACAACAAAATGTTTTTTAAAGCTATAAACGTAACAATATTTAAAAATAGGAACTAGCTTCACCACCAATACACAACTAAGGGATTTTTAAAAATAAATTTGGGTTATATGCACCCTAAAGAGTTAACCTATACAGGGTGTTGGCCTAGAAGGTATGCCACTATGTTTGTGTATAATTTTTGATTAAATGGAAGAGAATGAATCTTATATTGGTAAATGTTTTATTTAATGTCGGCAAATATGTGTGGTATACATTATCAAATAAAAGTCCGTCTCTATTAGCCTCACAAATGCGAGCCCTTTTGAGCATATTTTTCATTACACACTCACTTATTTCAGGCGGTATTTCATTAATTTCATCACGAATATTTTTTTGAGTCGCTCAAACGTTTCTGCTTTCTTTGCATACAACTTGCTTTTCAGATATCCCCTCAAAACAAACTCCAGAGCAGTCAACCAAGGCGACCGTGCAGGCCAATATACATCACCATTTCTTGAAATAAGGTCTCTTAATAATTTCATTGTAATCATGGCTGTGTGCGGTGTACTACGGTCTTGTTGATACCACATGCTAATCAAGCCCATAGCAAGCAGTTGTGGCGTTAAAAAGTTTTCAATCATATCACGATATCGCTTCCCATTCACCGTTACTGTTGCACCGTTTTAATTTTTAAAGAATAAAGCTCCAATGAACCCTCCTGACCAAATTGCACCTCAGACTGTCACTTTTAATGGATGCAAAGGTGACTGTTGAATAATTTAAGGGTTCCCATTCCCCAGAATCGACTATTCTGTTTATTCACACATCCATTCAAATGAAAATGTGCCTCGCCACTCATTATGATTTTTTGACGAAAATCCAGGTTGTCATGGGAGAGCTGTAACATCCTATTGGCATATGTACGGCGGCGGAAGAAGCTTGTGGAAGAAGCTCTTATGCTAACTGAATCTTATATGGACACAAATGCAAATCTTTGTATAAAATTGTGGCCAAAGTTGTTCCTTGAAGACCAGGCTCCTAAACACGGCATCGAATTGAGGTTTGAAGACTTTCTTCAGCAGCAGTAATGTTTGCAGACTATCTTTTAGTCCATGGTTGGTCCTATCACCTAAAGGTCCCCTTTCTTCGAAATCATTCATTACACGATAAACAGTTTGATTTGAATTTATCGAAACAAAAATCAGAATTGCTCACATCACAGATGAAGGACTGAAAACATCTTGATGTTCAAACAAAAGTCACTGTATATAGAATCAGAAAAAAGACGTTTTTGCGTCTTTTCAAAAAAGAAGAGAATATGTGCTTCTGCTGTGACATCAACAGTTTGTTTGATGCGATGAATATTACAAACGATGTAAATGAATGGCGTTTGTTATTAGATGGAACAAAATACAGCCTGAAAGCTAATCTGATACACAATGGAAATGTGAAATCACCAATTCCTGTTGCTCATGCAGTATAAACGAAGGAATGCTACAATACAATATATAAAATTTTGAACAAGATAAAATCTAAAGAGTGTCAATGGAAAATTTGTGGCGATTTGGAGTCTAGAATAAATCTGAATGCAATTTTAAACACTAGATAATTAAAATACTATTCCAACATGTTATTGATCTCCTATTAGAAATTTTTCTGTTTTTTGTGTCTGTAGGATAACCTTACAACTGACCAGCATTATGTGAAAAAAGATTGGCCAGGCCATACTAATTGTGAACCAGGAGAACAAAACGTCTTTGCCATACCACTTGTGAAACCACAGAACATTTTTTTCCTTTCCACATAAAGCCTGGCCTTATCACAAACTTTGTTAAAGCAGTCGGCTTTTAAGTTTTTGAGCAACATATTTTCAAAATTCTCGTACGCCAAAATCAAAGAGGGAATGTAATTGTCGGACCTGATATTCAAAAATTAATGCCTGACAGAAACTTTACAAAATGTTTAACGCCCAATGAAGCAGCAGTATGGCTATCATTACAAGATATTGTTCACAACCTTCTCGGTAAACGCAAATCCCCGGATTTCAAGCAGATAATCGCCATTTTGTTGCAAAATTATTGCAAGATTGGAGTTGGAATGTATCTCAAAATACATTTTCTGCATTGGCATCTCCAATTTTTTCCTGAAAACTTATGTGACACAAGCGACAAGCAAGAAAAGCGTACACCAAGATTTTCCGAAAATCAAAAAATGATACCAAGAATTTTGGAACGAGGGCATGATGAGTGATTACTGTTAGACTGTAATGCGTGAAATAGATCCCAAATAGTATAAGCCACGTAGTTCGACTGCTCTTCATTTCTAGTTTAACACTTTTTTGTGAATAAAATGGAGAATAATTGTCAAAAATTGTAACAAATGTGTTTTTTTTAATATCTCGAAAATAGAACAAATAACACAAAACGGAGTACAGATTCGGATTCAGGGCCCCCAAATAACCTTAGAGACAGCAGTAAACATAAGATAATGAGATTCCTAGGACAAAGTTAATACAACACTGCAGCGTTTTATATTGTTTTCGTAAGCAAGTGTTCACTTGCAAACAGAAATTGAATTAACTGCTCAGTTTGCTTTTTCAACAATAATTGTAGTCCTGTGTAATTTTAAATGTCTTGCAGATCAAATTTATTGCGGCTGCTCTTTATTTTAACTGTTTGACTTTAACATAAAAACTCCAAACGTTAACACTCGCTATCATCATTTTAGTAATGAAAAAAAAATTGTGTGACTGTATTTGTTAAACAGAAAGACTTAATTTTATAATATTTCAATAAGTTTGTTGATGTAATAGTAGTTGTTGTTGTTTTTTTTTCATTATGATTAGTAAACATTTTTGGCATTGATGTGTATTATAGTGGGGCGTTTCGCAAACACTGCAAAGATATGAAACAAAGCTAGAAAAGAAGATAACAAAACAATAAATAAATAAAACTGGTGAACTCGTCAATGAGATTGAAAGGTAAATTGTATTGTTGTAGTTGTAGTTGTAAGTAAAGTGACTGGGATGACTAGTAATGTTAGTGGTGACGATAGTTATTTTATGATTTAGTGTGATGGTGGAGGAGTTTGAGTTAGATAAAATAAATAGTTAGATTTGTTTTGTTTTGGAATGCTGTGCTACAGCATGTTTCTGCTTTAAGCTGAAACGTCTTGAATTACAACTCACAGCATAATATGTTGTATTGGTTAAACAAGATGGCAAAACAAAAAAAAGAAGCTTAATGTGCTATTAAATTTACATGGTCTATGAGCTTTTTATTCACTACAGTTTGCAAAATTATACAAGCTCTTCGAGGTCATCGCTATTTTTCGTTAACATTTAATAAGCGAATGTATTAATTATTTTTTTTTTTTTTTGTTTATTATTTATTTTACATAACACAATATTTGGCAATAACTTAAGGTTTTTATTGAAGATTTGTAAATTATAATTTTTTTTTGTTTGTAAGTTTCTTTAAGTAAATGTGGTGTTTAAAGCAAATGGCAAAATCATGTTCACGTCCAAAACTAATGATATGACCAACTTCATAACGCTCACTGAAATGAAATTAATACAAGAAAAAATATTTCGTTTTTAAGCATTAAAGTATCTTTGGCATCTGCTATTTTAATTTATAAACTATTTTAATTTAAAAAAAATATACAAGTATTTTTTCGAGGATGCCTCATAAAGGAGACAAAAGGAAATGTCAATAACTGTAATTAAAAGAAATTATGGCTTATAAATTTGAATTAAAATATTTATTTTTTACATTAGGAATTTTAGCTAAGAAATAATTAAATAATTATAAAAATAATTAACTAAAAATAAAAATAAAAAAAATATTGTTATAAAAATGCTGTTATCACTAAAAAAAGTAAGGTGAAATAAGCTATTAAGTCTGTTAACAAATCAAGAAATTCCTTCTAATCTTATGAACACAAAACACCAACAACAGGCAACATTTAAATTCCATGAACTAAGATTAAAATTTAAAAAATAAGGACACACAATCAAACAAATACTTACACTAAATAATGATGACTACGGCACCTGTAGAGTTTTCTAGTAAATTTTAGAACCGCTCAAAACTGTATATAAAGGTTTCCTGTCCTATTGTATCCTATGCCTTTCCAGTCTGGTCCGTGGTTTATTCTATTCTGTGATGTATTATGTTATAAAAAATATTATTACCACTAAAAAAACTAAGGTCAAATAAGCTATTATGTCTGATAACAAATCGAAAGTTTCTGCACAATCTTATAAACACAAAACAGCAACAACAGGCAACATATAAATTCCATGAACTAAGATTAAAATTTAGAAAATAAAGACACGCAATAAAACAAACACTTACACTGAATAATGACGACTGCGGCACTTGTTGAGTTTTCTTGTAAATTCTAGAATCATTAAAAATCGTATATAAAGGTTTCCTCTCCTATTATATCCTATCCCCTTCCAGTCTGGTCCGTGATTTATTCTTTGCAGATGGAGAGGTTAAGGATTTGGGAGAGGAGGATCCTGGTCTTGGTCTTGGCTTAAGGCCTAGACAGGGACTTTAAAGAGTCTCTTATCAAAGCCTATTGCCCTATAGGGCAGCGCCATTCACGCCCTAGGAAGCCGAAGACTAATTCTAGCAACAGGTCTTTCCTAGTTTCAATTTCAGCGGTTCCAGAGTAGGGCTGCAAACCACTATTCCTTGCTGAAGAGCTCGATACTATCCAAATCCTGTCCAGAACACATAACTAGCATGCTCACTGGATTTGGATCATTTACCAGTAGGTGTGATTAAAGGCGAGATGATCCTGACCACCATAAATCAATTCATGCTGGAGCCGCAAAACCACAACCACCACGATACTCCCGAAGGGCCAACCTCAATAATCAGTCAGAGAAATAACTAAAAGTCTAAAGAGACAATTAGCGGATACTCTGGAGCTTACTGATTCCAGTGAAAATAACGTGGAGCCTCCAGTTGTCCCCTGCTGACTTCAGGGGACTGGGCTTCCTTATATCCCCAGCAGCACAGGTCTAGATAGTCAAGTATTCTATAAAGCCCGATAAATGTCCCCCTCAGGGGGGGGGGGACTAACAGTACAGATTAAGATATACACTATATATACATTCGGGTGTTAATGTTTGCATCTCAAGTAAACTTACTTACCTTAAAAAAAGCTGGCCTCCTTAACGGGAATCTAAACCTACTATATATTAACTCAGCAGAATTAACTCTTGCAATGTGAATAATACGGTGTATAACACCACTCAATAGGCCATAGGCTAAATAGGTTATTAAGTTTCTACTGCACATATTTTCTTCCTTCTTCCTTTGTACATAACACCTTCCCTTATTTTAAAATTATTATAAGACTTAGCAACAAGTGCAAATGTCTCCCTTTTTAAATTTGTTTAGGGGAAATTAAAAAAACTTGTTTAGCATAAAATTAGCATAAATATTTTGTAATGGCAAATCCTTGAAAACTATAACAGTATGTAAAGAACAATTATGTAAAATTACAATTATGTAAAGTTAAAGTCATGTATTCTTGTGTATAAACGCTGATATTAATATTCGTCTAAATAAATCGTGTAATTTAATTAAAACTTTAACAGTTGTCTGTAACTATTATTCAATAAAAGAACTCAATAAACTAAACGTTTATTAAAGTAATATTGCTAAAAATATAAATAAGAGTAAAAATATTATTAAAAATTGTAATAATATTTATAAAAATCTTAACACTTCCACAATGGTCGACATCAACCGTTATATATCGAACTAGCCACAGAAGTTGTTCCGAAACACTCCGTGTATGGAATTTGGGAATTTTCTCCCTTTTCGGCTAGCTTTCGTAATGCCTGTTGTAAATTAGTGCAGTGTCCAGGTTAATTATTTCACATCGTAGAGCATATTTAATACAAAGGGCCAAAATCTCCCAATTACACTTGCACATGATCATGGCATCAATCATAGTCGAAATATCACTATTTGAGCAACCTTGTGTGCTCTTCATCGTGTTCATTTTCCATATCTTCGTTCAAGCAATTTGGCGTTTTAAAAAGGTGGGGAAATTTCAGGTTAAGAAGTAAATTGGCTTAAAAGACACATATTTTTTAGACAACAACAATTTTATTAATATCAATGCAAAGTAGAAATATGGGAGTTAACAATGGAATATAATGTCGGGCAAATATTCACCTCTAGTGTATAGGTCGACGTTAACTGTTTTCACAAAATTTTGAAGCACACTTGAAGCTTCTTTTATCTTGACAATGCAGTGCCGTATAAAATTATCGATGCTAACAATCATTGGTCAGCTTTAATTCTTCAATGAGTCGAATTTTATAAGCTTAAAGATTAAGATCTTTTTGCAAAATGTAGCGCAAAGTTTCTTCAGTGATGACCAATAGTTGCAAACCTAGACGAGTTTATGTTTCAGGCTCTACAGTAAAGTCTTTTAATTATAGCCTGTACCAGCGACTCAAAATAATACCGTGAGCCTCTAAATTAGCGATTGACTTACGCACATCAGTCTCAGAAGGTGTCTAATAACTAGAAAAATCTGCTCGAACTTTACAAGTTGATACAATGAAATTTTTACCATTTTGAAAGTAAATTTTCACAATTAAAATTCTTTGCTCAAGAGTGTAACATTCCATGTTTAAAATTTCCAATTTTTTGATAAAAGAAAGTTGAAGAATGACAGCTCAATTCCTGCTATTTAATCATTTGATAAACAATTTACTTGCTAGCCTCAAATTTGCCCACCTTGAGCCTCACTTGTGCATCCTGATCAAACACTTTTTCAAGGAATCTCATCTCATAAGCATTTGAGTTGGGAAGAATTTACTCTATTCGTATCGCTGTTTAAAACATTTCTCTATGTTTGTTATTAGTTTTGCTATTCAACTTCCCTGTGCTTCATTATTTTTCCGTGTTTACCATGGTGACCTTGAATATGAAAGCATCCTCTCTCACTGATATCGCAAATTCACCAAGTTGATTCATTTTCGTTCACCAGCAAATAAGTCAGATGGGATTAAGACCGGTGTTTCTCTCTTCTTTAATGTGTTAGTCCAAATTGCTCTACCATAAAGAGGGTTGTTGGTAGCTTCCAGAGGAAGACCACATTTATTTAATATTTAAAAATAACATGAAAGTGACTTTTGCTTGTAAATTACGTCTAAGTAATGCTTTGATATCCTGAAAAAAGATGAATAATTGCGACGCATTTGCGAGATATTTGCGTTTATGACGAAGAATCACAATGAATCTGATACTGTGTGAAATGGCCTATATTAGTCACTAGTCAGTTATATTATAAGTTTTCCTTCCAGCCCCGCACGTCAGTATCGGGTCTTGCCTTAATCCCCGCTTATTTATGTCATCATCTACTTTTCCTCCATTTGTGGTGTTGCCAGATGCAGAGCACAAGCCTTGTAATTTTGATATGTGCGTACATTTTACGAAGAGAATACTGAAGATGGCAAACAGCCGAAACCGGTTTGTTTACAAACCAAATTTGACAAGGGTCGACGGAAAACCGTACCCCAATAAAAGCCCTGTAATTTTCTTTGCAAATTGCAGCTCTTAGCTTGATGAATACAGTTTTGACAGGATTAGGAAAGTTTTTCTAAAAATAAAAGAAAATTTGTGTTTAAAGTAAATTGTATTTTACTTTTCAACAAGCTAAGAGTAACGTGATCCTTTTTTAAATAATGAAATATCCTTAAACGTTTGTTTTTTTTTTTTTTTTTGATAATTTTTCTTTAGATTTGTTTGTGAGATTTTATTGTTTACGTGGGAGTTATTCATTAGATAGACTAATTAATTATTTCTTTAGCATTGAATGGTAATGGTATGTTATGCTAATGTTTCTTCTGGTACTGCTATTATTTTAAACACAAGTAAAGCTTTTTAGTGCAAGGAATTCACTGGTAATTAGTTAAAAGGAAGAATATTGTTATTAACAACTAACTGTTAAATGGTTTCAAGGCATTATATGCATTGATATAGGTCATTTCTTGTATTGGTATGGTAAAAAAACACTCTGAAAACACTATCACAAAATTTTGACGAGATTTTCTAGGTGTTAAAATACCTTATGAATCACAGGAACAATATTTATTTACGGTGAGTAAAGAGATTTGCTGGTTAGAATGTTAGGAGACTATAGACTTTAGGCATTCAATTTTACCTCCTTCAATTTAATTGAAAGGTTTAATTAAGGATTTTTATACAAAAGGGTTTATTTATCTTGGTTTGTTTTAAGCATAGCTTTTTTTAGGATTTTCTGCTATCCTAAATTTACGTTTTAAAAAATCTTTTTAATGCGCAATTCAATTAATTAAACACTTAAAGAATTGTAATTAAATTATAATTAAACAATTAAAAATTTATAGTAAATTATAATTGAACTATAATTAAAGCAAAAAAAGTAGCATTAAATGATAATTAAAATTTTTGTCATTATTCAGCAGAATGGCAATAAAATTTTAATGGTAATGAAAAAATTCCAAGTAACTGCAATAACCAAAATATGTAAAATACAATTTTGATTGTACTCGTATATGACTTAATAATAAACTAGCAAACCCGGCTAGTTCACCATGTTTGCCACCAGATGGCTTCGTTTTTTGTAACATTTCGTTTGGGGATTAAAAGATGAAGACAAATTTTTTTTGTTTTATATTTCAATGCACAACAGTAATGAATTCATTACGATTACAAAAATGAAGTGGAATTTAGATGAACTTCTCTAAGTAAAAAATGAAAGTAAATCCAAAGTAAATACTGAATCGAAGCGTTATACGTGTCCGCAAATTATCCGTTTCATTGGAGTGCTCTTTGGCAAACCACATTTTTTGTTTTTTGGTCTGACGTTAACACAAACAAAGCTGATGGTTTCCCTTTCTCGTGAGCACGCAGCGTATAGCTGCCCATGTGAAAAACAAATATTTTCTAAATTTATCCCGCAAACACTAAGCGATTGGCCATGTGACTTGTTAATTGTTATTGCAAACGCAAGGCGAACCGGAAATTGCAATCGTTTGAACTCAAACCGAAGATCAGTCGGAATCATTGGTATTCGAGGAATACATACATTTTCACCTACTTACTTTCCGTTTTAATAATAGTTGCCTCAATCAAATTCGGCATAAGTCCTTTCACCATAAGTCGAGTACCGTTGCAAAGTCGCTATGAATTCAAATTACGCAATATTATAATAACTGAACCAACTTTGAGTTGCAAGTTATGTGGTGGAAATCCTGGTAACTCCAGAGAGTTCAAAAAAATCGTTAGATAATTTACTGCATCATCGGTATTTGTTATTAAATCAACGGATTTGTAGGTCACCAAATCTCCATCGTTTTTTTGATTGAATGGTGAAATTCAGTGGGTGTACAACACCATTATTCTTTGCGGCGAGAATTACTCGTTTACTTAACCAAGCATAATTCTAATATATCTCACTAACGTTTGGGAAAACATTTTCAATAAGAGCTAATTGAGAGTCTACAAATCGGCAATACTTGTTGATAAAAGTAATTCAGCTGTCGCATCAACTGAAACTTTTCCTTTTCCAACAGCTAACAACTGTTTGGAAAATTGTGCAGCACTTTGATCATTTGTTTTAGGTGACCCTGTAGGCTAGTAGGTACTGTACTAGCTTGTAAATATGGAGGTTGTGGGTTCGATTCCCAACGAAGACCTTGGTTTTTTTCAATACAAAAATAAAAATTGACTGTCGGTGGGGCTGCTCAGCGATGAAGGCATAGTCACTGGTCGATGTGCTGTTTTATATACGGCAGTTAATTTCCGACTATCCTTCTACTTTCACCACCTGTCTCAGCTCTTCTCTAACCCTTTCCTAAAGAATGTAGCACGGTACTTGCCTAAATAGGCATTGTTGTTTGAAGTGCTACTTCTCTAAAAAAAATTTTGAGGTTGAACTCCGTAATTAGTGGTTAGCGATAACGTTTTTACGTTATTCCACAAAGGTGATGCCTTCAGGGAAATAAACATATGACTAGAATTGCTTATACAAATGTTTAAACAAATTTTTAAAATTGCCATTAAAATCAATTCACTACAACCGCAAGCAGCAAAAAATTATCTTAATTAAATTTTGTAAATAAAATAGCAAAAAAAAAATATATATAAATTTCAACATAAATTCATATGTATGAAAATATTTTAATTTAAATAAAATTATGGGCCATTCTATGAAAATGGCCAGAAACAGAAAAAGAAAAAATAAAAATAAAAAAGAACATAAACCCAACCCACAAATAATCAAATAATCAAATTGACCACATTTGTGAGAGCAGGGAAAAAAAACAAAAAATTCAAACGATTTAAAAAGTTAAACTTAAATTTTTTTATAATTTTAAATTTACACACAAACACACCTAAATTTGTACTACACACACATACATACTATTAATACAAATATGGTAGCATTTCCACTATAGAGCTAAAAATTATTGAATATGAAAAAATCCAAAATAAAGTCCATAAACATTCCCACAAGCTGAGATTTGTTTTAATAATTATTGATTTTAATTCAAGCCGCTGATACAGCAACTCAACATATTTTTTTTTTTGTTCAAATACGCACAAAATGTTTGTTTTTTGGTAGCCATGGCTTGTAATTGGCAAAGTTTTTAGAAAAAATATGTAATTTCCAGTTGGCTGTTTTTGTTGTGTCTTAAACGTTTTGTACGGAAAATGGCTTTGTTTGTTGACAGTGGCAGCTAAAGTGGCATATTTAAAGTAAAAATAGTTTCGTATTGTTTGGCATAATTAAAATTTAACGCCAATTTTATTTTGTTTCAGTATTGTTGTAAGAAATAAGTTATTAAAAAATATATTTTTTTCAGACACTAAATTAGATTAACGTTAGATTTTTGAAAAAGACGTAACAACAGTATTTTCTAAAGTATTTAAGGTCCTTTTCATTCTAATAATAAAAATCGATTTACTACTCCCTTTCAAACAAGTTTAGAAGTCTCATCACAAATTTGTAGTCCATTTTTTTTCAATAATTATTTATTGTATCTTCAAGAAACTAAACTGACAATAAGTTTTAAAATCTTAAATTCTAAAAAAAAGTTACATTAGTCCGGACCATGTCAGAACTAACATTTTGGGTAAAAAAAATTGACATTAAAAAAAACAAAACAAATATTTCTAAGATGTGTCATCTGTAGCATTGAGGATTAAAGCTGCGGTATCCCTATTTTTTAATCGGCTATGTCCACTATAATCCAAGATATTGCGAGCAAGGGGATTAGGATGGTCTTCAAGCTTCATTAAGTAAGACTATTTCTGTAGTCACCAGCGGTATGCCTTAATCACAATGTATGTTTGAATTTCTGATGTACCATGGAGCGGAAGTTATTAACCGTAAAATTTTATTCTGTCCACGTTGAATTCTATCCACATTTGAAGCTGAGGCAGTGCCCCAAAGTTGGATTCCGTAAGACCATATTGGTTTTAAAATACTCTTGTAAATTAGAAGTTTACAATCTAGGCTAATTTTCGAGTTCCTGCCAATAACCCAATGTTGTTGTGTTAGCTTAAGTTTCATTTGTGTTAGCTTTGAGTCAATATGATTTTTCCTTGTAAGGCGACGATCAAGATGTATACCAAGATATCTCACATAACTATGGTGAGGAACATTGTGATTATTGATTCAAACGGGTGAACCTGAATGCACTTTTGAACGTTCACTTTAATTCTCCATAATTTTAACCACAACTCCAACTGAGTTATATGTTGCTGAAGATTTATGGAGGCTTGATAGGAGTTTTCGTTTGTAGTCAAGTGACTTAAAATGTTAAATTAAGTTTTAGCACCATTTCATATTACTTTATGATATATAAACTCAGTTGAGTTTCGTTCGGCTTTTCGTGAGGTCTACATTCGTCAAAGCAATTTATCTACATATCTAGTGGTTTTCATACCAAGAATTGTATTAATTTAGAGTAAATATTCTTAAATTAAATTATTTTTATAGGCACTTTAAAGGGTTTTTCAACAAGAAGTTTGTTTTCTAAAACAAAATTAAACAAATACTTTAGATTAATATTATTCAAATTTTTGTTTTTGTATTACGAAGAGGAAACTCAGGCAATTATCCATGAAAAATGATATTTGGCAAATGTCAATCATGACTATCATCTACAGTGATACGTTAAGGCTTCTTAATAATCGCTCTAAGATTTTCAAAAGTCCCAATGCGGAAAGTTTGCCTGCTGAAATACAAAACCTATTGCCAAGTGAAATGGGACTTCGTTTGAAAATATGATTTTTTCAGAAAAACCAGCCGATTGTTCCTGAATAATTTAAGCAAATTTGCGGTGGCTTCAATTCCTGCACCAGTTGAACTTTGTAAGGTTTCAAAGTCAAATACTTATGCAATATTCGCTATGTGCTGGCTTCGGATAATCCCAATTGTTGAGAACGTCGAGGAAATAACAAATTTAGATCTGCTTCAACACTATGGCTCACGGTTACGATGTTTCCAGTTGATCGACCCGATCAACACTCGTTGAATGACTAATTCCTTAACAGCGGTCTCAGAAGGATGGATATTTTTTGTCCGAAAATATCACGAACTCTACGAAATGTAACTTTAACAGAACCACCATTTCCATAATGCATTTGAATTATTTTTCTCCCCCCGGGGGCACATTATAAGTCTTTATGGTTCCTACAACAACCATCTAGACTTATTTCTTGCTGGGTAAAAGGGAGCTCAGTCCCCTTCAAGTCTAGTAGGAGCCAACTATATTTCCACGGGAATCAGTACAGCCCCAGAGTTCCGCTTTTTGTCTTTTTAGCCTTATAGCTGTTCTCTGACAGATTATTGAGGTTGGCTCTTCGGGATTATCGTGGTGGCTGTGTGTTTCGAGGCCCTCGTTTGAGTTTGTGGGTCGGATCACTCACAATGAACACAATGAATGGCCCAGATCTAGTGTGCATGAATGTCGTCGTGTTCTTAAATTATATTAAGCTTCATGACTTCTGAACCAGGAGTTTGATAGTCTCCAACTCTTCAGCAAGGAGTGAAGGCTGCGGCCTGCTTCGGGCTTTTGAAGTTGCAACTAGAAGTGACCCGAGGATATACGTATTCGAAGGCCTTCTAGGGCGAGGATGGCGCTACATACCATCCTCAGTGCTAGCTGCAGATGTAAACCTTATCACGTCATTCGATTTTTTTAATGCGATTTTCGATTTAAATTCATTGCAACAGTTGCCAATACATCTACTACGAATACGTCAAAAAAACTAAATGTCAAAACTATCGTGTTGTTGGTATTGCCATAATGGGAAAATAAACTTCTTGTTAAAAATCCTGACTATAATAAATTCAAAATCAAATAAATTTATACAAAATCCAGTGGAAATTGCTATCGAGGCGGATTTCTCGGCCAGGAAACACTGTTTTGAGGAAGTTATCTTTATATAACTTCTAAATAAATCTTTGCTAACTACTTTGCTTAGTGGCTTCTTTTTAAATTGAAATCCTTTAAAAGGATTTTTGAAACAAAATTTTTCGAAATATAGTTTGAGAATTAATAATTTAAATTTGTTTTTGTACAAAACTAATGCGAAAAAATATAACTCAAGGAAGCAACATCCCCAAACAAAAGTTTTTTGGTGAAACACGAACACTCTCCCAAGACGGCCAGTTTGTTTGCTTTAAGAATAAAGAAATTTCTAAATTTTAAATAAAGTAACTGAGTTTTTGAGGAAAAAGAAAACGCTTTTACTTGGAGAGCCGATATAAATATTGTTGAAATAATTAAATATTTGTTTTTATTTGGTTACGGTTTTACGTCGACCCTCGTTTAATTTGGTTTGTGAACAACCCGGTTTCGGCTACTTGCCATCTTCAGTGTTCTCTTAATAAAGAGAATTAATAATTTAAATTTGAAAATTAACAATTTAAATTTTTCTCTTTATAAAGAGAACACTGAAGATGGCAAGTAGCCGAAACCGGTACCCAAATAAAAATAAATTAAACCGCGTCGGAAAGTATACGCACATATCGAAATATTTGTTTGTATTCTACCATTTAAGATAAGGGAACTTACGAAAAAATTCATTAAGAAAATTGTTAAAGTACCTTTTTTTAAATCAAGTACTTTTCATAAAGGTACTTTTTAAAAAGGTACTATTCACGAAGGTACTTTTCATAACAGTAATTTTCACAAGAGCATTTTTTATAAAGCTACATTTATAAAGAAGACTTTTCGTAAATTTACTTTTCATAAAGGTACTTTTCGTTATAAAACTTACCATAAGAGTTCTTTTATTAAAAGTATTTTGAAAGTTAGTATATTTTGTGATAATTTTAAATTTCATTTCTTGAAATTTAATAGTTTTGTAGAAATTAATTGAACGGCAAGACGCATTTATCTAGCTTAAGTTATTATATTTTTTAGGCAGTGAATCATATAGCGTCATGATTTTGCTTAAATCAAAATTATATATTATTACGAAGATGATTTATTAAGATTTTAAAGAAAATAATTATCAGTTAAAAAAGTAAATGACCCACTGTGCATTTAACAAACTGCGTAGTTTTTTTTTTAAATCTTATACACACAAGACTACAACCAACATGCTTATAAGAAATTCTACCAAATAAGTGGACAACAGAAAAAAAAACAATAAAACAACAATATGGGATGATATTAAAGTACAATATTCTTTTATGCCCGAGAACCGCTTAAAATAGCTATATAAGCACCACTCTGGGAAAATGAAATTATTCAAGTTGAGTTGTTAGTGAGTAACAATCGTGTTTTTACTAGTTTAAAAATTTAAAGTACTGTGTAATTATTTTGCAATGAAAGAACTCAAAATAACAAATTTTCTGTTAAAAGGCATAAACGTAAAAAAAAATTTTTTTAATTTTTTAAAAAATGAAAGGGTATGAAAAAATTGATAGCAAAAATTTGTAAAGTACCTTTTTTAAAAGTACTTTTAATAAAGGTACTTTTATAAAAGGTACTTTTCATAAAACTACTTTCTATAAATGTGTTTTCTGTAACGCTACTTTTTATTAAGACTTGTCAAAAGTGTTTTTTTTTTATTAACATATTAAACTTACAAGTAAATTATAGGAGTAATGGAGGAGAGCTATGACAGCGATGGTCTTAAGCTCAATATTATAATTAATTTTAAATTAAATTATAAAGGTTACACGTTTTTAAAAATTAGAAAGGGTCTTAATGTTATCATCGAACATAGCACTGTTCATTAGCTGAGTAATGTCGTTATTACTAAGACAACATAGGTTTTTAAATGTATTAATGTGGGGACAGCTAAATAAAAGACGGTCAATGGTAATAGGGATCAAACTACAGAAAGGATATTGCTTTGGTATATTCTTATCAATCATATGAGCATTTTTGATTCTAGTGTGACCCAGTCTTAGTCTTATTATTTTAATTTGGTCTCTTCTTGGTAGCAGGTTGTGATTGATATTTTTGAGCAGCAAGTAGGCGTTAATTTTGTTAGAGTTAATTTTCCTGTAACAGTCAGTAGTTAATCCCCAATTGTCGTTAATTTTTGTGTTGTGTTTAATAGATGTTTTAATATCGTCCCAAAAATAGGTTAGGTGTAGTTACAAGAAGGGCGTATAAAGCAGCTTTTGCAGCAGCATCCGCTGCCTCATTGCCCTTTATTCCAGAATGACCTGGGATCCAGATGAGTTTAATGTCAGGTTGTCTCTCAATAATAAATTGTCTTGTGTAAAACTGAGCATAATTGCAGTTTCTTATGGCATCCAGTTGAGAGAGAGAGAGAGAGAGAGAGTCAGTGCATATAGCAAATTTCCCCATGCGCCCTTTAACATATTTGACAGACTCGTAAATTGCTATTAATTCAGCTGAAAAATTAGTGCTGTATTCTGGCAAAATTGAATTAATTAATGTTTTGTGTTTATCAACAGTGCTAAAGCTACTGCCCTTAACACCTTTAGAGCCATCTGTGTAAATGAATTTATGGTCTTTTAGCTGGTATTGGATTTCAAGAAATCTTTGTTGATATATTTCTGTAGTTGTTGAGGATTTTTTTAGTTCTCTAAGGGATGTGTTAATTGTGATAGGGTTGATGAGCCAGTTAGGAAATTTGTTCGGATGTTGTTGCTTATTGTTGTATGGTATGTTGTATTTTTCACATGATTGTATTATTCGTGTAAGTGTTGATGATATTTTGAAGAAGTATTTTTGTTTGATTGATTTTGTGAGGGCCTTGCACAAAGGATTGTGGTCATTGAACATTATAGTTTTAAAAAGCTTAGTTATTGCGAAGTCCCTATATTCTTCGATGGACGAAACATTTGCTTCAAATAACATGTTCCTAATTGGAGTCGTTCTGAAAGCTCCTAGGAACATCCTTATGGCCGAGTTAAATATTGTTTTTAATTTATTTAAACTGCTCTTTGCAGAAAATCCATATAAATATATACCATAGTTAATTTTGGAAATAATGGTAGCCTTTAGTACATTTACAACCAAATTTTCTGGACAAGAGGCATTTAATGATATTTAATCATTTGGAAAGGGCAGAGATAAGATTAGTGATGTGAGAGTACCATCTGTAACGGTTGTCGAAGGTAATTCCAAGTATTTTGAGTTCAGTGATTGCTTCAATTGGAACGTTACCAGCATGTAAATTGGGGACGCAATTATGTTTTCTACATATATGTAAGTGTTTAAATTTATCTATAGATAGCTGTGCTCCTGAGATAGAGCACCAGTTAGTTATGTCCGAAATCAAATCGACTAAGTCAATGTTCTGGTTTTTTACTTTGTTATGTTTTTTCAGAACAACATAAACATCTGCGTAAGCAACAAAGTCTAGTTACTTGTGCAAAGATATTATATTTGAAAGTTTGTTGTACGCTATTAAAAAAAGAATGACCGATAGCGGTGAACCCTGTGGAATGCCATTGTCTAAGGATTTAGTTATAGAGTGATGATAGTTATTCCTTACCAATATTTTCCTTTTAGTGTTTTTTTATAAAGGTACTTTTCACTAAAGTACTTACTTTTCACTATTTCGTGGATTTTGTGGTAATTTTAAATTTCATTTCTTAAAATTAATTGGTTTTGTAGAATTTATAAGTTTTATAGAAATTACTTGAGTGGCAGAACGTATAGTTATTATATTGCATTGAGGAAGGCTTAGTTTTTTTTTCTTGGAGAGAAACTGAAAATTAATCGGTGCCCTCTATATTAAAAATGTTACGTTATAATTAATTAAGTATCATTATTATATTAAAATTAATTACAATTAATTTAAAATTCTATTTAATTGTTCCCTAAAATACTCATACGTCTTGTTGTATCCAAGAAATAACAGCTGTTTTAATACGTATGTCTCTACATTTATATATATTTATATATATATCAGTATATCAGTATTTTTCAGATATATTGCCACTTGCTGTTTCTACAAATTTTTATCTTTAAACGTACAGCATTTATGCAATTTTTCAACCAGAAGTTTGTCACGAAATTTTGTATAAAAAATATGCTTTTTACCCGTATCTCCTTAACATTATTAAAATAATACAAGTCTATTCATTTCAATCATAGACATTAAATATGAGCAGGTAGTTACATTTGGTTGTTGCAGTAAAACAAACAAACACTTAGTGCCACAAAAGAATTGCAATAACAACACCAACAACAAAAATAACCAACAATCAATAATCGAATTGCAATTCAAGGAGTGAAATAAAAATAAGCACAAAACCAAATAACATCAACGAATAAATAGCTGAGAAGTAAAAGAAAAACGAAACAAAACAAAATCAAGTCACAAATTATTGCGAAATTGAGTCACGATTTGTAAAATGAAAAGGAATTTGTAGTAACAAAAAACACAAAAATAATAAAACCTATAAAAAATATACTCTAATATGGCTAAAAGACAAAGTCAATTGAAAAACAAGGAGTTTACTTCAATATTTTGTTCATAGTTTGACAAACTGCCAAATAATATGACAGACAGGCAGTAAGATAGACTGTTGACTAAGAAACCAATTGTACGCGATAATACATATTTATGCAGACCAAGTTATAATTTTCTTGTTAACATAATTTGGTAAATCATATACTCACTCGCAATTCAGTTACAGCAAGTGTTTGCCAACAGATAATTGTTTCTTTTTCAGTTTTTCGCAAATATTTTTATAATTCAATTAGTTTAAGGTTTGCACTTATTAATTTATCTATAAAAATTTTAATTACCTCTACAGATACATAAGTAAAGGGTGTTTTCATAAAGGTATAGAACTTTAAGTTGGCAACACTTCTTTTTAAATGGTAGTCATTTTTTTAGTTCACGTGATTTTTGTTTTTTTTTGGCTTGACATTTTACCATGCTGCTTTAACAACACATTCAAATTGCGCCAATTAAATTTGAAAATCTTGACTGTATTCAAAATGCCCCAGTCCACCCTCCGAGGCACATTCATATGTCTTAATGGAATCTCACCAATGAGACATATGTCTTAACTCGATAACTTCCACTTTATTTTCATGGGAATCAGTAAGTCCCAGAGTTCAGCTGTCGCTGTTCTCTGACTGATTACTGAGGTTGGACCTTCGAGGAGTATTGTGGTCGTTGTGGTTCGGCCGGCCCTCATAATACAGGTTGAATGATCCGGATCCAGTGAGCAAGCATTGTCATGTGTTCTAGACCAAGAGTTGGAAAGTCTCCTACTCTTCAGCAAGGAGTGCGGGTGCCGGCCCTGCTCCGTGCTCCCAAAATTGATACTAGGAATGGTCTGTTGGATAGTATTATGCTTCGGCTTCCTAGAGCGTTGGTCCACGCTACATATCACTCACAGTGGTTTGAACCATCATCCGGTTGTGGCTCACACGGCTAGATACTGATGTACATCTTATCACGTTCTCTTTTTAAACCCCCCGCTCGGGGACACTTTGGTATGTCTTGATGGAAACGCACCATTAAGATATGTGTCATCTAGAGGGGTAAAAAGGAGTTTAGTCCCCTAAAGGCTAGCAGGTGCCAACTCGGTAGCTTCCATTTTATTTCCACGGGAATCAGTAAGTCCCAGAGTTCAGCTGTTGCTGTTCTCTTACTGATTATTGAGGTTGGGTCTTCGGGTTCCGCAGGCCCTCATGAAATGATTAAGGGGTCAGGATTATATTATTTTTGACCAAGAACACAGGGTCAATGATCCGGATCCAGTGAGCATGCTATGTCATGTGTTCTGGACCAGCAGTTGGATAGTCACCAACTCTTCAGCAGAGAGTGGGGGTGGCGGCCCTGCTCCGATCTGCCGAAATTGCAACTAGGAATGACCAGAGGATAGAGATATCCAGCGGCTTCCTAGAGTACACGATAGCGATTTGATTTACCATCGTGTTATGGCCTCATGGCGAGCTAGGCAACGATGTAAATCTTATCACGTAATGTACTCGACTTCATAAGCGAATTTTATTTCTCGATAAAGCTCACTTTTGCTTGAATGGATACATCAATAAACTAATCAAATTGTAGTGATTAATATCCTCAGTTGTATTTTTAGGCGCCGTTACATCTAAAAAGCGTAAAGCGCTTGTGGAATCATTGGTCTGTATTTAAAAATGATGTTGGTCAGAATGTTATAGAATGGTGACGGCTATGCAGCGTTGATTAGTGATTTTTTGGTTCATCAATTGAACAACCATAATGTACAGGATCCGTGGTTCCAACAAGATGGCGCAACATGCCACACAGCTCTTGTCACAATTAATTTATTGAAGAATATGTTTAGTGAACGCATTTCGATGAATTGGTATCCAAGATCGTGTGACTTAACACCGTTAGACTATTTTCTGGGCGTAATTAAAGTCACCAGTAGGCGCCGATAAGCCTGGAAAAGTTGACCTACTGGCGGTCAATATGCGCCACGTTATTGCCGATATATGGCAACAAATGTTGAGAAAAATGCATTGAAAATCAAGATAGGATTACTATCCGGCTAGATCCTCCGGTGGCACGCAGTCTTGATGGATTTGTTCCCCATCTTGACATGTGCTTTCGAGGGTAAAAGGCGGCACTAGTCGCCTGGGAAGAGACATAGGACCCTCGGAATCCGACCGGTGACTTAGACACACGACTGGTACCACGGGAACCCGTCACCAGCAGGGCTACGGCTCTGTTCTGGTTATTGTGAGGCCCCTCGGGGAGCAAAGTGCTGGCTGTGGCTTAAATCGGGCTTTGAAAAAAGTTCCGAAGAGGTGTTAATAAAAAGAAAAGGTTAACATTCATTAGTTGAGCTTGTAACAGGATCCGGACTTGGATAATTTTTAACTCTTAAGCAAGAACAGGGGGACGGTCCTGCTACCATGCCATCAAAAATTGCAACTACGGCGTATATGCACTTAGTGTGTATGCATCTGAGAGCATAGGTAGATGCTTTTTCCTTCTACATCCAGTGGTAGAGCTATGGTCTCATAGCTCGGTACCGATGAAAATCTTATCAGGTTTTGCCGTCCCAGCAAGCCGTACCGGTCATATGCCAGAAGTCATATTTAAATTCTATTGTCAGAAGAATATCTTTCGAATAAAGTAAATTTCATATCAGTTAAAATAAATCATCTTTGCTTGATTCCATTTCAAAGTTCTATACCTCTATAGAAAATACCCTTTTTAAAAAGAATAATTTTAGAAAATATTTTCAATTTATCTTCAACAATTTTTTTTTATAAAAGTATGTACTTAGTGTAGGGTATTTTACCAGAATATGTAAACACAAATCAATAACACACTATATAACAAAAGAAAAGCTACAAATGTACGTATTTTATAAAAAGAAACTAAAAAGAAAAGAACCAACAAAAAAAGTAATAAATGCTATGAACTGACATAACCTAGACGAAATAACTGTCAAACATACTTCACAAATTTGCGGTGGTACTCAATCTGTTTGTGCATACATACTCATGTCTATGCATGTTTGTTCATGTGCCACTATATTTGTACTCGCATCCGTGTTGAAAATATTGCAAAGATTAGTGAACGTTGTGTTTTATGTTGCTTTTTGTTTTTGTTTTATTTTAGTTGTGGTTGTTATTGTTGTCTCTTGTATGACAAAAATGTCACATAAAGTAAGCTAAGCGTACTTAGTTGTGCATAAGGAAACTGAATCGTTATACACTGAAAATAATTTAGATGGTGAATGAAATTATTTGCCGATAAACAGGAATTCTTTAAAATAGTTGGGTTTGTAGTTTTTAAAAGAATTCAACGAATTTAAATTACTCTTTCGTTACTTTTTTTAATAGAATTTCTGTTTAATAATTTTCAAACTTATTTTACTGGGTCCTCTTAGATTATATGAATTTTAGAAATCAAAAATATAAAATAGAGAGCGCATTCAAGCACATTTCATTTTATTGGCATGTAAATTGAAATTGTGTCAAAATTTTTTATTTAACGAACCATCCCTTTTATCTGGATCAGATTAAGAGAAACATTGCTCATTGATTCTAAGAACTTTAAAATTACAAGATAATGAAATTTTATCATTTAAATCGAAATGAAGTTTGGGCAAATATGGAATAGTCTACATAGCGAAAGAGTTTATATCATTAACCAGGAAACATATGGTTATACTAATGTAACCACATACCTGACTATTTAACTTCTCAGCTAGAAACAATACCTTTGAAAATAGCTAGAAAATATTGTTATTTTGCAAAGTAACGTTTAAGTTTCTGAAACTTACTGAAGCCTAATAATGCTACTTTTCATTTTTGCTGTAATATCTCTCCGGCTATCCATCACCCCGTCCGCCGCAACCGGCTGGTTTTCCTGAAAAAATTATTTTTTACAAACAAAGACCATATTCCCTTGCATTTGGGCTTCTGAAAATCTTTGAGCGATTAGTAGGAAACCTTTGCACACTCAACGTGTCACTGTATGGGCCTTTTTTTCAAAGATAAGGCTGGAAATGCGGTAACGATCAATGGATTACGCTCTCGCGAGAGGCTTACAAATTAATTTAGGCTTAATATTGAAGACGTCGATACCACTGACATGTGGTTTCAATAGAAAGGTGCCACATATTGCACAGCCAACCAAACGATCAATTGATTGTAATCCAGATTGCCCCATCCTATTGCCATCATCTTATTGGCCAACAAACTTAGCTTGGCCTTCTTCGGAGCAAGTGCACCTAGAGAAAACCGATGTTTAGACTGCTGCTTGGTCTCCGAAGTACAGTAATGGATCCATGTTCCATCCACAGTTACAAAACGCCGCAAAAACTCATTCAGATTGCGGTTAAACAACTTTAAAGTTGTCACACGTTTACGTGTATGGTCAAATAAGAGCAAAAGCGCAATTCATCTCGCAGACAACTTTCTTAAACCCAGCTGATCATTTAAAATCGAAACCAGATTGCCATATGAAATGCCTATGGCATCAACAATGTCAGGCACTTTTACTCTTCGGTCGGTCAGCATCATGTGGTCGATTTTTTCGACATTTTCGGATATATTGGCTATAATTGGCCATTCAGAATGTTCAGCGTAATTTGTACTTGTACGATCACAACGAAAGCCAGTAAACCACTTTTTTCCAATAGAAATCTAAGGGGACTCTGCACCATTTATATATCGAGCTTTTTTTTGGTTTGATTGGCGGTTTTTTTTTCGCAAAAATAATGTTATAATGAGCACTCAAAATTCACTTTGTATCTTTTGAATGGCTGTTAAACGCAAAGTTAATGGCGACACCTGCTCAAAATTTGACAGTCGTCTAGTAACAGGTGGTACTTGATGGAAACAGTGTTACAATTCCTATAACTATGAGAGAAGTTCGAAAAGTCACGGACTTAATGATCCGCCCTCATAATATTAATGAAAAACCTTTAGTTAAATCCGGAAGCTAATGGAATTGTTCTGCAAATCTAAACACGATTCATTGAAATTAACAGAAATTTTTTGTAAGAAATTTTATTTAGCGAATTCTATTGCTTCAACTGAAAATAGGTTAGAAATCAAGAAAAAAATATATAATATTAAATTGATAATATTTAAATATCTAGAAAAGATTAAAACGTGAAATTTACATTTGAAAAGAAAAATGTATCCGTTGATTTGAGAACAATTTTTGAAAATTATTTTTTTTTTTCGTTTGGGCCAGCACTCAGGGGATCACACTTACTCATGCAATGCATTGTACCAGAACTAGGAAATTTGATTATGCGGAGGAGGAAAGAGGGAGTAGTATTTGTGGGCATTCGATTTGATTTTTCCTATATTGGAATTGACAGGAAGGACCTCCGGAAGGAGTTTATTCCACATACGATCTGTTTTGCTAAAACACGAATTTACCCTGTAACGCATAGAGTGATTCATTGGCCAGTCGACTAAACCGTGTCAAAGGAAAAAAACGTGCGAATTTCGAGAACAAGTTCCTTAATTTCGTTGGAGCACTTACCATTGCAGTAACGATATTTTTTTTTAAAGAGAAGTAGGACTTCAGGCAACAATGCCTATTTAGTCAAGTGCCGTGCTACATTCTTTAGGAAAGGGATAGAGAAGAGATGAAACAGGTGGTGAAAGTAGAAGGATAGTCGGAAATTAAGACAGCACAGCGACCAGTGACTATGCCTTCATCGCTGAGAAGCCCCACCGACAGCCAATTTTTTATTTTTGTAGTGAAAAAAACTGTCTTTGTTGGGAATCGCACCCACAAGCAGGCAACATTGCGTCTTACGAGCTTTAAAATTGATTCTATTCACACGACGCCATTCTGAGATTTTTTCGAGATCACCCTCCGCCTTTTGGAACTCACCTCTAAATGATTCGTTCTATTTTACTAAACGTACAGAAAGTTTTGTTCAGTGTATAACACCTAAAGCTTTTTTCTCTGCTTCTCTTATATATTTTTGTTTCAGCTAACCTTCAGTACGTAACGATTGCAATTATTTATTTCACATATTTATTTCTTGTAGACTTAAAATTGCTAGTTTATTTAAACATTTAAATTTTTCAACTAAATTAATTTAAGGAAACATTTTTATGTTAATATAATTACTTTTTTTTTACTTTTTATTAAATTAAAAATTTGATAAAATATTAAAATAAAATAATAATTTAAATTTAATTTTCTTAGTAAATTTAAATTGAATTCATTCCGTAAAACCTTTCGTTTTTGTTGAATTCACACATTTTTGCGTCAAGTGCCCGCCACTTTATTTACAAACGTTTTTCGTACTACGCATTTTAAGATGTTAAGATATAAAATTCATAAGGCTTAAAATAATATTTAATTTTATTTCCTATATAAATTACGAAAAATCAAGTTGTTTCGTTTGTTGCTAAAACTATATTTTGCAAGACACAAAAAACTAATCGTGGGAATTTTTTTGTTGCATTCAAAGTTGTCGACAAACGTTTAGCTACGAGTGTACATACGTATGTCATTGCATTGATATTTTTGGGGCTGAAAAGATTTGTTTCTTTAAGATTTTAACAAAAAAAAAAATATTGGCTAAAAGGCACTGTTAATACATGTGCTACTACTGAAGTGGCTGGCTTTAATATTTAAAAAATTTTTTTTAAACAAAATACTTGCTGAAACACTGACATTATCTGCTTCTGCTGTTGCTGTTACTGCTGCTGCTGCTGTTGGCAGTTTTATTATTGTGATTGTGTGCTATTACTGTTATCTTCGTCGACTAGCGTCTTAATCCAAAAATATATTGGCATAACAAAATCCATTCACTTTTTGTTTTGTTGTTTTTTGGAATAAAATCTGAAACAACAAACAGTAGATTTACGCTCAAAACAACATAAAAGAGACCAACCTGAATAACGTTAAAAAATATTTTAAATTATTTTTTTCCTTTTTGTTATAATTCAGATCAATTTCAGGCTTAAGCTTAAATTAAGATTTAATTTGTAACAAGAAATCAAAATTACAATATACTATTTCAGCAGTAATTTGCCGAAAAAGTCTTTCCCTTTATGGGTTGTCTTTGGTCTTAATTAATTTATTGATTGTTTCCTAGTCACAGTTGCTTTTACAATTTGATTGCTTTGTTTTAAACTTGTTTTATTTTAGCTTCCTGATGTTAAGTTTTTTGTGTCTTCATTAAAATGTTTGAAAATTGATTTTATTGCAGACCTGTTATTCGTAAAATTATTTAAAAAGCACGCAAAAGGAATTATTGATTTTGTTGTTGGTAAATTACCTCATTTAAATAATATATATATATATATTTAAAAAATTATAGGCCTTTATTCATCAAAAATAGAACTCACATAGAAGTATATTTAAAAAAGTACTTTTTTAAACACACCATTTTTCAGTCAGAAATTATTTGTCGATTCTATTTCCTCTCAAAAAATTATTTTTTAATAAATAAGCATTTGAAAAAATCTCTTAAACCTAAAGCAATTATAACTAAAAATACCCTTTTTATATAAAAAGTATTTTGTTATATAAAATATGCAAAAAGTACTTTTTAACAAAAAGTACCTTTTTTCACAAAATGTACCTTTTTCCACAAAATGTACCTTACTAAAGAAAAAATACTTTTTACCAAAATAAAAAACACATCTTTTTACTACTGCGTGAGTCAGTTTATCGCAAAGATTCTAAAAACTACCGAAATTTATTCGATATCACGAATCCGATTTTATTTTTCTAATTTAGATTAAGATGATTAAAATTTTATGGTATTACGAAGAGAAAAATTCCACCACGTCCACCACGACGACACTGGCAGATGGCGATTCTGTCATCAAAGTCTTTAATCTCTTTTTGGCAAAATGGTGGTCCTATTCCGTTAATCACATAGCGGAGTTTGGTTTTTAAAGCTGAAATCGATTAAATCCGTATAGACTCTGTAGGGGCAGTCCACAAAATTAGTCCAGTGGTGTTATATCACACGATATGCATGCCGGGGGCACATTAGTAAGTTTTTATGGATCACACAACCATTTAGACTTGTGTCTTGCGGGGGTAAAATCGAGCCCAGTCCCCTTACAAGCTAGCAGGAGCCAACTGGACTATCCACTATAATTCCACGGGAATCCGTTAAGCCCCAGTGTTCCGCTAGTTGTCTTTTTAGTCTTTTAGCTGTTCTCTGACTGATTATTGAGGTAGGCCCTTCGGGAATATCGTGGTGGCTGTGTGTTTCTAGGCCCTCGTTTGAGTTTGTGGGTCCAGTGAGCATGATTGCCGTTGTGTTCTTAAATTATATTAAGCTTCATGCGTTCTGGACCAGCAGTTGGATAGCCCCCAACTTTTTAGCAAGGAGTGAAGGCTGCGGCCTGCTCCAGGCTTTTGAAGTTGCAACTAGGAGTAACCAGAGGATATACGTATCCGAAGGCCTTCTACGGCGAGGATGATGGTACATTTCATCCACAGTTGTAATAATCCACCATCTGATATTTGTCCACATGACTAGTTGCAGATGTAAATCTTATCACGCGTCACACGATATGTTCCCCTCGAGAGCACTTTAAATCTGTCTTTATGGATTACTTAACCATCTAGACACGTGTCAACGGTGATATAAGGGAGCTCAGTCCCCTAAAAGATGGCAGGGAGTTAAGTGGAAACTCCACGTTATTCCCACGGGAATCAGTAAAGCCCCAGAGTTCCGCTAATTGTGTCTTTAGCCTTTTAGTTGTTCTTTGGCTGATTATTGAGGTTGGCTCTTCGGGAGTATCGTGGTGGTTGTGGTTTCACGGCCCTCATGAATTTTATTAAGGGGCCAGGATTATCTCACCTTCCCTGAAAACAATAGATGAATGATCCGAATGCAGTGAGCATGCTAGTCATGTGTTCTGGACCAGGAAGGAGTGGTGGTTTGCTACATTGCTTCAAATAGGAAGCTACATTGCTGCAACTAGGAATAACTTGTTGCTAGGAATTAGTCTTCAGCTTCCTAGGGCGAGAATGAGGCTACTTTTCATCCACAGTGGTATGACCACCATCTGATTATGGCTTACACAGCTAGGTATAGATTTAATTTTATCATGTATATCACACGATATTGTCGCATAATTTCAAGACAAATCAGCAGTTAAGTGGCCAGCCAGCTGCTGATTGTCGCGAAATTATGCGATCGGTAAATTTGATTTGAAATAAATTGATCATTTCATTGACTGTGTGTCATGTGGCAGCATCCTGTTTAAACCCCATATCAGTAATATCCATATCGTAAATAATAGGCCAAAATTGGGTTGTTAGTATTTTGCAATAGTGTGATCCATTGACCGTTAATGTAGTTCCAGCCTCATCTTACAAATAAAACGATTCACCCGGGCCCCCATACCACATAGCGCATCATACAGTGATACTTTAATCATGCAAAGGCTTCCTAATAATCGTTGTACGATTTTCAGAAGCCCGAATTGCCGCATTTGGCTTGTTGTTATACCCTGACAAGTAGATAACACTTGTCTGTATGAAATAATGGTTTTTCCAGAAAAACCAGCCGTTTGTTCCTGAATGAATTGAGCGAATCTACAGCGATGTGAATGCTTAGTCGACTTCAGTTCCAGCTACAGTTGAACCTTGTTTGGCTTCAGAGTCATATCCTTACGTAAAATTCGTCATATAGTGGTTTTGGATAACCCCAATTGTTGAGAACGTCAAGGAAATGTGGATCTGCTATGGCTCACGGTTGCTATATTTTCAGTTAAACGATCCGCTCAAACACTCGTTGGTGCTCGCACATTTGGTATCGAACCTATGGACGCAATATAATAGCGATCTCAGAAGGTTGATCATGTTGTCGGAAAATATCACGAATTTTACAAAACATAACTTTAACAGAACCACCAGGGGATTTTAATTATTTTACTGTGTTCTTCGCGGAAAATTTAATTCATTGTAAAAATTTTTAAGTCATCTACTACGAATACGTCAAAAAACTAAATGTCAAAACTACAATGTTGTTGCTGTTGCCACAATTGAAAAACAAAACTACCTTGATCTCTCTTTCATAAGTTATAATTACAAAAGTACTTTTTTTAATTTTAATTTTTGTACTTTTTGTTGTGTTGGGTTTAAAACATTTAAATTATTAAACATAGAAAAAATAACAGCAGGAACTGAGAAACAGCTCAGACATACTTACAGACATAAGCAATCAAATCAATAACTGGTAAAAGTGCAATAAATTTAAATGTGAATAACAACAACAAACCTAAAACATTTAAACTACTCTTGGCCATAAATAGTACTAAATACAAAAAATAAATAAATAAATAAATAAAAAATCAAATAACACAAAAAAACAAAATTTTGACCGAAATGATGTTTAAAACTAACGGTGAATATTGGCGTAATAACTTACAACAAACACAAACCAAAAAAAATATTCGAATCGATGTATGTGTATTTGTAAATAACTGTTGGTGTTCATCTGAAACGAATTAAACTTTTTGTGGACTATTTGTATTTATTTTCATTGCCCCTCAATGAACTGTCTGTCGCATGTTTGCAAGACAAAAACAATAACAAAACTTCTAAGACAACAACAAATAGTTACAAGCGAAATATATACAAAAACAAAAATCAGGTTTTCTTTTACAAATGTCTGTTATTGTTTGTTGTTCCTTGAGAAGTGTTACTTACACTATGCAAACTTCAGGTTAAACTTAGAAATTTAAGAATTCAAATTTCTAGAGAAACTTTGGGAACTTATTTAACATACCTCGTAATATACTCGTGCTATCAAAATAGCTTTATGTGATAAATTTTATTTTCAAAAGAATTTCCGAGATTTGTAGTCTGGCCTTCATTTTTCAATACGAAAATAATTGAGAGAAATACTTTTATTTGGGTATGGTTTTCCGTCGACCCTCGTCAAATTTGGTTTGTGAACAAACCGGTTTCGGCTGTTTGCCATCTTCAGTGTTCTTTTCGTACTCTTTCGTACTTTTCGTACGAAAAGAACACTGAAGATGGCAAACAGCCGAAACCGGTTTGTTCACAAACCAAATTTGACGAGGGTCGACGGAAAACCATACCCAAATAAAATTAATTTTAACCCCGTCGGAAAATCCAAGCACATATCGAAAGAAATACTTTAAGGCCTGTCGAACTGCAACTCGTGCTTATTGTCGAAATGTGATAAGAATTGCTTTTGATATTAATGTGGACGCTTTCAATAAAATGCTCGCTGCAGACAATAAGACTACAAAACAACTCAATTATGAGCATGAAATATGCATCCAATAAGTTTTAGAATATTCCAAAAAAATAATGATACGAGTAATTCGCCAGAAAGTTCCTGGAAGTGTCACTTGACCATAAAATGCAGCCATATTTTCTAGGGCTTCTGATTCAATAATCAAATATATAAAAAAAATTATTTCAAAGTAGAGTTACTGTTCCACAAGGAAAGACAGTCAGCTCTTTCCTTATTGTTCTTTTTCGCTTCGTTCCGCTTTTATTCTTATAAATCCAGTGGAAACAAAACTCTTCCTCAAGTGACATTAAATTTTCTTGGCTCGTTTTTAGAAAGTTTAATACTGATATATTTTTCGGAAATAATGAAAAATGCCAAAAGCATATAGTGCTTTACCATAACCCTTAAATTACGAGGGTGAGTCAACAAATTCGTGACTTATTGAATTATTCGCTTAATGGAAATATAAAAAAGTGAATTCAAGCTGCTTAATGCTGCTGTTAGATCTCCGATATATTGTGATGGATCCAGGCAACATGGCCAAATCTTTTTACTATTTCGTAACCATGGTAGCAATGGGGATTTTACACAGCACACAACATCATTTTCTTTCAAATTGCGAGGTACTCTGCTACCAAAAGCTATGCCAAATATAAGGCATCCAAATTTAGACAGCTGTCAACTGACACTTCTTTCTTGACAGAAACGTATTTGTGATTTCAATTAAGAGAAGAAATATTAAAAAAGTTAAGGAATGATTGAACCACCCTCGCAAATGTGGAAAAATCATTTTTCTTGAACGTATAGGACAACCTTTTTACTCCTAAAATTCAACTTCGTAAGAGAAGAGACTTTTTTATGAAAAGAACAGAATCCAAAAACTAGGGAAGAATGTAAAAAGGATACAAGGGTTTTTGACTTATTACCATATAGTTTGACAAACATAGGCTGAGTTGTCAAATTTAGACGGGAGTCAACTGACAGCTATTTATTGACAGAAACGTTGTTACCATTTCAATTAAAACGTCATCATTTTCTTTTAAATTGCGACGTACTTTGGCATTAAAGTCCATACCAAACATAAACTAAAAGACGCAGCTTGTTAACAAGAACGTATGGTAGCAACGTTCTTGTTAACAAGCTGTGTCTTCAACCAAAACGTCATCATTATCGTTTTTTGTTACTAAATAATGAGAATGAGGTATGCGATAATGCGAAAACAAGTATGTTAGTTTAACTACACTACTAGGATAACGTAGTTAAAATCGGTAAATGTATAGGACATGTTTTATTTGCAACTAAAGAGCCTTCACGAGATGATGCCAAAAAAAATTTTATAAAGCAAATGAGAATTATTGCATGCAACAGAACAGCCCTATTAAACGTTTAAAAAATTTTTAAATAAAAATGTCATTGTAACGAGTTTTTCAACAAGAAATGATAGTTTTAACGTATTCGCAGTAGATGTATTGGCAATTCAATTTCGCAGGAAAATCGCATTAAGCCTGCATAGATAAGTTACGTCTATCAAACATATGCCTTTTTAATTTTATACCCATCTTCGTGGTTTGTAGTAAGAGAAAATGTATATACTCAGTATTCTCAGTTGATCTCAGTAGCTTGCTAATGGTTATCAAAAAGAAAATTAAATAAATAAATGATCATTAAATATGAACTAATCTTTTGACGGTCTTTTAAAAAATTTAACGATTTTATTTTTCTCAAAAAAAAAAAATCGTTAAATTTTTTTAAAAGACCGTTAAAAGGTTAGTTCATATTTAATTAAATTTAAAAAAAAGGTCGAATAAAAATAAAAGTAATAAATAAATGATCTCAATAACTCCTATGCCAATTTTTTAGTTTTTTTCAAATCCTTAAAAGGATGTTAGAAACCATACGTCTTTCAGACGTAACCTTATCCTTATCGGCTAGGGTTAAAATAATTAAAATCCACTATGTAAATGGTAGTTCTGTTAAAATTACATTCCGTAAAATTCATAATATTTTCGGACAACATAATGGTCCTTCTGAGACCGCTAGTAAGAATTGATCGTTAAATATGAATTGACAGACTCGATACAAAATGTGTGAACGCTAATGCGTGTTCCTCTGGGTCGCTTAACTGAAAACATCGCAGACGTGAGGCACAGTGTTTAAATAGATCCAAATTTGCAAATTCCTCCACGTTCTCAATACTTGGGATTGTCCAAAGCCACCACATGGCGAATTATGCGGAAGGATTTGGCTTTAAAGCCTTAAAAGGTTCAACTGGTGCAGGAATTGAAGCCGACTAACCATTCACATTGACGTACATTCACTCAATTCATAAAGGAACAACCGCCGGGTTTTTCTGAAAAAATCATTTTTTCAGACGGAACCCAATTTTACTTGTCAAAATGGCAAAATTGCCGCATTTAGGCTTCTGAAAATCCTAGAGCGATTTTTTAAAAGTCTTTTCATGCTCAATATGTCACTGTATGGTATGCTCTTTGGTTTGAAGTCGTGATTAAACTATTTTTTTCCAAGATGAGGCTGAAAATATTGTAACGGTCAATAAATCACGCTATCGCGAGATGCTAACAACTTTATTTTGACCTATTATTGACGACATGGATATCAGTGACATGACGTGATAAGATTCTTCAAAAGCCCGGAGTTGGCCGCAGCCTTCACTCCTTGCTGAAGAGTTGCAGACAATCCAACTCCTGGTCCAGAACGCATGAAGCTTAATATAATTAAAAACACGACGGCATTCATACTCACTGGAACTGAACCATTCATTGTGAATGATTCGACCCACAAACTCAAACGAGGGCCTCGAAACACACAGCCACCACGATACTCCCGAAGGGCCCATCTCAATAATTAGTCAGAGAACTGCTAAATGCCTAAAGAGACAAATAGTGAAACTCTGGGGCTTTACTGATTCCCGTGGAAATATAGTGGATTTTCCAGTTGACTCCTGCTAGCCTTGAAGGGAACTAGGCTCCCTTTTACCACGTCAGACACAAGTCTAGATGGTTGTGTGATCCATAAAGACTTATAATGAGCCCCCGGGGGGGATATCAGTGACATGTGGTTTCAACAGTAAACGATCAATTCATTGCAAACCAAATTTCCTGTCAAATAATATCACGAAAATCAGCAGTTATGTGTCCAGCCAACTCATGTGAATTAACACCACTGTGGGGTTATGTTTAAGACAGTCTATACGGAGACAATCGAATCGATTTGAGTTGTAAAACTCAAAATCCGTGGTGTAGTTAACGAAAAAGCTCAAAAAGTGTTAAAAAAGAGTCGACATCTGTCAGGTGGACATTTCCTAGATTTTTCACTCATAATTGCCGAACTTTTCTCTTCGTAATACAATAAAAAGTTTTATTATCTTTAGAAAACAAACTTCTTGTTGAAAAACCCTTTATTACAGAGCTGATACGCCTTGTGAATTTGGTATGTTAAAAAAGAAGTTTTACGTTTTGTTATTTAACTACAACTCGTTTTAAATTGTCTTTTTATCTACAAACTTACTTTAAATTAAAACTTAATTAAATATTTATTAAGGATGAGTAGAAAAATTATTTCCTGCCATTTCAAATTTCACCTTCTCTATCTCTACACCTTTGGTGTGTGGCAGTCTTGTTTGAATTTCCTTTAAAACTTTTAAGAAAATTCTCACTCTACTTTAATTATTGTTGATAAAATAAAATATTCAAATAAAACTTGGGTTTTTGGTCGAAAGCAAATTTATAAGGAAAATAATTTTAAATCTTAAGAAAAGTTTTTTGTTGTTGTTGTTGGCTAAAGTATTTCTTTTTCAACTTTTTCTATGGTTTTCTGTCTTATTTTGCTATTTTTTTTTTTGGTTGTTTTGCTTAAGTATTACTGTCGATATTTTTCGATCTTTTTTCATGCAAATGACTTGTTGTTGTTGCTGTTGGGAATTTTTTTATTTTTTACCAACAAACAAATCTAGCAAATGTTCTTTTGTCAGATACCAAACCATGTTGCAAATCTCAACCCATTTTCTAGTTTTTCCTTTATGTCTGTCTACTCTACTCTGTTTGCATTTATGCCAAGAAGAAAATTTCTTAAAATTTCTTTAAAAGTTATGTATGTATGCGTCTTAAAGAAACACCATTTCCTAATGAAAAATGTAAAACTAAAAGACCGTTTAGTTAGTCTTTGATTTTGATACTTAATCCCTTAATTCTTGCTACATGGAAACTTCCCTGTTCGGCAGCTTGAATGCACGAGTGAATAAGTGCTCATTGTAGAAAGAATCAGGTTTCCTTTATAAGTTGAGTGTTAATCACTGTGCTCTCTTTTACGGTTATTTCGGTTAGGTTGTAGCCAAACAATTTATTCTAGTTACAGGTGAAATTTACATAATTTTTTTTTTAATTTCCCGTTTCTTAACTTAAAATATTTTTCAAATCTTAAAAATCGCTTCATTTTTCTCCATAACAAATTTTTTCACATTTAAAAATGATAATTGAATAAATAAATATTTTTAATCATTTCAAAAATGGTGTAAATTTATTTAAAAATGTTCTTTAAGGTTTTTCTTGTTTATTTTTTCGTTTTTTTTTGGCAAATTGTTGTAAATAATTTTGTTGTTTTCAGATATTTTTTTTGTTTGAATTTTTCTATTTTCTTTCAACTAAATTTTTATAGTCATCATCAACTACAAACAGAAAAGCAACATCGCTGGCAATTTTTCTTAGGTTTTCTTGGTTGGCTTTTGCTAATACCGTTCTTCTTACTTGCAGCTCATAGTTTAAAAGTTTATTTGTTGAATACATTTGTCAGTTTGTTTTTATTATTGAATTCGTAAAAGTGGAAAGTGGGAAAAGACAGAAATTAAAGGAGTAAAACTTTTTAATACAATCCTAAAGCTCCTAAAGTGTGTTAAATAAAAGTGAGTATTATTTTCTTATCGAATGCGGGATATTGAACAAGATTAATACACTTATTTATTATAAAATTGTAATGAGAAACAATATTATGTTCTCTGTAACAATACAAGCAACTACAATATAGGTTTTTTGACGAATTTATATTTAAAATTAATTTATTTATTTTATTATATATAATTTTTATTTGTATAATCAATTATTTTATTTATTTAAAAAAAAATATAAAATAGTTTTTAAAAAATAATTAAAAATAGTTATGAATTTATTACTAATCTTTCTTTATTTTTACAATGTCACCAGGCATAAGAAATGCTGATTTTTTTGTACTTCTAAATGAAAAATTTTTTTAAGACAAATGATCTACAATGAAAAACAGTATATTTATTTTGAAGAACAGTCTATTTATTTTGTTATTTGCTAACTGATATATTATTACCAAATATTTAGAAATATAGTCACAAAATTTTTATTTAAATAAATATTAAATGGGTAAAAAATAAAGCTTAACAGACACAAAATACATTTTGAATATTAAGGACTGCAGTTGGAAATTTAATTAATCTAAAATAATCACATTAATACCAGTAGTGGCAGAACAAATAAACCGGCTTAAGGTGGTACAATAAGCTGTTGTATCCTACTACCTGTTTGAGAGCAATGATTAAAAGTTAGCATAAGAAATTTTGAACGTGATCCACAAAAAGTCCACAGAGAATATAACAACTGTATCACAAAACAATGCCGTGCATCTTACTCAAAATAGCCTAACAGTTAATCGGAATGTATTGTTACGTTTGTACCTTTTGTAAACGTTTCGTTGTGAGTTCTTTATTGCAAAATAAATAACACCAGTTTTTAGAATTTTTAAATTTATAACAAATTTATTTTCTTTAACCACACAAAGTTGCAACTTTAAAACAATTTACTTAAAATGCGCGTCTTTACGTCAGTGTTGGCGTTCAGGCCATTCTGTTGTTAGTTGCGTATCTATTCAGGTAAGCAGAATGGTATTTTTATGCAAAGTATATTTATCGATACTTCCGTCTTTTATTGGTACGTGTGTGCGTCTGAGGGTATTTTTGAAAATTGTGTCTGAGGTCGTGTTTACCTGTTCGTTTATAATGTCACTAATAAAAGTTTTTGTTTTGTCGATTTCCACATTTTCAAGAATGTCTAGTTTTCGTCCTTTTTTATTAGGATGTAGTAATGTCATACATTCATCGATTGCCCTTGGTGTGTGTCCGTGAGTGTCAAGGTGTAATGCAAAGTTGGAATCTTCTCTTTTCCGTTTGTATGGGCGTATGTGTTCTGTAAACCTTGGCGCTATATTTAAAAGTCATGTGATGTATACAATACTTGGCGGATATGATAATACGTATTCCAAACAAATTTTAGGCGTGTGTCTATAATAGCTTAAGACATAAGGACATGTATATTAGTTAATGCTTCCTATAGGGACGCCCTTTAGTTTTATAGTTTAAGTTTCTACAGAGTTCTAAAGATGCCTTCAAAAGATGCATTAAAGTCTTATACATTAAATAATAACACCGTTTATATTTTAAATTTTCTAAATGATAAAAATGTGGAAATAAAAAAAACAAAATCGGTTTAAAGATAGATATAGATACGGTTGAATTGATTCTCTTCTTCCTTATTTGAAGTCGGTTTAAAAATATATCGTCACGTTAATAATACGACGGTTCAATTTCAAATATAGCAAGTTTGCAACAAACATTTTTAATGCCACTATAACGTTCTCCATTTTGTAAAGAATTTCAACAGGCTTCTCTATTAATTAAAGTTATTTTAACAAACTATTACTTTCTTTCTAAGTATTTAACTTTAGCTTTCAATAAGATATTTGTTGTCGTTTCCATTAGAGAGAATTTATTTTTTTATGATTTATTTCTTTGAAATGACTGCATCTAACTGCCATTCCATTTCTTCGTCTATAATTTTTCTTTTTTTTCTCTATTTTGTTTTTTTTATTAACTCTTATGCCGTTTTATTTTGTTTTTAAGAATATTTGTTTTTTAGCTTCTATTTTAGCAACCTTATTTTCTATTTAATGTCCCTGTATTTTATTTCTGTTGCTTTTTTTTGTAGCTTTTATAATTTAAAATATTAAAATTTTATGTACTCTACAGCAGGACAAATATGGTAGTTAAGACAATTATTTCAGTATTTATAGGAATCAAAATTTCCCATAAAATCTTCAAAAATATGGTGGTAGTGACTTAATGGAGGTTTCAAACCGCTTTGTTTATATGAAAGAGACTTAAGACAAAGACAGGCATCTTGTAAATAGCGCGTGATTGTCATTAATTAAATATTTTTCTCAATTGAGTGGGGGCATTTAATAACCCTTCGTAGGAAAGTGTACATGGGTAAATTTTTTTTAAATGCCTTTGCATAAGTGTGAGTGAAAAATTGTAAGTGACGATTTAATCTCTACTTGAGATTGTTAATAATAAATACATGAATCATTTAATGCTGATGTTACGTTTGAAAGTATTTTGGTGAAGTGATATATGCTTTAAGGCTCAATACAGCGAAGGATAACATCCATTAATTGGACGATATTGACTTTGGCGAGATATGGAATAAATAACTCACTACTTTGTCTATATCGATCGCAAAAAAACTTAACTTCAGCTTGAGTTATTTGCCTTTCTTGTGGGCTCTCTTTGCTTCAAATATTAGTACTGATGATACGATTTATAGATCCAACACCACTCAACGTTCGAGTTAAGAACTTAAATCTAAGTTTCGCAAAGTTAAGCCAAAAGCCATAAAGAAAATTAGCCACAAAAGAGGTCGAAGTTAATAATAGCTAAAGGTGTTATACCTTATCACCCTTTGGCTCCTCATTAATTCAAATATTTATAAAGTCTTGATTTTATTTGGACCCACTTTACATTCATTTCCAATTTCTCACAATTTTTTTTTTAATTTATTATTTTCCTTTCGTTTCTTATTTGCAGACATTAATTAAATCTTTTTGCCTTTGAAAAAGCAGGAAAAATGGTAAGTGGAAGTGATTTAAACAAAAAATTACGTTCAATTATTTAGAGAATATTTTATTTAATTTTGTTTAACGATATATTTTTTACAAATAATTTTAAAATGCCACAGAATATACAGCTTAAAATTAAAAATAATCTTGATATTTTATTTTTTTAAATTTTAAATAGTTCATCACCAAATAATTTTATTTTTGTTTAATTTTTATTTTTTTTATATGAATATTTTCGTTATATCCTTTAATAGATAATATAAATAATATATATATAATTTCTTAAAAATCATCTCTCTTCAAAAAAGATTGCAAAATTTTTAATTGTTTATTTTTAACAAAAAAGTTCATTTTATTTACAATCATTTAACCTTTAAATTGTAGCCGATAGTCTTAGTTACTAGTGCTTTAGTTCTTAATATTTATTATAATTTTAATTATAATAGATGAAAAAAATAAATAAATAAATAAATATTTTCGTTAGCTTTCAATTACTTTTAAGTACTTGCTGCTGTCAATTTGGCATACAATAATAAGACATGTCCTTTAAATTAATTTAAATTAATTTAATTTATTTATTTTTGCCAAATTTATGCTACGATGAGGAATCATTTCATAAATAAAATATAAAATAAATTTTTCATAAATAATTTTTTATAAATAATTTAAATAAATGCATCCAAATTTTATTTTTAATTTTAATATTTCGCCACACTATTGATGGTAACACTAGGTAAAGTAAAAAAAGAGAATAAACAATTTTTTCATTTATTCATTATTTACAAAACTATTTATACAACTTTATTTTTGTGAAGATGCCAGTCAATGGTGTGGCAAAATATTGAAAATCAAAATAAAATTTAATAAGTTTTTAATTATTAAATTAAATAAATTTTCCAGATTTTCGGAGCTTCACAAAACATATTTTATTTCGACATCGTTAGAAAGAAAAATAAATTCTTTTAGTGTACAAAATAGCTTGTCAAATACCATACTCTCTTTGTTTTACTTTTTCGCTTATACAACAATCAAGATTAAAGTCCTAAACCGATTTTAATTGTATTGGAAAAGGTATATTATTATCATCTTGGATACTTAGATCTGCAGAGGGAGAAAATATTTATGGATAAAAATTAGATACAATATTCCATACATCAAACCGAAACAATTAATTTTTCTCAATATATATCGTTCACAGACTTTATCGATTACAAAAACTGAGGACGCTGTTTCTAAGTGCTTTTTAAATTCAAATAAAAAATAAATTTGAACTGTTTAGAGTAGACCCGCAGGTTATCGATTTTATGAGTTCTTAGAACTACTCCGAAAGCTTGATACAGACAATGCCGGGTATTTTTTAATGAAATATTTATACACTCGAAAACATATTTAGTCGGATGGGTAACTTATTCATAAATAGTTACAGGAATTAGCCAAATGGTAGCAAAAAATAAATTTTTACTGATACACCAATTTCACTTTCATTACTAGTAATTTTTATGATTACTAAAAAATTTACAAATATCCTATAAATTTTGACTTTATGTTTATAAAAATTAAATTTATAAAAATCAAATTGATAAAAATTATATTTCCCATAAATTTTAAAAAATGTAAAACAATTGCAGCAGTCAGTAAAATTTTAATGCTAATGCAATTTCAATTAATTTCAAATGTACTTAAAGGTTAATGCATTAACGTTTCTAAAAGTTCTCACGAGCAATAATACATTTAAGTAAATCGTCTCGCCTTCCAGTGTGCCTCCAGCGTAAGGCATTCGGTCTTAGAAACATTGATTTTCGCAAGATCTTACAGCACCCATACTTCCGTTTATGGTGTGGATATATTTTATACCCATGTCTTTGATATAAATCGCAATTAATGTCATCTCTTATTAATTTTTTCGACAATAACATAAAACGGAAAAAAAGAATAAGAAGGAACAGAGCCCTTTCGTAATTTTGCATTAATTTTGAACGTAATATATTAGGTTTTTCAACAAGAAGCTTATTTTTTAATTGTGGCAACACCAACAACATGATAGTTTTTATATTTCATTTTTTGACGTATTCGTAGCAGATTCATAATTATTATAATGAATTCAATTTCGCATGAAAATTACATTAAAATAATTAATTTCCACTATGAAAATAGTGGTTCTGTTAAAGTTTCTTTTTTGAATGATACTGCTATTAATAAGTCGAAAGGCTCGACACAAAATGTGCGAACGCTAACGCGTGTTGGACCGGGTCGTTTAACAGAAAACATTGCAGCCGTGAGCCACAGTATTGAAGCTGACTAAAATTTGCCAATTCCTCGACGATCTCAGCAATAGGAGTTATCCAAAAGCACCACATCGCGAATTCTGAGTAAGTATTTTATTTAGAACCCCTAGAAGTTTCGATAGGTGCAGGAATTGAAGCCGACCGACCATTCACAACGCCATAGATTCGCTCAATTCATTCAAGAACAAACGGCTTTTCAGACGAAGCTCATTTTCTCTTGTCAGGGTATGTCAATAGGCAAGATTGCTGCATTTGGGCTTCTTAAAATCCGACGACGATTATTGAGAAGCCTTACCATGCTCAACGTGTAACTGTATGGTGTGGATAGAGGCGTCATTGGTTTTTTTTTTTTTTTTTGAAGGTGAAACGATCAATTTATTGCAAACCAAATTTCTCGATCGCATAATTTTACGACAATCAGCAGTTAAGTGGTCAGCCAGATCGAGTGATTTAATACCACTCGATTATTTTTTGTGGGGCTATGTTAAGGACAGAGTCTATACGAAGCACAAACGAATCGATTTCAGCCTTAAAACTCAAAATCCTTGATGTGATTAATGAAATAGGATCGCCATTTTGCCAAAAAGTGATTAAAATCTTTGATGAAAGAATCAACATCTGTCAGCGTGGTCGTGATGGACATTTGCCAGATATTTTTTTTCATTCATAATTGTCGAACTTTCCTCTTCGTAATACAATAAAAATGTGAATCATCATAATACAAATTTCTTGTTGAAAAACTCTTTATAAAAATCATTTTTCCAAAAATCTTGTATAGTGCCATAAACTACGAAGCTCAATAAAAATCATGAAAAATTATTACCACCAAAAATAAAACAAATTAAATGGAAATTAAATAAAAAAAGCCTAACTAAGAAACCACAAATAAATACTTTTAGTCAAAATTTATCAATTAAAGTTGAAATAAATGCTTCAATTCTCCAAGGGCCACTTCAGTTTTAGTAAACTAAAAATTAATAATGAAATTGTTCTTTGTTTGTTGTTGTAAATTATATAAATAAAATAAGTAAAAAAAAAATAATTTAAAAACACGCTTAAGAAGCCCAGCATAAATAAAGAAATTCTCTTGTGAATTGTGCTTTAAACGAGCAAACGGTTGCATGCTGCTGATGGTGGCGGCAGTACAATTTTCTGCCATTTTAAACTGCACGTGGCACCACCACGTTTAAATATTTAATAATTAAATATTAACAAAATAATAATTAAATTTGTAATAATTTTTGAAAATCACAAAGAGAATTATTTTTTTACTAAAATATTTATCAGTCAAGTTTTATTACTCTTTGAGCTGAAGTATTTGACAGTTAAATTGATTTATTTTTTTTATGCTTCGCATTTAAGTATTGTTTACAAAAAGGTTAAATTTGTTTATTATTAAAATTTGTTTGTTTGTTTTTGGAACAAAAACTAATAATAACAAATTATTTAAGTGACCTTAACATAAAAACAAAATCTTGAGAAAAAAATAATAATAATAATATTCATACCCAAACTAAAATTAGTAATAAAGTTTTATTAAAATAACTATTATTTCAAGATAGGATTTGGTAAAGTTTGAACAAAACAAAAGTTATAGAAACAAATGCACAATCAATCATTCGGAATCTGTGTTTGTTATTAGAAAATAAACAGTGCATAGTATAAGTAAAAACATCACTTAAATAAGCAGTGTAAAGATTCAATGCTAAAAAAAGTTGAAAAGCTTGATGATTATATCAGCCCTTAGTTCCAGCGAGAATCGAGTCAGGATTACGTTTTTTAGGTAACCAAAAGTCTGGTTAAATCAACGCACTGAAACCTGCCTCACACTATTATTATGTTGCTATTTTCTTCTATTTTAGTAATAGGCTGCAGGATGATGTGATTTGATTTACATCTGCACCGACTAGGTAGTCATAATCAGATGGTGGTCAAACCACTTGAATGATTTGCAAACGTCATTCACGCCCTAGGAGGCCATCGAATACGTATATCCTCCGGTCACTCCTAGTAGCAATTTCGAAAGCCCGTAGTAGGCCGCAGCCTTCACTCCTTGCTAAAGAGTTGGAGACTTTCCAACTCCTGGTCCAGAACGCATGAAGCTTAATATAATTAAGAACACGACGGCATTCATACTCACTGCACCTGAACCATTCATTGTGTTCATTATGAATGATCCGACCCACAAACTATCACGAAGGTCTCAAAACCACAACCACCACGATACTCCCATATAGGGGCCAACCTCAATAATCAGTCAGAGAACAGCTAATTGTCTCAAGAGACAAATAGTGAACTCTGCGAGCGTACTGATTCCCGTGGAAATATGTGGATTGTCCAGGTGTCTCCTACTAGCCTTTGAGGGGCCTGGGCTCCCTTTTACCCCGCAAGACACCAGTCTAAATGGAATAGTAGGTTCCAAAAAACTATCATGTGCCCCCGGGGGGGTAAGGATTATATAAGGATAATATAAGTTACTTAAACCACCATTCACCTTTTTTTATATAAACGTTCATGTATTTGCTATATTCATATCGCCGATGGGAATTGAACTCATGACTTTTAATTTTTAAAGATGGCACTGCATACTTCTATCATTACTGACACCAAAAAAAAGTTCTTTTCTAAAACAAAATAAAGCAAACAATTTATATTAAGATGTTTAAATTTTTTATTGTATTACGAAGAGAAAAGTTCGGCAATTATGAATGAAAAATGATACCTGCAAAATGTCGTCCACAACTACCCTAACAAATGTCGATTCCTTCATCAAAGGTTTTAATCACTTTTTAGCAAAATGACGGTCCTATTTCCTTAATTACAATACGAATTTTGAGTTTTAAGGCTGAAATCGATTCCATTGGCTTCGTATAAACTCTGTCCTTAACATAGCTCCATAAAAACTAAGCCAGTCGTGTTAAATCACACGATCTGACTGGCCACTTAACAGCCGATTGTCATAAAATTATGCGATCGGGCTATTTGATTTCCATTAAATTTATCGTTTCACTATCTGTGTGACATGTGGCACCGTTATGTTGAAACTATATGTCAGTGATATCCACATCGTCAATAATAGCGTAAAATTGACTTGTTAGCATCTCGCGATTGCATGATCCATTGACCGTTACAGCAACTTTAAAAAACAAAGAACAGCCCAATCGAGCTTCCAGATCACATAGCGCACCACACAGTAACACGTGAAGTATGCATAGGCTTCTCAATGATTGCTCTAGGATTTTTAGAAGCCCAAATGCGGCATTTTGCTTGCTGGCATACACCGACAAGTGAAGATAGGCGTCGTCTAAATATATGATTTTTTTAGAAAAACCAGCCAGTTGTTCCTGAATGAATAAAGCGAATCTATGGCGATGTGAAAAGTCGGTCTGCTGCCTGCACCAGTTGAATCTTGTAACTCGAATTCTTACACAAATTCGCCATTTGGCAGTTTTGGATAACCCCAGTTCGTGAGAACGTTGAGGAATTGACAAATTTGAATGAGCTTCAAGACTGTGGCACAAGGCTGCGATGTGTGCAGTTGTATGAGCTGGTGGAACATGAGCTGATATTCGTACGTTTCATATCGAGCATGTCGAAACAAATTTCACGACCAAATTATTAATAGCGGTCTCAGAAGCACGATTATATCGTTCGAAAACATTACGAATTTTACGAAAAGTAACTTTAACAGAAGCACCATCTTCATGGTGAATTTAATTATTTTAATGCGATTTTTGTGCAAAATTGAACTCGTTGTAATAAAGCCGGTGCATCTACTACAAATACATCAAAGAACTAAATGTTAAAACTATTAAGTTGTTGGTGTTGCTACAATTAAGAAAACCCGATATCTTGAAACTGCGGCAGAAAACTGATTTGAAACTGAGAACAGCTTTAAATTTTATGAAAGACTTAAGTTGCTTCTTAGCAAACAAAATATATTAAGAATTTTTACGACTTAACGCGAAAACATTACTCCTATTGAAGCAAAAAATTATTTTACAATTTTTTGAAGTGTTACCAGTTGGTGTCAATTTATTATTCTGAAATTTCAAAGCTGGGTTGAATTAACAAGAAATATCTTTTACTATGTGTTGCTTAGTTATTCGTTGGAGTCTTTTATTTTATGTATTCAACGTGAAGTATTTAGAAAACCATTAGCTTCGATCGTATTAATTCTAAAAATTTCGTCCTGTGCCCCTGTAGGCTAGTAGGTAGTGTAGTAGCTTATAAGACTGGGGTTGTGGGTTCTATTCCCAACAAAAGACCTTGGTTTTTTTCATTACAAATAAAAATTGATTGTTGGTGGGGCTGCTCAGTGATGTAGGCATGGTCACTTGTCCCTGTGCTGTCTTATACGACAGTTAATTTCCTTCTACTTTCACCACCTGTCTCATTTCCTTTCTATGCCTTTCCTAAGAATATAGCACGGTACTTGACTAAATAGACATTGTTGCCTGAAGTGCTACTTCATCCAAATTTAAACTCACACATACCTTTTTCCCTTTTTGTTAAAAGTTTCGCAAGGTTCACACTTACATTAAAATTGTCGATTTATGTCAGGATTTTGTTATTTCATATTTCACTCCGTTAAAAAATACTGAATGAAAAAATAATATTTTTTCCAGTACGATTCGAATGTTTAAAATAAATAAAGGTTTTACCCGATTTAACACATTTCTATTTTTAATTCGTAAAATGATTGAGTCCGAATAGACATTTTCTTCTTTCTATGTGTCAGAAAAAAACTTTTAACTGTCACTGTCAATACAAAGCCAAATAGATGTGTTTTAATTTACAAAACCAAATATAGTCAATAGAAAACATCATACAAATTAAAGCATTTACAACAACAACAAAAATACGAATATTTATTTATTCACTTAATAAGTTGACACATGAAAAAAAAGCTAAAGTTATCAAAAACATTCGTCTGAGAAATCTGTACATCAAAAATGAGTATTTTCAATTTAAGACAGCATTTAGTTGGACGTATTAAAGGGGATTAACACAGGTTGATTTTTCGCCAATCCCTTGCCGTTGATTTACGAATGTATGCTCGTCGCTTGTTTTCCGTAACTTTTATTTTTCGATTAATTAGTTCCTGGATTTTCTGTACAGCAAAATGAGTGTTTTGAATTCGAGCTCTATTGCCAGACAGCTCTTACTATTATTACTAATTGAATTCTTAATTTCTTACCAGCAAAAGGCTCCGAGGGGGGATGTCACCATTTAGTCTTAAGCCCCTGAAATCGATTCGATTGGCTCTGTATAGGCTCTGTCCGTAGCATAGCCCCACAAAACTAATCCAGTGGTGTTAAATCACACGATCTGGCTGGCCACTTAACTGATGATTGTCCTGAAATTATACAATCGGGAAATTTGTTTTGAAATAAATTGATCGTTTCATTGGCTGTGTGACATGTGGTACCGTCCTGTTGAAAACACATCTCAGTGATATCCACGCGATCAATAAGAGGCCAAAATTTAGTTGTTAGCATCTGGCGATAGCTTGATTCATTGACCATTACCGCATTTCCAGCGACATCTTCGACACGTTGAGCATGCAAATAATCGTCTGAGGATTTTCAGAAGCCCAACTGCAGCAATTTTGCTTCTTGACATGTCCTCTGAAAAAATTATTTTTTTCAGAAAAACCAGCAAAAACTATCCTGTTGTTGGTGTTGCCACAATTGAAAAACAAACTTCCTGTTGAAAAACCCGATGTATATATTTCTTTCTGTATCATAAATTAATCGAACAAAGTTGCTTTCATCGTGGGTAGCTTTTTTAACTCTTTAATTTTCTTTTTTGATATAAAACAAAAGAAAAATTATTTTCTTTTTGTATTAAAGATTTGTTGTCTGCACATAAACCTTTTCAAACAATAAATAAAAAAATATATATAAACGACGAGACATAATGCTGCCAAATTTAGATGCCAACAATACGACAGACTGCAACAACTTAAGGAATAACAAACAACAAAATAAAAGTCAGTACACAAAAAAAAAACACACACACAAATCTTGAAGTCAGTAATTTTCCTTTTCAAAATTTTTTTGACGACAATATTTGCGAAATTATTAACAGACTTGACAGCAACAACAAAACCAAAAACAACAAATGTCACCCACACTTTCCGTTTTTAATTTAATTTTTGTTTTGTTTTTTTTTTTGGTTGTTGTTGCCTTTCAGGTTTTATTGTTGTCTTGTTGGTGATGCTTGCTACTGCCATACAATCATGATTGTGTGATTCCGCATTCGCAAATTGTATCCATACTAGATACGTAATAGAAACAGCAACAACAACAACAACAGCGACCTTATTATGTTTTTAAGACCGTAGTTATTTTTGTACATGAATAGACAGTGGCAGTCAGAAAAGTTGCAACTGAAGGGCTCATTTGTTAAATGATTAGTTGCATAACGACGCCGTTCGAAAAATTTTATTGTATTTTAATAGACAACCTATGTCTCATCGCTCTTAAGAGATTTAGAAAATTTTATGAAATTTTAATTATTGTGCTCTGGACTATAGTAATTCTAAATATGATTTGGAGAATGAAATTCGATATTTTTTGTTTGCTACTTCTTCTCTTTTTAACGAAAGAAATTACTTGTCGAATAATCGATTTTTCACAAAATCGAATAATGGAATTTTTGTGACATTTTGGGAGAGAAAATTAATTTTATAAATCTTTTCTTTTTATTCAAAAAATTAATACTTGACATTAATATTTATTAATGATTTCGGGCATCTTGTCATCATGATTCTTTTTTATCGAAGCACATTATGGGTCACTTTTTCGAGCATTGTGTCACTTATGTCACTAATAACATCAATAACGTTGGCATCCAAAGCGTCAATTGTTGATGGTTTGTCAGCATAATTCAGTGACTTTAGGTGGTTGTACACAGGAAAGCCCAAAGACTGCAAATTGCACTACCGCTAAAGCCAGTTTACAGGCCCATTTTTTCAACTTCTATTTAAATTTTAGTTTAAAAAATCAATAGTTGAGGTTACCTCAGGGCAAGCTATGTCATCTGGATCAATTTAGTCAGCATTTTTTTTAACAAATAAACAATAATCATTGCGTGCTATTAAAGTCTATCGACCGCCTGCATTTTTATAGAATAAAACTCTGAATATTCCACCAAAGTATGAATTTAACTGAATTTGGCGAAGCCTGTTGGGTTTATTAAGGAGTGGTTTTACTTCGTAGGCAACATGCTTTCCAACGCATTAGGCCAAACACGAACTTTATACTTGTATGATAATGGATTAGTTTCCAGTTGCTTAGGAACTGAATCAATTAAAGAAGGGCGCATATGGTAGTCTCGTGATTTAAATCTGCAGTAAAAGAAAACACTCGGTTGATAATTTCTGGACTTATTTTATAACTCCTTCTTTTATTTGTTACAGTGATGATATTTTCAAAATTTGTTAAAATGCTGGTGCTATTACAATATTTAAAGAATATTGATGTGATTTGATTTACATCTGCACCGACTAGGTAGTCGTAATCAGATGGTGGTCAAACCACTTGAATGATTTGCAAACGTCATTTACGCCCTAGGAGGCCATCAAATACGTATATCCTCCGGTCACTCCTAGTAGCGATTTCGAAAGCCCGAAGTAGGCCGCAGCCTTCACTCCTTGCTAAAGAGTTGGAGACTTTCCAACTCCTGGTCCAGAACGCATGAAGCTTAATATAATTAAGAACACGACGGCATTCATACTCACTGGACCTGAACCATTCATTGTGTTCATTATGAATGATCCGACCCACAAACTATCACGAGGGTCTCGAAACCACAACCTCCACGATACTCCCATATAGGGGCTAACCTCAATAACCAGTCAGAGAACAGCTAATTGTCTAAAGAGACAAATAGTCAACTCTACGAGCGTACTGATTTCCGTAGAAATATGTGGATTGTCCAGGTGACTCCTACTAGCCTTTGAGGGGCCTGGGCTCCCTTTTACCCCGCAAGACACCAGTCTAAATGGAATAGTAGGTTCCAAAAAGACTATCATGTTCCACCGGGGGGAATTTAAAGAATATGTTCGAATGATGGTAGGATCAGATGCACGATTATTTACGCCTTAAAAATCACGCAGTCATAAAAGTTAATGTGGAAAATATGGTAGCCACTGTTCAGCTCATTTATGATGATATTCCATTATATACTGACAATATGACAATCTGTTTGATAGTCAACATTTTTGTAAGTTCCAACAAGCTGAGAATACTACCTGATGTAAATAAAAATATAAATTAAAGTATTTTATTTAATTAAAAAGTAGTTTTATTATAGTTTTAAAAAAACTTTCAAAACTGCACACTTTTAGATGTTACTTTAGGAAAATAAGAAAAACTGGCTGCTATTTGAATCACTAACATAAACTAATATTCTTTTAGACCACATTTTATAACAACATTCTTTATAATTTAAAGAAAATTCAAGAGCTACAACAATAATGGCTATTGAAAGATTCTTAATCGAAGAATTTTGAAAAACGAAACTTTAGGTCAAGTTCCTCAACGTATTCTGCGTGATCAAAAAAAAAAACGTTCATTTTTCTTATTTTCTTCAGGAACCACAAAATGATGAATCAAATCTTTTACAATTAAAACTATTTAAAATTTATTAAAACTGCATAAAAGTTGCTAAAGATGTGAGCACTCTAAATGCTGTATGCATAACAAATTTAACACGGCATGGATGACGAAGCTGAGCAGAGATTTCGCCTACTTATGCAATATGACACTAAAAATACCCACAAAATATACTTAAGAACTATAGGTTTTTTAACAAGAACTTTGTTTTTCAATTATGGCAACACCAACCACATAGTTTTGACATTTAGTTTTTTGACGTATTTTTAGTAGATGCATTGGCAATCGATACAATAAATACCATTTCGCACGAAAATCGCATTAAACTAATTAAAATCTTATAGGAAAATGGTGGCTCTGTTAAAGCTGTATTATGAAAAGTTCGTGATTTTTTCCGACATCATAATCGTCCTTCTAAGACCGCTGTTACGAATTTGGTAGTTAATTATGAGTCGATACGCTCGATGACAAATGTGCAATCACGAACGCTTCTTCGAGCGGGTGGTTCAACTGAAAATATTGCAGCCGCGAGCCATTGTGTTGAAGATAATTCAAATTTGGCAGTTCCTCGTTATTCTCAAATATTTGGGTTATCTAAAACCATCAGATGGCGAATTTTCCGTAAGGTTTTGACTTTGAAGCTTTAAAAAAGTTCAAGTGGTGCAGTAACTGAAGCCAACCGATCATTTACATCGCCGTAGTTACGCTCGATTCATTCAGCAACAATCTGAAAATATAATTTTTTCAGACGAAGCCTGTTTTCACTTATCAGGGTCTGCCAATAAGCAACATTGACGTATTTGGGCTACAGAAAACCCGAGTGCGATTATTAAGAAGCCTTTGCATGCTCAACGTGTCACTGTTTAGTGTGCTGTGTGGTCTGTAGGCGAGCTTGGAACTTTTTTTTAGAAAAGGCTGGTAATGCGTTAACCGTCAATGGATTACGCTATTGCGAGATGATAACAACTCCATTTTGGCCTATTGGCGACGTAGACATCAATGACATGTGGCTTCAACAGGACAGTGCCACATGTCATATAACCAACGAAACCCCCCGCCCGGGGGCACATTTATTGTCATTATAGCTATCTGAAGACAGGCAGGGAGTCAACTGGAAGCTCCACTTTATTTCCACAGGGATCAGTGAGCCGCAGAGTTCATTATTTGTCTCTTTAGACATTTAATAGTTCTCTGGCTGATCATTGAGGTTGGCCCCTATATGGGAGCAACGTGGTGGTTGTTGTTTCGCGGCCCCATAACAGTATAATGGTTATTATAGTGGCCAGGATCATCTCACTGATAATGACACGCAAAGTGAATGATCCAGTCCAGTGAGCATGCTAGACATGTAGGAAATTCTCCAACTCTTTAACAAGATGTGATGGTTTGCTGCCCTGCCCTAGAATCATTAAAGTTGCAACTAGGTGGTTCTGTTGCTTAGAATTATGTCTTCAGCTTCCTAGGACGCATGTATGACGTTCCAACTTATACAATTGTGGTTTGTCCACCATCTGATTAAGGCTACATAGCCAGGTGCGGATGTAAAACGAATCACACTATCTATAGCCAACGAAACGATAAATTTATTGCAAACCAAATTTCCCGATCGCATGATTCCAGGACAATCAGCAGATAAGTGGCCAGCCAGATCGTGTGATCTGACACCACTGGATTATTTTTTGTGGGTTTATGTTAAGGGCGGAGTCTATACGGAGTCTATTGAATCGATTTCTGCTTTAAAACTCAAAATCCGTGATGTTATTAACGATATAAAATCGCCATTTTGGTAAAAACTGGTTAAAAACTTTCATGAAAGAAATGACAGCTGTCAGCGTGATCGTGGTGAACTATTGCTTGATGTCAGCTTTCACAAATGCCGAACTTTTATCTTTGTAAAACAATAAAAATTTGAATCATCTTAGTCTAACCTTTTTTTATACTGTTTTAGAAAACCAGCTTCTTGTTGAAAAACCCTAGTTATGGGTTACGATTGTAATTTTACATGCTGTTTACTATTACGCTTTACGAAAATATACGCTGAGAACATGAATAATCTCCTCAGCTATGACAATCTCATGTAAACTTTTTGTTACGCATACGTTCTTATATAATCCCATATTTCGAATGGATAAAAGCGGATAAATATTTGTGACAGAAAATGTTAGAAGAGATGTTAGCGCTATGTACGTGTAAAATTTTAGCTTCAAATATTTTTATTTCCACTGTATGCACATATACATACAAACTAAGTAGAAACGCAGCATTTAAGACTGTTACTTTGTCACCAAAATGTCGTAAAGTAGACATTATTTATTTATTTGTTGCTGTTATTGTTGTTAATATATTTATATATAAAAAATAGGATGGCTGTATATATTATTTGTTTTCATAACTACGTAAGTATTATTGTTATACGACTGTCTATATGATTGTTGATTTAATATATTATTTCGCTTTTTTGTTTTTAATTCGAATATAAACCAAAAATACAACAACAAAAAATATTTATGTATTTTGTCTCAAATTTGGACTGGCAAACAAAAATGCCGACAACAATTGAGTCTTTTTTTTACTTATTTAACAAATATTGTATTGTAAAAAAATTGTTTAATAAATTAAACAAAAGAAATTTAATCTGCTTATTAAAGCTACAAATGTGAAATATTTGTCAATTTAAAACAATTGATTGTGAGTAAATCGAAACTGGTTAGGAACTACTCGTCAAAACACACGTAAAGAATTATGCAAATTTGAATTTATTATTAACGAAATAGTTAAATTTATGATTAAAATTTATTTTCATACTTTTATAGACATTAAAGTTAAATATGGGAAAATTATTTAATAATTTCAACATAAACGACACAACCAAAAGTCTTTCTGCTGCTGTGTTTTAGGAAATCATGTTGCTTCTTGACAGTTGGCCAGTACTTATTATACGTTGGAGGCATTCGAAAATATGTTTTTTTGTTTATTCCCTGTGGTCTAATATTTTTTGCTTTCTGGAAAATTATAATATTGAGAAAAGCTAATATCCGAACGTTTGCAAACTTCAATGTCTCTAAGGGTTTTTATACTCAAATATTATCTAAATCGTAATTCGATATATTCCAAAGCTTCCAGTGATGGTCTGTTTCATTGACGATTTATAACTTCTGTCCCTGTATTGACGACAGGCTTTTTATCGGCACATCTAGACCCACAAAACAGCCATGTTTCAGGGAAATTTGCCATCCATGCAGGATACACAGCGAACAGTTCTGTGGCATCCAACAATATGTACCAGTTTTTTAACCATTGCGTAACCATGGACGAAATTTGGATCCATCACAATACTAGAAAACCAGCAGCACAATATTTAAATATTTTTATATAATTTTTTAACGCGAAGTTATTTCCTACAAAGGGCTGCGAAACACAAACTAAAGGCTGCAACTTGTTCAAATTTAGACAGAAGCCAACTGACAGTTGACTGTTAACATCAGCAGTATTGCGTCACGGAGCATTTGACCCGCCTCCGTAAGTTTTTTGTTATATTTGCATGTAAGAAAATCATGTTTTTTTAAGAAATTAAGAAGAAATAATTTCAACATCTTTATTATTGAAGGCTTTTTTAATATAAATTACAATACTTAGGACCGTTTTCATATCCTCCCAATCGTTACTGATCAAATTTTATTTCAAAGTGTGCTATTATACAGATAATCCTGGCTTTAATTTTTTTAACTTTAATTTTATTATTTTTACTCCGCCAGTAAATGAAATACTATTGCTATTTCCTGTCCTTTCTGGCTGGTTTAAATTCACAGCATGAAAAAGTGGCAACACTCTGAGACATAATCTCAGAACAACGACAGAAATAACTGATAAATTTAGTTCCAGCGGGGTATACAGACTTAACTGCAAACAAACTTATATAGGGCAAACTGGACGAACACTAAAAACAAGGTTTACAGAACATATACGCCCATACAAACGGAAAAGAGAAGATTACAACTTTGCATTACACTTGACACTCACGGGCATACACCATGGGAAATAGATGAATGTATGACATTACCAAATCCTAGCAAAAAAAAAAAAACAAAAGGACGAAGACCAGGCATTCTTGACAACATGGAAAACAAAAACTTTTATTAGTGACATTATAAACGAACAAGTAAAAACGACCTCAGACATAATTTTCACACCACTAAAACTACTCATGCAAGCGAACAAACGAAAAACACCCTCAGACATACACACATACCTAGATAATAATAAAAGACAAAGGTATCGATTAATTCACTTTGCATAAAAATGACAAGTGACTGCAATTCTGCTTAGCTGAATAGATACGAACTTAACAACAGAACCGTCTGAACGCCAACCCCGACCCACCAGTACAAACCACAACGCGGCTTGATAATGATGTATTCGCATCGAAAGCGCTCGCCTTTGACTTCAAACCAGACAGATAGGAGAGGGAATAGCAATAGTATTTCATTTTATTATTTGTACCAGATTTTCCAATAAGAACTTTGCTGAATAGTTGATAGTTCTGACATTTAGTTTTTTGACATATTCGTAGTAGATTCAATTGTTACAATGAATTAAATTTCCTACGAAAATCTCTTTAAAATAATTAAAATCCACAATGAAAATGGCGGTTCTGTTAAAGTTGCATATGGTGAAATTTTTAAACGTAATCGTTCTTCTGAATTTGATCGTTAAATTTGAGTCAACAGGCTCGATACAAAATGTGCCAACACCAATAATTGGGGCTATCCAAAACCAGTACATGGCGATATTTGTGTAAGGATTTGACTTTGAAGCCGTACAAGGTTCAACTGGTGCAGGAATTGAAAACGATCAACCAGTCACATCGCCGTAGATTTGCTCATTTCTTTCTGAAACAGCCGGCTGTTTTTTTTTTTTGAAAAAATCATTTTTGCAAACGAACCCCATTTCCAGTTTTCAGGGTATGTTAACAAACAAAGTTGCCGCATGTGCTTCTGAAAATCCCAGAGCGATTATTGAGAAGTCTTTGCATGCTCAACGCATCACTGTATGGTTTGTTTTATATCAAAAAAGGAAAGTTAAAGAATTAAAAAAGCCACCCACGATGATAGCAACTTCGTTTGATTCATTTATGACACAGCAAGGAATATATATATCGGGTTTTTTTAACAAGAAGTTTGTTTTTCAATTATGGTAATACCAACAACAGTGTAATTTTTGCTGGTTTTTCTGATAAAATATTTTTTTCAGACGAAGCGTAATTTCACTTGTCAAGAAAAAAATTGCCGTATTTGGGCTTCTGAAAATCTTCAAACGATTATTGAGAAGCCTTTGTATGCTCAAGGTGTCACAGTATGGTGGGCTATGTGGTCTGGAGGCGTGATTGGGCCATTTTTTGTCGAAGATGAGGCTTTAAATGCCGTAACAGCTAATGGATCACGCCATCGCGAGATGCTAACAAATAAGTTTTCACCTATTGTTGGCGACGTGACTGTCAGCACGACGATGCCACATGCCACATGCCACATGCCACATGCCACATAGCCAATGAAACGATCAATTTATTGCAAACCAAATTTCCTGATCGCATTATTTCATGGAAATCAGCATTAAAGTGGCCAGCCAGATCATGTGATTTAAGACGACTGGACTGTTTTTTGTGGGACTATATTAAGGACAGAGTCTATACGGTGCCAATCGAACCGATTTCAGCCTTAAAACTGAATATCCGTGATATGAGTAACGACCGCCATGTTGCCAAGAAGTGATTATGGTGAACATTTCCCAAATATATGTTTTCATTAATAATTGCCGAACATTTCTCTTCGAACTAAAATACAAATTTTAATCATCTTAATCTAAATTTTTGCTTTTATTTTAGTTTACAGAAACAAAATTATCTTCACATTGTTCTAAAGTTAGTCACTATTCTTACTTTGAGAGTGTTGCTATTTTAAATAAATAAAAAATAACTATAAACCTCGTTATAAGCAAGAAATATTAAAGATAATTAAAGTACCATCAGCCAAAGTACTATTTAGTGCATAAAGCTATAAAACAAGACTTTGTATCTATCTATCCATTTATCTATTTACTTATTATTTTTTATTAATTTTTTGTAATGTTTTTTCATTAAAATCTATGCTTGAATTGTAAAAAAATTTTTTTTTGTAAAATAATATTTTATTTGCGAGTTTAAAAATTTTAATTTATTTGAAAGGAATTTAGTACCAGAAAATTGTATGCGTGTGCAGTTAAAATAATTTTTCAATTTATAGTTTTTATTGTTTTTGTTTTTTATTTGTGGGTTTTTCAAAGAAAATATTTTTGATTATTTGTAAATGTTGTTGTCATTAATATTTAATTTATTGATTAATTTAAAACAATTGTTTAAAGAGTTTTCTTTTTCAGAAGATGCCACCTAAAATTTAATTAAATTTTTATATAAAGATTTCGCGCATAAACAAAAATTATTTATAAAATATTAAAAAGATAAAAAAATAAAAATTAATAAACTGCTAAAAAATTAAATATTTTTTTTAATAATTAAATAGTTGTATTTTTTATTTTACCCGCAAAACATGTAAAATATTATTCAGGTGTAAAAAATTTAAAGTCTCATAAATTTATTTTCATACTTGACCTAATTGTGTGAACAAGACTAAATTATTCATAACGCTTGGAACGTTGTTATTAAATCAGGCATTGTGTTATACTTAACCAAAATTCCAACAATTTTAAATTAAATATGGAAAAAATCAATAAAAACTATTTAACACAAAATAACAACTAAAACAACAAATGTTATACATAACTCCCTTAAACAAACGTTTCCTTTTTTTGTTATTGTTGTTGTTGGGTTTATAAACTATTAAATTATTTAAAACATTTTGGTGGTGGCAACTTTGGTAAATCCTTATTTTTGCTGTTGTATTTATTTACTTCCTTGCATTGATTAAAAAAAAAATTTAATAATCTATAGAAATGAATAAATAAATGTGCCATTACAAAAAAAAAAAAAAAAAAAAAAAAAATAAATAAATGTGATTGAAAATGTTATTTTATTTTATTTTACTTTACTTTTTGGCATAAATGTTTATTTACATATATTTTTTTTTTTGTATGTATGTTTATAAATATATCGAAACATAGTTCATCCATGTTAAGAGAGCAAAAAAAAAGATGTACATTTAATTTATTGGTTTAACTATGCTGTGATAGTTTATATATATATATATAGGAATATATGTTCTCGTTCAAGTGCGAGTATAATAAAACTTTTCATATGACCTAAATTGCTTTATTTTATTTATGTATAATTTGTTTTTATTTTAATATATTTCTCTTTTTAAAAAAAAGTTCGATTTTTTAACACAATTTAGTATTTTTTTTTAAGTGGACTCATATATCATGTATATTTTACATACCAGTTGGGAATTAAAGAAATGCAATTTAAAGTAATCAAAGGGTCAACAGGCAGTTGAATATTTATATTCCACAAAATAAAATTAACAATTTCTGTTGTATAACTAAGTGGCCTAGCGAAGATCTTACAGGCACATATTTAACTCAATTCAGGCAACGCTGTATAGAAAGTGTATAAAATTTCATTTGCAACCGGGGACTAATCTGTGTTGATATACAGTTAGACATTAAAGTCTACATACCCCCATTGAATAGCGAGGTTTGGTGATTTCTGTGAACATTGTAGCATTAAAATATATTCCAAAGAAATCCAATCTAACAAAAAAAATTTAATCCACAAATATTTATTAATAAAAGTGAACAAAATTTATTTTGCAAACACAGAAAAGTCTGTACACGGCGCACACTGGGGATTTTTATATAGAGGTGGGGGAAAAAATATATTTGTCAAAAAATGTAGTGACTTCATCACATCTTTATATTTTGTTTGGGTACGGTTTTCCGTCGACCCTCGTCAAATTTGGTTTGTGAACAAATCGGTTTCCCCCTCCTTTCCTTTATGTGACATAATAATCTGTAATTGTACGTTTATGATGTTCTTTATTGCTCTGGTCTTGTGCACCTGCGTAACGTTTTTGTGTTGGTGTAGTGTTTGTTTTCCTGTAAAAATGTTTCAACGGTTCAAATATCGTGTCCGAAGCAGTGTCCATCCGCCCATCTATCATTCGTCGGTCAAATGTCTTTTGTCTGTATACTCCCATGTTCTCCAATACATTTAGTCTCCTTCCCTTGTGCTGTGTATGAAGCAGTTTAACCGTTGTCTTTATATGTCCTGGTGTACATTTGTTGTCAAATATATGGTCCGCAAAGTTCGATCTCGGATTCGATTTTGGTTGCCGTAGTTTCCTGTTATAGTCCCTAATGTGTTCCCTAAATCTGGTCTTAATTTTTCGTCCTGTTTGCCCGAAGTAGCCATAACGGCATGCACAAGTTAATTTGTACACTCCCTGTTTGTCCAGTATATCTGCCTCGGTTGTTTTATTCCGCAGTATTCTGCCTAGGTCGTCCCCTGTTCCGAATGCAGTATTGATGTTGTGTTTTCCAAAGAATTTCGCCATTTTGTACGTTGATTTTCCCATATATGTTAATGTAGCCCATTTCCTCCTTTCCTTCTCCTGTTCTTTGTTCGTTCTAATTTGTTTCCTGATGTTATCTACGAGGCGCTTTTCGTATCCGTTGTTTTCCACTATGGTGTATATTGTTTCCATTTCCTTCATATACATTTGCCGTGTTAGTGGTGTTCTCTCGAGTCTTGTTATTAACTGCCTGATTGCTGCGTTTTTGTGTTGCTGGGGATGATTTGATGAGTTGTGTATTATTGTGTCCGTTGCTGTTGGTTTCCTGTATATTTCATATTCGATTCTGTTCGAGATTATGTTCCTCTTGATCGTTAGGTCCAGATAATTAATTCCCCCCTCCTCCTCCCTTTCCATTGTAAATTTTATGTCCTTGTGTCCTCCATCCAAGTAATCTAGAATTTGCCAATCGTTACCCCCTTCTAGTATACATATGATGTCGTCGACATATCCTGCGTAGAATATTACCCCGAAGTTGGTCCCTAATTCCCCCCGTATTCTTTATATAGTAATATACAAAAGTAATCAAAATAAAGAAAGTTAGAAAAATGTCAATCGTTACCTGCAATGTAAAAAGCCATAACTAATAAAAAAATATAAGTGATTTTTTTTAATTTTTAACTTATTGTTCTAAAAGCGTCTTAACTTCGTCGCTTATAACACTATGCTCTTTCTGGGTAAATGAAGGCGTTAAATGTGAAATCATGGGATCTGATGTTACCATCGTTCGGTGCATAATATCTTCGTTCGTGGCAATTCGTCTACATTTGCTGAAGTGTCTAAGGCGATATTTTTTATAGTCTGTGTTACGACATTCCTCAGTCTCTTCAGATAGTAGGCCTACAGGAAAAATATACTTTTCAATTATATCCTTGCCATGAGTCAGAATTTTGTGAAGTGTAGGTGGGGGATATTGTACCACTCGTACAGTGCAACAAACTCTTTTGCCTTCTCCAAACAAAAATCACCAAATTGTTTTGGATCTACTACCTCGGCGATTGTTATAGTTTCGAGAATAATTGAAAACCTATTGATTATGTTTTCATCTAGACCCGTGATTTCGGAAATCAATGCAAAATTCGTAAAGAATCTTCATGACTTTTTTCCTGAATTTGTCGTACCAGAGCCTCACTTAACAGGTTGATAACCTGTATTTCAATTTTCTCTCTAAGTTTACGCTTTTTTAAACATTTTTGTGCTTCCTTTAAGTGGACTGTCCCACGTTTAAATTCAATATTATAAGCCACATGCAAAAGACACTCCATCAGCTTAATACGCGCACGAAGTGCTAACATACCAAATTGCTTGTACATTTAAGGGAATAGCTTGAACTATTTTGTATTTTATTCATCTTGGATATTGTGGTTCCACAAATGAGACAAGCAGATGCAGCTGGTGTTTCTGTTAGTGATTGTGCTGTCTTGCCATCAATCATTGTAAAATATAATTCATGTTTTACTCTAAAGTTACAATTATTCACTGTTAACTCAAATTCTTTTAGTTGCGATATCTCATCGACTCTCATCTTTTCTTCTCGTATAACTTGAGGTGTCTCTTTAACGTATACAAACTGTAGTGTTCTACAATACTGTATGGAAGAAGGTTAATGTTGTTCCATACTTATTTATTTATGTCATCACTTAATGATAATTTAAGTGGTACAACTGATGTCATATATAAATGAGAGGAAAAATTTTGATCATCTGAAAACCTCGGGTGTCATGTGGTGCCCATCACATACCCATTTATAGAACATTATAAGATTTCCGCTTTCAATTTAATTTTTTTCCTTTGCTGACTTGGTCTTTAGGATTCTTTAAGCAGTATGATCCAACAGATTTTGCAGAGGTACACTGATAACTGTTAGTTTTTTCTTTTGTGAGTTCTTTGTATGGTACGAGAATCATAAAAAAAATAATCAATGTTTTTTTTTGCAAATTTTTTAAATTCATACCTTTACTTAATTGTGCATAAAAGCGAAACGCATTCATCGATTTTCATGAGTTATGTCTCCTTTTGTTCATGGGTTATACGACTTTACCTGAAAGTAATAGAACTTGACACTTTTTTTACCGTTTTGGACTTTTAATAAATTTAAAAAAAAAATTAACATTTTAGGCAAAAAATATTTTTTTTTCTTCATACATTTATTTATAACTTCGAAACTGTTGCTTATGTAGCGAAACGTTATATAAACAGATGAAAGTAGTTGTAATTCCTGATTTTCTAAATTTGTTTAAGTAAAATCCGACTAGTGGTTCTTGAGTTATGTTAAACAATGCCTTATCAGCATTGAGTCGCGAGTCAATCAGCTGAAAAATGTTGTACTGTGTAATGCAACAAATTGAGAGGTGGCACCGGGTGGCACTTGAAATTGATTAAAAATATAAAAATAGATATGAGACAATGTATTAGTAGTGATTTCCAACTGCAGGAAGGTAAAGCTAAAATTGCAGGTCCAAATGTTTGGAAAAAAGGGACTTTTTTATATGCTCATAAAAATAAACAAACAAAAAAAAAAACTGAAGTCTGAAGAGTTTATTATTTCAATTTTATTATACTGAAATATCATACTTTAAATAAAAAATTAAAAAAAAACGTCAGCTCACATAATAAAATAATATTCGTTTTGAAATTCTTAGGTTTACATTAAGTTGGTTCAGTTAAACATACAAAATGTAATGAGTTAGGACGGCTATAAAAAAAACTAGCAGTCAGATCGGAGTAATTCTTTTTGATTTGATTGTACCATTTAGTCTAAAATTTCAAAAAATCCTTGAATATTGCATGAAGAGTATGTTGACAATTTTACTTTTTTCCGCGAAATACCCAGTGTGCGTCGTTGAAGTGGAGTACACAAAATGAAGGTCTGTACTCATAAAGTGCTGCCAATGACATCAAGCACCTTTACTACATACCGTTGGTTAAACAGAAGTTTAATCAATATTAATGTTGTAGTTGTGTTAATTTAACCAAAATCGGTAAAAAAAATCTCTGTTCACGTACGTGAGCTAATTGTGAAATATTATAAGGAAAAAAAATTTTAAGAGAGATTGAAGAACGGCCCAATCACGCCTCCAGACCACATAGTGCATCATACAGGGACACGTTAAGTATGCGAAGGCTTCTCAGAATTCGCTCTCGAATTTTCAGAAGTCCCAATATGGCAATTTTGCTTGTTGACATTCCCTGATAAATGAAAGTAGGCTTCGCGTGCGAAAATGATTTTTTTTTGAAAAGCCAGCCGGTTGTTTCTGAATGAATTGAACGAATCTGTGGAGATGTGAATGATCGGTCGGCTTCAATTCCTGCAACAGTTGAACCTTGTAAGACATGAAAATCAAATCCTTACGCAAATTCACCCTAATTATTGAAAACGTCGAGGAATTAACAAATTTGGATGTGCTTTAACACTGTGGCTTACCACTGCGATGTTTTCAGTTGAGTGATTCGATAGAATATGCGTTGGTTTTCGCTTATTTTGTATCGAGCCTGTCGGCTCAAATTTAATTACCAAATTTCTACTAGCGGTCTCACAAGGACGATTATTTTTTTCGAAAATACCACGAATTTTACGAAATGTAACTTTAATAGAACCACAATTTTCATAGTAGATTTCTATTATTTTAATGCGATTTTCATGCGAAATTGAGTTCATTGTAACATTTGCCAGTGCATCTGCTACGAATACGTCAGAAAGCTAAATGGCAAAACTATCATGTTGTCGGTGTTGCCATAATTGCATAAGAAACTTCTTGTTGAAAAATTAGATATAATGTGGGATACTGAAGGATGTTAGCTGTAGTTATAATCAGTATATTTTCGCTGTTTCGCCAATCCAAAATTCAAAAGAAGGTCGTTCGCGCGTCTGTCAGAGTGTACGTGCAGACTCTTGAAAATGAAGACCAGTGTTTGGAATACTTTCTCTAGGACTAAGAACATAACTTAAGAACTCTATGAGGGTAATTCTTCAAAGATAATAGTCTGACACAGTTGCTCTAATTAATTCTTAGAGATGATGGAGCCCAGTTTAAATTACTTTCATAAGAAAATCAAAAATCTAATTTATCAATAAATTCTTAGAAATTATAAGACACACATTTGTCTAAAGTTGAATTATACCACACCTAAGGGAAAAGTCTTTAAGAGTTTACAAAACAGGAGTATACTTTAACTTCTGCCATCGAGAAACATCACTGTATTGAAATACAGGAACATCTAAAAATTATTCATAATCTAGATTAGGAATCAATAAATACTCGGAAAAAACGGATTTTTAAAATTGTACAAGTGCGTATTAAAAAGCGGGTAGTTGTTGGGTAAAATGTGAAAATATGCCAGTGGGACAGACCATAAAAAATTATCAAAATAACAAAAAACTAAATTGTTTCTCATACGAGAATTGCACATTCAAATAACGCATAAATACAAACACATTCAAATTTATCGTTTTAGCTTTTTCATGCATTAAAAACAATTTAATTTTTTTTTTACCCTTAAAAAGTTTATGCTGGAAGGATAAAGAATTAAAAAAACGAAACGGAAATAAAAAATATAAATATATAAAACCACTTAAACATATGTGATGTTATATTGGATATAAATTGAAAGGATAATAAAATATTTTGATAACCCATACATTTATATAGCTATTTACACTAAATCCACTACCTCCCTCCACTAATGATTTCAATTGGAAAAACTATATAAAAATGTGCAAATTTTTATTATTCATTTAAAGTTTTATTTTTATTCGCTTTAAATGTGAGAAACTGAATGGAAATTAAATTATTTAAAAATGTTTTGTTTTTAGTGAAAACTCTATTGATTTAGTTTGGCATTTTTATTCTTCACTTGAGGCTAGAAGCTTTCAGCTCTCAATTTGTTGGCTTAAAAAAATCTTTAAGAATTAGCAAAAAATAAATTAAAAAAAGATCCTACCCCAATAGTATCTATAGTTTCCATGTTCATAGCAAAGGTGTAGTCTTGATTTAAGTTAAATTAAAATCTTGTTTGGCTCCGGGAGACGGGCGCATACATACTTAAAAGCATTTCCAAACTTTTTTTTTCTGTGGCCACAGCTTTTACTAAGTCTTCCCAGAACATATCCATTATCCTTTATAGTCCAAAAGATATTTAGTATTTTTAATGAAACATTTTAGTTTTTCACTAAATTAGTGTAATTTTTTTACGTATAACGAAGCTCTAATCCTTCCAATTTCCTTTGTATTTACGTTTCTACGAGTTAATAATAAATCCGTAGCGAAATTATTAAGAGTTTTGCTAATCAAATCATTTACTATTGATTTTTTACGCAGTAAAAAAACTCTGAAAAACCACCCGTTTGGGAATTTTTACAACCTTTCTGGGATTTGTGGGGTAATAAAATGTTTGTAGTACTAAATTGTTTGGGTTTTTTTCATCGGTGAATGTTTTCAATTCCTCCTCTTAACGTCCTTCCCGACTAATTGTTCGCAAATGGCGAGCGCTTTCGATGTGAACACATCATTATCAAGCCACGTTCTTTTACGTACTTCTGGAATTATAATTTAAATGTGTCTTCTAGTATATGATCACCACGGCTGTCTGGGATGCTCTGTAATCTAGAAGATCTATTTTCGATGACATTTTCCCGTATTTGTGACGAAAATCGCCGAGTGTTGTGTTTCAAGAGGTCAGTCGTTTCGGAGTTATTGACGTAGATTAGCAATTTCTCATATCCCAACAAGAAAAATCCAGCTGTGTTAAATCGCACGATTATGAAGATAATAGCCGAAACGTGAATGTCAATTGTGGCAGGAACTGTGTGACATGTTGCGAAGTCTTATTGAAACTACAGCACCTGCACATCATGGTTCTCCAATGAATAAATGAAAAAGTCAGTAGTCATGGCGCTATACTGGTCCCATATTAACCGTTACGTTCTAACCCTGTAGTTTAGTAGGTAGTGTACTAGCTTGTCAGTATGGGGGTTGTGGGTTCGATTCCCAACAAAGAACTTGGTTTTTTTTTCACTACAAAAAATAAAAATTGACTGTCGGTGGGGCTGCTCAGCGATGAAGGCATAGTCACTGGTCGCTGTGCTCTGTCTTATACGGCAGATAATTTCCGACTATCCTTCTACTTTCACCACCTATTTCATCTCTTCTCTATCCCTTTCCTAAAGAATGTAGAACGGTACTTGACTAAATAGGCATTGTAACCTGAAGTGGTACTTCTCTTAAAAAAAAAAACACACAAACCAGCATCGTTTTTAAAGAAGTACAGCCTGTAAAATACATCAAGCAGTTAGTTTTTTCCTATGTAGAGTTATATCCACTTGTTTATCGATATATCCGTTCAAACAAACGTGAGCTTCTTCGCTAAACAACATTCGCTTTTCAAAATGGCAACGGATATTTCGAACAGCACCATGATTTTTAAAATCAATATGCACAAATTGCAGGTGTTGTTTAGGCTTCAGTGTATTCATATTGAAATATCACATGAAACTAAACATAAATAGCTTGAAAGCTAACGAAATGGCCGCCAGTTTAAAATAGTGTTGGCAACTTAAAGTTCAATACTTCTGTAAAAATGCCCTTTTCAAATTTGCTATTTAAGGTTTTCGACTTATATAAATTCAGTTCAAGATTTTTTAGCAATTAATCTTTCACACTTATTTTCTTTTTTAATTTAAGGTCAGTAGTTTGAATACTTTTTTAAATATATTGTTAAGAAGATGATTTTGTTTAAATAAAACAGTTAAAAGTAAATAAAGTAACCGATCCGCTGTGCATTAAAAAAACTGCGTAGTTTTCTAAGAAATTTTATACTCATAAGACAACAACAACATGCTTATCAGAAATTTTATCAAATAAGTAAACAACAGAAAACAAAAACAACTAACACAAAACAAAACATACAGTCAAGCATGCGCCTAAACTGAATGATAATAACAATGACAATATGGAGTGATGTTAAAGTAGAAAATTCTTGTATGTGCGAGAACTAGTTAAAAGAAATAAATAAGCACCACTTTCTGGGCAAATAAATTAATTCAAGTTGAATCATGACTGAGTAAAAACAACAACGTTACCATCGTGTTTATTTTGTGTGTGTTGAAAGTAAATAAATCGTTTAACTTAATTTAAAACTCTAAAGTATTGTGTTATTAATTTGCAATAAAAGAACTCAAAATAACAAAACGTTTATTAAAGGGAATAAGCGAAACAATATATCAGGGATATTCTTCTGCTAAAATTCTTTTTGCGTTTACTACGAGTATATAGATTTTCTTAAATAAATATCAGGAATACTCTTCTATTAAAATCTTTTCTGCTTATAGCACGAATGATAGAACAAAATATTGTTTATTCGTATTTTTTAATCAAATTCAATGATGCGCTGTAAGAAGTAGCAGTGAAATGGCCATGCTTTTCCCACAGTAATACATTTCAATTTTTAAATAATTAATATTTTATATTTCACAATTAACGTTGATTAACATAAAAATAAAATACATCATTTTAGTTATAAAATCTAAAACGCGGCATTCCAAAAAAAAATATTTCTGCAGGGGCACGACTCTGGCTTGGCTTGTACAAATACATAAAAATATAAATCGAACATTTATATTCTGCTGTAAAACAAATATTTTCTTAGCTTCAGCTGTGTGCTAATTTTTGGTAGCCTTTTTTTTCTATCGCTTACTTTAATTTTAATTGTACAGAAAGCATAGTTACGCCAGATTTTAAGCGAACACATTTTTAATTTAACCAAATCTAACTATTTAATTCAGCAATATTTAATTTTATTGTTGTAGCGATAAGGTACTCAAAGAGAGTTAAGAGGATAACAAAGACAGTGCATGATACTGTAGTATAACTACATAGAGGGTTTTTAACAAGAAGTTTTTTTCCAAAACAAAATAAAACGACAAATTTCGATGAACTTTATTGAAATTTTCATTTTGTTGCGAAGAGAAATTTGATATCTGGCAAATATGCACCACGACCACGCTGACAGATGTCGATTCTTTTATCAAAGTTTTTAATCACTTTTTGCCGAAATGCCGGTTGTATTTTTTTTTTAAGAAAAGTAGCACTTTAGGCAACAATGCCTATTTAGTCAAGTACCGTGCTATATTATTTAGGAAGGGTATTGAGAATGATGAGACAGGTGGTGAAAGTTAATTACATCACAGATTTTGAGTTTTAAGACTGAAATCTCTTCTATTGGCTCCGTATAGACTCTGCCTATAACATAGCTCTACAAAAATAATCCAGTGGTGTTAAATCCCACGATCTGTCTGGCCACTTAACTGCTGATTGTCGTGAAATGATACGATGGGGAAATTTTGTTTGCAATAAATTGATCGTTTAATTGGCTGTTGTGTGACATGTGATACAGTCCTGTTGAAACCACATGTCAGTTATATCCACGTCATCAATAATAGGCCAAAATTGAGTTGTTAGCATCTCGCGATAGTGTGCTCCATTAATCGTTACAGCATATCCGGCTTAATTACGCCTCCAGGCTACACCATACAGTGACAAGCTGAATATTTACAGCCTTCTCAATAATCGCTCTAGCATTTTCAGAAGCACAAATGCGGCAATTTTGCTCGTTGTTATACCCTGACAAGTGAAAATGGGCTTCGTCTGAAAAAATAATATTTTCAGCCGGTTGTTCTTAAATGAATTTAGCGAATCTAAGGCGATGTGAATGATCGGCCGGCTTAAATTCCTGCACCAGTGGAACCTTGTAAGATCAAATCTTTACGCATAATTTGCCATGTGATCGATTTAGAAAACGTCGCACTATTTTTATTTATACAGGTTTTTACATTTTTAATAATTTGAAGTATAAAATTCTTTTTCTTTTTTTGAATGAAAATATAAAAACTCAATTATGTAACTTGTTTCCCCTTTGCTACAAAATAGTTGTTTTTTTTTTTTGTTCAAGATAAAGAAAATAAAAAAATAAATTCATTTTCTTGCTAAAACAATATTTAAGTATAATACGTATTATCCCCTTTTTATTAAAGACACAAATAAAGAAAAAAAAAAACCCAAAAAAAAGAAAAGAAAATTTAATATTTCCGCACGTGCAGTGCAATATTTGTTGAACAACCCAACATACATATTTGAAAACTAACAAAATTCAACATAAAAATAAGAAAGAAAAAAATTTCAAAACACTCACACCAAAACGCATATCTCACACCAACACCTTCTTTAACAAAATCTCTAACACCACCATTAGCTGGAAATTTACCAATATATTTGGCAGCTTAAGAATAAATCTAAATAAAGAAAATAATAAAAAATAACAACAACAATGTCGATTTAAAGTTAAATTGCAATCATGGCTGTTGAATGAATTGCATTTCATCCGGTTCAGGGTTCTATTCTTTATTTTCTTCGCATTTCATTTTTACCCTGCATTCGAATCACAACGAAACCAACCCCAAACTGAAAAAAAAAATTGTATTTTTAGGTATTTCAGCAGGGGGAATTACAAAAATTAATCCTTGATTGTAATAGAAATAAATAAGCAGGACTTTTTAGCTGCAAACAACGAACGAACTTGTTGATTTTTTAAGGGATCTAAACTTTGAACAAAAAAAAATAAATATATATATATTTCTGAATCATAGAAATATTTGGAAAAATATCACTGATTGTTTTAATTAAAGCTTTATTTTTATAATTTATTTTATAACAAAAAAAAAATTAAAAAAAAAACAGCAACAAAAATCCCTTCAAATTGCCTTTTGTTTTGCATTTGTAAAAAGTTAATTTAACTATTTCATTTAAAATTTATTTTTTATTATTTTTCTAGAATTTCATCATCATCATCATCGTTATCATATTGTTGCTGCAATATTTGTTGCTTTTTCTTCTTCTAATTCTTCTTCTTCTTGTTTTTTTATATTTAATACTTAAACAACCCTTTTAACTTATCACAGTAGTTGTAGCCGTATTTAGTAAGCTTAAAGAGCCAAAAGGTCTATCTCTTGACTTAAGGGTAAAAAAAAATCTTTTTTGTAGCAAAAAGTACTACACAAAACAAAAGAAACAAAACGAAAAAAATACTTTTAAAATACACAACCACTGTTTGGCAATGTAAAATCGCGGGACACAGCTGGGATCTCAGTAAAATCAACAACAAACTATTTTAAGGGAAATTCTTTAGAATATAAATTTCCATGTAGTGTTCCGTGAACACACACACACACTCTATAGTATTGACACACACACACAGACACACAAACACATTTTGGTACTTCGCCATAAGGTTGTTTTCCGTACACTAATACCATGTCAAAGTAGAGACTACAGTACAAAATGTTGGATAGAAATAAATAAAGACTTCTGATTTACACAAACACACACACAGCCACACAAATAAATGGTGTAAGGACAAAAAGTTTTAATTCTCGTTTTGCTATAAAATATATATTTAAAGGAATTTACTATTTTTTTTTAGAAATAAAGATTTCTGATAATAAATTTTGGGGTTAGGAATTATAATACTGGTACCTGTTAAATTATTAAATGTCAAACATGAAGCTGTCATTCTTTGACATTTATTTAATAAAAATAGTGAAAATTTCAAGCTGTTGCTTTTAAAAATTCGAGCAGCTTTTTCTCGTAAACAGGCTTCTTCTCCAAGCGCTGACCATTATTTAATTACTAAATTCGAGTATTAAGCTATTGTTGTTGACAATAGATGAAAACAATACACTCCAGGTAGCCATACTGATGCAAACATAGTCGCTGTACAGAGCTATAAAGAAGGAGCGTGGAATATAGACTCGCGGACTTTCGGCGGAATTGGGCATCACTAGGGGCACTTTCACCCCGGGGGCACATTTATTGGTCTTTATAGAATACTTGGCTATCTAGACCTGTGCTGCTGGCGGTATAAGGGAGCCCAGTCCCCTGAAAACATCTCTTATCTCTTTAGACTTTTAGCTGTTCTCTGACTGATTATTGAGGTTGGCCCTTCGGGTTTATCGTGATGGTTGTGGTTTTGCTGCCCCAAGCATTGATTATGTGGGCCAGGATCATCTTGCCAGATGTGAGCATGCTAGTCATGCGTTCTGGACCAGGAGTTGGATAGTCTCCAGCTCTTCAGCAAGGAGCAGTGGTTTGCAACTCTGTTTTGGAATCGCTGAAATTGCAACTAGGAAAGATCTGTTCCTAAAATTAGTTTTCGGCTTCCTAGGGCGTGAATGACGTTGCTTTTCATTCTTAGTGATTTGATCACCATCTGCTTAAGACCTACGGCCAGGTGCAGATGTAAATCTTATCATGAAATCACTAGAGGCACTTTGCACAACATTTTTCTTAAGGATATTTATCTTTCCGTTGATAAAGTTAAACTTGTTCAATAAATAAAGCCCACCGACCATTTTTGTGCGTCGAACGTTTGCAAATATACAAGGAAATCACGGCACCGTGAATTCTCTGCGCCACAAAATCATGATAATCAATTTTTTGCGACCACAATTGGCTAATATTGACATCTGTGACCTCTCGTTTCAGCAAGACAGGGCCTCAAGCCATACAGCTACCCAAACAAGTCAACTAACTTGTTTGCATGAGAAATATCCCCTTAGCGTAAATTTTCAATAGGCGATGTCAGTTGACTGCCGCTGTCCTGTGATAAATCACCGCTAGATTATTTTCTCAGGGGCCATTGGAAAGGATGGGATAATGTGAACAACCCATAAATAATTAACGTTTTGAAAGATCAAATTCGGCGCTGGATTCACGAGATAAGCGAAGCTTTATTGCGAAAAAGGGAAAGGACAAAACTGTTTTTGGCTTTCTAAACAAAATTACTTTCGATAAGCACCCTTAAGAGATTCTGTTTAAGTTAATGTTAATTTAATGAGTTTGAAAGAAGGCAGAAGAAAAATTGTTTTTGCGCATCTCAGCCGAAATAATAGTGTTACGGATGTGTCTTGCTTAAGTTTTAAAATAAAATAATTAAGCAATAAAGCGAACTACTGGGTATGTTGTTTACGAACTCCGTGGCTTGTTCAAGAAAACTTAACAACAACAAGATTTCTAATTTCTAATTACGTAGAAATTTTATACACAAACAACAACATTTTGATATGCTGTTTACTAACTGCGTGGCATGTAAGACAAAAACAAATTTCTGTTTACTAACTAATCCCGCAAGACAACAACAAACATGTATGCTGTTTACCATCTGCGTTGTTTTCTAAGAAAACTTATCTACACGAGACAACAACAAATATTTTGAAATAAATCCCAAGCAGAAACCTTATCAGCATAAAAAAATACTCACCTGTATGGCTACAGGCGCCTATACATCGAATAAACAACATACAACAACAACAAAATGTGATACAAAGGGAGTAGAAGATTTTATAATTTTCTAGACTTTTAATGGACAATTATAAAAACGGCATCGTCTGAGTGGATAGTCAATCAGTGTGAAATTAAATCTGGTGAAGTAAAGACGTGTATTTTAAGTAAATTGTTCTGTAGTGTTAACCTTGTGTAGTTAAAGTAAATAAACTTGTTATTAATTTAAAAACTCTAAAAGCTGGTGTTATTGATTTTGCAATAAATAACTGACAACAAAACGTTTATAAAAGGTATAAATGTAACAATATGTCATATTTCTACTTTACATTGGCATCAATAAAACGACAGTTGTCAACAATGTTGCGCTATTTGTGGCACTTTACTTCCTATCCCCGAATTTCCCTATCCCTTACGAACATTTATTCTTTTCTCAATTCAATAATTCTTCCCCAATAATGAGGAGAGTAATTTGCAATACTTAGCACTGCACAGTTACCACCTTTGTTTTCATATGTAGTGATTTCTGACAGTTACACATTTGTTATACACTGCTCAGCTCTAATCAATTAATTTAAGAATTGCAGTTACAATCATGGCTAGTGAAAGCTTGTCGGTAACCTAAGTCTAGTATATTCACCACCATTCTTTCAGATTTTTAATATCTAACCGGTTCAAAATCTTTGCAAAAAGTCACAGCAGATAATGTCACAGTAGATACAACACCATTAATGGAACGATAATTTTTCTGCTAGGAAAAGTTCAGCGCAGAGATTTTCCCTTTATGCTCTCGTCCTTGTATACCGCCGTTACGTTGTCAACACATCTGAATTTTTCTTTCCTTATTGTATAAATAGCTCTTAGTTATCGTTGACCACTTAATCAAATCTTTTTCTACCAGACCTGATGCTTTTGCTTCATTTATTAACACTGCAGTTCGGTGCAGTTCTTCGTAGTCCGCAGGCAAGGATCCAATAGTCGTCGTGTCTCATATTTGAAAGAATAACCTTCCTTAGTATTTCCTTAGTGTTCAATGTTTACCTATTTCGGTTGACTTTTAATGACGCAAGTGTTTTTCGGCTTTCGTGGTTGGCCACACTTAAACTAATTCAATATTTTAATACGCTCTCATATTTGTAAGCTGCGGTTCTTTCGGGTTCACGGTACAGCAAAATTTAACTCTCCTATATTAAGGCACTACGTTTAAAATTGAACTGAAGAATAGATTTAGAATTTGCATAGTATTGCTTAAGATCCTGTGAGCTTTTGATGGCATATACTGATTTAACGTAGTTTAATAATTCTTTAAATAATTTTAACTCCACCTGCCTAACACATTTAACCTGCAGCCCTAGCACAATTAGTTCACTTTATTAGTCTTATACAAATCGCACTCTTTGCGGTTATTTCCAGATTTTTAGATTTGTAAATAGAAAAGATTCTTGTCATACATTCCGGTGAAAGCCGTCGATACCGACTGTTTGTTTGGTACGTTGGCGAGCGCTTTCAATGCAATGTCATCATTATCAAGCCCCGCTCTGATAGGTAGGATACTAGTGTTTTATTTACTGGCGGAACAAATCTAAACAACTTAATACCTGAAAATTTTGTTATCAGTATGTGTAGTAAACTGAAGTAAGATGATACTGTCACCACTAATACGGTGTGGTGTACTTTAATAAAATAAAAGAAGAAATTAAGCGACGCATGCTGAACAGCCACATTAATAGAGGCGCCTTCTTGTTTTTTTTTTTATTAAAGGTCATGGGTTCAACTCCCAGCAAAGTTTGATTTTAGGAAAAAACAATGTTATTAAGTAGCCTCCCTCGGTGGACAAGTTTTTAAAGCCAATAAATTAAATAGCAGTTAACACCTTTTTTAGTTTTTATTATAAAAAAACAGCTCTTGTTTTGTGGCCACAGACGATCTGATGGCTCCTATACAGTGAAACAAGAAAATTGTGGTCCGAACTAAGCCACAGTTAGACATGAATATGACAGTGTAAGTCAGTCCTCGCTTAGTTAGTAAAATTTTAGTAAAACACAATATCGGGAGATTCAGTGTACTGAGATCGGATTAACGGCGCATTTCAACCAACCGCAACGTTGAATATTTTTAATTGCTCCAAAGCCACAAAATCTAGTGTTATGGATGGTCGGCAATTTTGACATAAGGCATATTAAATCTAACCAGAAGATTTTCCCTTTTATCATTAAGATTTTTATGTCTTTTAAAAAACTAAAATAAAAATCATTACATTCTTTTACATTCGACATCATAGTTATATTGTGACAACTTAAAAACCGTAACTCTAAGGGAACGTATACCATTCACTTATTCACTAATTGACATCCTTTTATTACTTATTTAAATTCAGGATACTTCTCTTTAACAACTCTTGATTTATTTTTTGTATTTCCTATTTCACTTTAATCTTTTCTTTCACTACATTATTCTACACTCAAAAAACATACTTTTTGGTCGATTTCAAGTACCGAGTATTTGTTTTTGTTTTTAAATATGTTGCTTACTTTTCCCTGGTGTCCTTTTTAAATTTCTTAATGTGTAGAATATTTGTGGTGGCATAATCATTCTGGTATTTTAGAAATTTCTAGTACTTTGTTATAGATAAAGTTAGTGGCAGCAGTAGCTGAATCGGACGATTAAAAGATGAGTTAAAGTGGAAACAGAGTCAACCAACATAAACAACAAATGAGTTCACATGAAAATCATGGCAGTGCTACTTGTAGTTGCATTTCATATAAACGACACTACCCTGTTTCACACTCAATATCAATTTCGATAATATTTATACTCAAACATACCGACAGATTTATGCATGGCTTTTTTATGTCTGTCGCCTATTTGATTGTTTGTTGAACTGATGTTTGGTGGGTTGGTTAGTTGGCTTATTGTGGGGTTTGAAATGGGTTTTTCGTGGAAACGTTTTACATTTAACGTTAAGCATATCCGTTTTGAACAAACCAGAAAATAATGAGAAGCGGGGGGAATGATATTTTAAATAAACGTAAATGATTTTTTGTTAATGTGAATGAAGTGTTGCCAGAATATTTAATGTATTGAATGCCCTTCCTAAGGGTTCTCGAAGAGTCAAAAGTTTACGTCATATTTGTTGTTTAAATTTCTGTTCAATATTAAACTAACTAATTTGTATTGGGCATCATATTTAGTCTATTAATTTCACAAGACGTTCTCGTTTTAAAATTGCGGCATTTTCTTAATTGACTGAGGTGGAATTTAATGCTGGCAATTCTTTTATGGTGGTTGGGTCTTGAGCTGATTTGCGAATGTTTAATCGAAACGAAAGGTTAGTCTTGTGTAGAAACTTTAGAAAAGTAAAAAGTACATTATTATTTTTAAGGGAAAGAGAGAGAGAGAGAAAGAGTTAAGAAGAGAGGGAGAGAGAAGCTGTAAAAAAAATCTGAAATAAGCAAGCCCGTTTTATAATGGTTGTTTTGGGCAACGATCATCGAACCACCAGCCTTGTTTATAAAAGTTGCTATTAAAAGAAAGTGTATATAAAGGGTTTTTCAACACGAAGTTTGTTTTATAAAATAAAATAAAACAAAAAATTTAGATTAACATGTTTAAAATTTTTATTGTATTACGAAGAAAAAATTATCAATGAAAAACAATATCTGGAAAATGTCCTCCACAACCAACCTGATAGAGTTTGATTCTTTCATCAAAGTTCTTAATCACTTTTTGACAAAATGCCAGTCGTATTTCGTTAATCACATCACGGATTTTGAGTATTAAGGCTGAAATCTATTCGTTTGGCTTCGTTTAAACTCTGTCGTTAACATAGCCCCACAAAAAATAATCCAGGACTATTAAATCCTACGGTCTTGCTGGTAACTTCACTTCTGATTGTCGTGAAATTATGCGATCGGCAAATTTGATGAGCAATAAATTGATCGTTTCATTGGCTGTGTAATATATGGCAGCGTCCTATTAAAACCACATGTCAGTGGTATCTACGTCATCAATGATAGGCCAAAATTGAGTTGTTAGCATTTCGCGATAGCTTGATCAATTGACCGTTTTCATATTTCCAGCCTCATCTTCCAAAAAAAAAAAAAAACAAAAATGCCCCAATCACGCCTTAAGACCACATGGCGCACCATACAGTGACATCTTCAGCACGCAAAGTCTTCTCACTAATCGCTCTAGGATTTTCAGAAGCCCAAATGTGACAATTTTACTTGTTGACAAGTGAAAATGGGCTTTATCTAAAAAAAAGATTTTTTCAGAAAAACCAGCTGGGTGTTCCTGAATGAATTGAGCAAATCTACGGTGATGTGAATGGTCGATCGGCTTAAATTCCTGCACCAGTTGAACTTTGCTTCAAAGGTAAAATCTTATGAAAAATTCACCATCTGTTGATTTTGTGTAACCCCAATTTTTGAGGTCCTCAAGGACTTGACAAGTTTGAATCTGCCCTTAAACACTGTGGTTCACAACTGCGATTTTTTCAGTTGAACGACCCCGTCGAACACGCATTAGTTGTCGCACAGGTTGTATCGAGCCTGACGACTCAAACTTAACTACCAAATTCTTAATAGTGGTTTTAGAAGCACGATTGTGTTGTCGGAAATTATCATTAATTTTACGAAAAGTAACTTTAACAGAACCACCATTTCAATAGTGGATTTTAAATATTTTAATGCGATTTTCGTGTGAAATTAAATTCATCGTAACCATTGCCAATGCATCTACTACGAATATGTCAAAAAACTAAATGTCAAAACTATCATGTTGCCGGTGTTGCCACAACAAACTTTATGCTGAAAAACTTTTAAGTCTGGTAACCTAAAATTATGGGTCAAAAGCTTAATATGACAACAAAAACAAACTAAAAATCTTAGCATAATACTCTGCCTTAGAGCTTCGTGGTGCTGTCTAAATAAATACATACATAATTATGTAGCTTTATACATATGTATGTGTGGGTATATGTATTTATGTACATTTATATCTATATATATACACATAAATACATGTAAGTTTGTGTATATATATGTTTTTACTATTCCCTGTGTCTGTTCTGTTCGTAATGTTGAATTAGTGTTCATTTTACATCCATAAAAATAAAAGAAAACACTCAAATAAACCAACATTTTCATAATGTTAAAGTTCGCAGCACAAAAACACAGCCACACAGTACCTTACAAACACATACACTTTCAGAAAAAAAGCCAAAAAAAAAACTAAAATGGAATAGAATAAAAATTGGGAGTTCAGAAATAAAATTGAAATTTCATACAGAATGTTTTCAGTTTTCCTTCCATCCAGCAGTTTGAGTTGGTTGTGCGGCTGTGTAAGTGTGTTGGTATTTGTGTGCGTGTGTGTTTTTTGAAAAAATTTAGCTTTTTAGCAGCGACAGCTGTTGTTGTACTGGCAATAGAAATAGTAAAATAAAAATAAACTAAAACAACAGAAAAAAATTATGTCAACGAGTAACTTTTTGTGTCTCTACAATAGTTGTTGTTTCAATCTAATTCTTTTTATTAAAATATCGATAGTATACGCCTGTGTATGTGTTTGTGTGTGTATGTGTGTGGCTGTGTGTTTAAGTTTTTTATTTATAAATTTCTACAAGTCCTTTTTTCTATGTTGTTTGTATTAATTTTTGCCTTCTTCTTTTTTGTAGAAGTAAATGTTTGCTGCCATCGTTGTTTGTTGATTGTCGTCGTAGTCTTTATTGGAATTGTTGTTGTTGTTGCTGTTATTTTTATTCTATCGTTTAGGGTAAATAGGAATACTTGGTATGTCCTTAACTTAGCACGGCTGGCATTTTTAAGAACTGTATTGTATTTAATGGCCGTTTAAAAAATGCACTTGAGTTCATCTCCCAACTTGTGCATCTCTAAACGATTAATTTACTAGTCTCGCAAACTTTGTCAATCTTGAATATTTTGGAGCTTGTCTAGTACCTTTTCTGTTGAAAATTTTTTCGGATTAAAAATAAAGCTAAAAGCCCAGATCCGATATTTCTCCTGTGAAAATATTTTAAAGACTTCGTAGTTTCCAGGGTAAGAAACTCAAGAAACGAGGTTTTAAATAGCGAAATCAGTTCATATCGCGTTATAGTATACAAAAATTAAATAGTTTGTAGGAGCTAGATAGACCTAGTGCTTAATTTAGTTATACTTTATTTCACCTTTAGATAGACTCTAATGACAATTTGGCTATTTTCCTTCTGTTTTCTTGATACTTCATCCGACTCTTCGGGGGCACATTTATAAGTCTTTATGAATCACACAACCATCTAGACTTATGTCTTGCTAGAGTAAAAGGGAGCCCAGTCCTCTTAGGCCAAGGAGCCAACTGGAAAATGCACTATATTTCCACGGGAATCAGCAAAGCCGCAGAGTTCCACCATTTTGTCTCTTTAACCTTTTAGCTTTTCTCCGACTGATTTTTTAGGTTGGCTGTGTTTTTCGAGGCCCTCGTTTGAGTTTGTGGGTCAGATCATTCACAATGAACACAATGAATAGTCCAGGTCCAGTGGGTATGAATGCCGTCGTGTTTTTAATTATATTTAGCTTCATGCGTTCTGGACCAGGAGTTGGATAGTCTTCAGCTCTTCAGGAAGGAGTAGTGGTTTGCTACCCTGCTTTGGAATCGCTGCAATTGCAACTAGGAAAGACCTGTTGTTAGAATTAGTCCTCGGCTTCCTAGGGCGTGAATGACGTTGCATTTCATTCACAGTGGTTTGACCACCATCTGATTAAGGCTTACGGCCAGGTGCAGCTGTAAGTCTTATCACGAAAAATACTCCATCCGACCACCCGGCACATTTATATGTTAAGACGGAATATCACCGTCATTACATGTGTCTTCGGGGGTAAAAGGGAACCCAGTCCCTTTCAAGGCTAGCAGGAGCCAACTGGACAATTCCACTATGTTTCCACGGGAATCAATAAAGCCCCAGAGTTTAGTTATTTGTCTTGTTAACCTTTTAGTTGTTATCTGACTGATTATTGAGGTTGGCCCTTCGGGAGTATCGTGGTGGTTGTGGTTTCGAGGCCCTCGTTTGAGTTGTGTGGGTCGAATCATTCACAATGAACACAATGAATGGCCCAGGTCCAAGATGATAATAATGGTCTATTAAGATGAAATCTTTATATTCTATGTCTTTGCATGCTCAAGGTGTCACTGTGCACCATGTGAACTGGAGATTAATTGGACCGATTTTTTCGAAGATGAGGCTGGATATGCGGTAAAAGTCAATAGATCACGCTACCGCGAGATACAAACAAATCAACTTTGGCCTATTATTGACGTCGTAGATATCACTGACATGCGGTTTCAACAGGACAGTGCCACATGTTACGCAACCAGTGATCAATTATTGCAAACCAAATTCCCCATTCGCATAATTTTACGACAATCAGCAGTTAAGTGGCCAGCCAGATCGTGTGATATGACACCACTGGATTATTTTTTGTGGAGCTATGCTAAAGACAGAGTCTATATGGAGTCAATTGAATCTATTTTAGCCTTAAAACTTAAAATCCGTGATGCGATTACTAAAATACGATCGCCATTTTGCCTTTGGTGAAAGAATCGACATCTGTCAGCGTGGTCGTGCTACACATTTACCATATATCATTTATCATTCAGAATTGCCGAACTTTTCTCTTTGTAACACAATAAAAAATTGAATCATCTTAACCTAATTTGTTTGTTTTATTATATTTTAGGAAACAAAGTTGAGAAAGCTTTTTCTGTCTCCCTCAAACTTTATTCAATTAAACCTTATTCGTATAAAACTTATTTGATTAAACCTTATTTTATGAAACTTTATTCGATTAAAGCTTATTCGTTAAAGCTTATTCGTTTCAACCCTATTCGATTAAAGCTTATTCGATTAAACCTTATTCGATTTAACTTTATGCGATTAAAGATTAGTCGATTAAGAATCTTTCGATTAAATATTATTCGCTTAAAACTTTTTCTATTAAACCTAATTTGATTAAATCTTATTTGATTAAACTTTATTTGATAAAGGCGTATTCGATTAAACCTTTTCCAATTAAACCTTATTCGATTAAGGCTTATAAGATTAAACCTTACTCGATTAAATCTTGTTTGATTAAACCTTTTCCGATTAAACTTTATTCGAATGAATCTTATTCGACTAAAACTTATTCGAATAAAACTTATTACATTAAAGCTTATTTGAATAAACTTTATTCGATTAAAGCTTATTCGATTAAACCTTATTCGATTAAACTTTATACGATTAAAGATTAGTTGATTAAACATTTTTCGATTAAACCTTATTCGTTTAAGACTTTTTCGATTAAACCTTATTTATTTCTTTTCTCTGAAATCACCTCTTGCACTTACTCGTTGTCGTTTATGCGATTTTCGCCCGTCTTAAATGGTATCCACCAATAGCTTCAGCATCAAACCTGCTTACACGGGGCTCATTTACATGCATCCAGTGTGACATACACTGTTTCCTGTGCTTTGCACGAACAAGGCTTCGACTCATTTTGTAATGAGTTACTGTTGTATGTCAAAAGGCAGGAGCATAAGGAGCATAAACATAATCTCAAGTAACAAATACCTTTAGACAACATCGTATTGCTGTCGTGTTGTAGTGGGCTTCAGATTTTAATAATTTTTAAATTTTATATTTGTATTGGAAAATTAAAAAAGCACGTTGTCCATCTCTGGCACTCGTACATAGTTGTTGTTGGTTAATTACATTTTGAAAATTGCTGTCAAGTAGTTAAGCTTAAAAATACGTTAGAGTTTTGTGAGACACTTACCAACACACACACACAAACACACACACAAACGTACACATCTATACACTCTCTAATTTTTAAAACGTTAACAGAAGCTGAAGAATATTCACCAAAAACTGGGGGACAAGAATAATTAAATTTTTTTTCTGGGTTTGTTTTTAATATTTAATGGATTTTCATTTTATTTATGAAAATATTGTTCTTTTTTTATTTTTTTATTTTAGTAAATTTTAGAATTACGATCATAATGATGCTGTTGTAGCATTAATTTTTTGTTTTTGCTTCTGATTTTATGGGATGGATGTTGTGGGTGTTCTCTTTTTTTTTGTAATTTTATGCTGCCTGTTGAGGTACGATTTCATTTGTGTGTGTGTGTGTTTGTGTGTGGGTGCAGCTGTGTGGTAGAATTATTTTCATCATAATTGTAAGGGGAGAATATTATCTGGGGATGCTATGAATCCACAGAAAATAAAACAACAATTTATATATCTCTATATAAGTATATTCTATTTATTTATGTATGTTTGTGTGTATATATGTGTGTATGTATATATAATTGATATAACTGACTTCTGTTTTTTGGGTAATTTAAATATTTTGGTTACAAAATGTGATTATGTATCCAAAATTATAAATTTATTTTAAGGGGAAGAAAGTCTTTACTCAAGTGGTTAATAACATTTATGAATAAAAATGTTTATTCTTTAATGGTTACAAAAGGTTTTTGTGTTGTCATAATTTCCCCCTCCCCACAAACTAAGGCGTTTTTTCAAATTAGTATTGAAAACAGAAGGGTTTAATAACATTTTAGTATTTATTTTTTTATATTTTATTTTATAAATATATATTTTTTATTAACCCAGAAAAAGTTAATTTAAATGAAATCGAGTTTTGTGAAGAATTTCTATTGTGTATTCGATTGTTTAGTTTTGTAAATCGGATTTGTTAGAGAAGACCTAATTTTGAATAATAGAAATAATGAACTCACGGGGTAAAATAAATCTAGCACATGGATTTTAAAGTTGTATTATCTCATTATTAAATATAAAGCTGAGATTATTTCAGATCTTTTAAAGAAATATGGTGTTCTTCAAGTATCATATTTACGATGTCGATAGACACCAGTTATCATATCAACTTAAATAATGGTCAGTCTGTTGCTACAACTTAGTAAAACAAGTTCTGTTAAAATAACAATTTTCCTTGGAAGTGTCGGGTCCCTTTTGTTTGCACAAAATGTTATTTTATTCTTACTTATTATTTTTGATTGTTTCTTACTCTGTGGGTTCGATTAGACTTCTAGTCAAAATCTTTGGTTTTCTTACTTTTTGCTTTTAGAAACTTACTCAGCCATACAAGCCACAGTATTGTGTAACTTCAAATACTCTCAAACTACTCGATACTTAACAAAAATTCAGCTTTAAGTCACGCAGTTGACCAGACCAAAGCACTTCTGATTTACAAGTCGTACCCTTTCTAATCAACTCCATCACCTGTTTTTACTCTCAGTAACCATCCTTTACGCTCCTGACCTCGACGTCCGTTCACCTTATTAAACATGTAAGCTGAAGGTTTGTCATAAAACTAATTTATTAATTATATATTTAGTATTAATACTTGAAGAGTGTTATACTGATAGTATAACACTAAGAGTAATCTTAAACTGTTAATCTTTAATAATAAAGAGAGAAGTACTTAATAAAACATTACATTTCAATACATTACAAAGTCTTTACAGTCATCTCCTCTCTTAAGATACAGGTGACTTCACCCACTCATCTCAGCCGCTTCAATTCAATTGTTTAATTTTTAAATAAATATTTTAAAAGTTTTAAACTTTTCTTTTTCTTAAATATTTATTTGTCTTTCTAGTTCAGGTGGCTGGTCAACTGATTTTTTAATTGTACTCACATATACACAACACTTTTTTAGTATTTTTTCTCCCTTTAAACCACACGTGCTCTGTCAATAACAGCATTCTATTCTCAATTTTTATTTTAAGTTTTTATTTTTATTTCCTGCTAATTGTGTTCAGTTAGATTTTTACTCGGGGTCTATGCCATCGGGGTCAGCCATACTATAGGCTATAGTACTGTGGCTTAGCAAACATTTTATCTTTACGCGGCGTAATCGTGTAGCCTACATTACGGTTGTTTCACAAACTAATTCCTCTTTAGTCAAGCCACCGACTTTGCCACACGCTGCTTTTATGTTGTGACTTATATGTCTAACATATGTCCGTTTGAGTTCATGACCCCCTTTTACTATAGTTGGGCCATTGCAGACATCTGCTGTTTTAATGTACTTCACCAACTCATCTGAAGCGGCTTCAATTCAATAGTTTTGTTTTTTCTTACTGATATTGTGGGAGTTTTAGTCTCTCGTTTTGCCTCGTTTTCGTTTCGCATTTTAAAAAATTGTGGTTTTTTTCTGCCCCAGGATCCGTTGGGATTTGAACTCAGGTCTTTCATGTTGCAAACGAGCCACATCTACCAATCTAATACAGATATGATACAGATTAATGTCATTACCTGGCTGCGAGGCCGTAATCTGACGGCGGTTTTACCACTGAGTACAAACAAGGCATCCGGCATTGCCCTAAGACGCAGACACACCTATGTCCACACACGCCTTCATCGCAATTTTCGAAAGCACTGTTGCAGGGCCATGTCTCAACTCCTAGCTAAAGAGTTGTAGGCTATACAACTCCTAGTTGTTTGTTTGTTTGTTTATTTCTTTTTACAAAGCCCGATTAATACACAGCCCCCAGGTTACTCCCCGAGGGGACTCATTAATAACCAGATCAGGGCCACACTGATACTGCTTCCAGTGGTACCAGCATGTATTTTTAAAGTTCACGAAGTCGCACTTTGAGAGATATATAGATAGTTTTATGCTCCTGCTAGCCTAGGTGATTAGTGGCACCCCAAAAGCGCATGTCAAGGTGAGGAAGAGATCCATAAAGACTGCGTGGCCCCGGAGGAAAGACCAACCCAGTACATTTCGTTGTAAGATTTACATCTGCACCAGGCCGTAAGGCTTAATCAGATAGTGGTCAACCTACTAAGAATGAAAAGCAATGCCATTCACGCCCTGAAAAGCCGAGGTCTTTCCTAGTTGAAATTTCAGCGGATCCAAAGCAGGGTTGCAAACCACTACTCCTTGCTGAAAAGCTGTGGACTATCCAACTCCTGGTCAGAACACATGACATGATCCGGATTATTCATTAATAACCCGTTGGTGTTATTAAAGGCGAGATGATCCTGGCCACCATAATCAAATTCATGCGGGGGCCGCAAAACCACAACCACCACGATACTCCCAAAGGGCCAACCTCAATAATTAGTCAGAGAAACAGCTAAAAGTCTAAAGAGACAATTAGCGGCACTCTGGGGCTTACTGATTCCCGTGGAAATAACGTAGAGCTTCCAGTTGACCCCTGCTGCCTTCAGGGGACTGGACTCCCTTATACCCCCAGCAACACAGTTCTAGATGGTTAAGTAATCCATAAAAACCGATAAATATGCCCCTAGGGTACCAATCCAGTATAAATAGCTGGCTGTTTAACTTTTAGTTTCTTTTTATACTCACATATACACCACACTTTGTTAGTGGTAGGCAAAATAATTTATGTGATCATACACACACATTCAGCAATAGCATCCTGTCTTACGTATCGCGTTGCCACGTATTTTTTCCATACAATAGAATATTAATTCAGGGTTTCAATTGACTTATGAGGATGTATATTTCTAACAAGGAAAGGAAATTATGGTGACTGTAAGATGAAATGTTTCATAAACACAAATTATTGCTTTATAAAACCTGGGGAATATATTTTTATAGTTATATCAAATAACATATCATATTTTTCATAGGCATAAGCTCAAGAAATGCCACGAAACCCTGAGCATAACATTTAAAAAAAAATTATAATTTTTAATCAGTGGTCGTGAAGTTCGGTTAAAGACAGTATTTTGAAACCCCATTGGGTTTCAAATCTAGGCTTTTAGAACAGCTAATAAAAAGTTTTTATGATAATTTGTTTTATGATCGGCTTTGAACTTGAATACCTGTTTTAATTCAGTTGCCTAAAATAATTTTTTAAGAAACGATGGGTTAGATAATATTTACGATAATCAAGCTTAAATCGTTTCTTAAAATTATTTTAGAGCAACGACAAGTTTTGTGAAATGGCAAAATATCTGTCGCCAAAAACTAAGAGACACACAATGCTTAAAAGAGGGGAATGTAAGTTAATATGTAAATTTTTTCATCACTTATTATCCAGATTTCATTTTGAAACTAAGGCAACTTATGTCTGAAATAGAATTTAATAATTTTTGGGGAAATTTATAAAAAAAAGTAATACAGTGAATATAGAAGAGAGCGTGTACAATGATTGTATAATTTTTCATGCCTTAAATAAATAAACTGATGATTTTTTCTCTTAATGTGAACTCTTTATAACAAATAAAATATTAACAAAAATATTTTTTTGACCTCTTTATAGTCCTTTCTTCAATTACCACACCCTGTATTTACTATTAAATTTTTTGCTTTCGTTACAAATTACATCACAGTTTACTGCTATAAAAACCACTTCATCTGAGAGTGCTATTTTTAAATATTTTAAATACTGTAACAATAACAAAAGTATATGCAGAAAATAATTTTTATTTCCTATTTTTATTTTATTCTTTTTTTTTTTTTATAAAAATATAGACATTATGTACATTTACATTAAAACGAGAAAAAAAAACAAGGGCACAAAAAAATGTTATAAAACTTTGAGACGTATTATGATAGGAAAGAAAAAAATAATTCGAACAAAACAATGCACAGAGAGAAAAGATTGTTAAAACATTTGATTTTTGTGGAATGTAGGTATAATCAATTACCACCAATTATGCTACGAATGCAAGGGACCACATTAATCTATGGAAGTGCGTTGTTAATTTCTTTTAGAAAAACTATTGAAAGTTCTAAAGACCATTCTTCTAGTGAAGTAGCAGTTTAAAAACTCTTTTATGTTTGCCATTGTTCGAACTAAATTTATGTGTTTCATAACCTCTGCAATTAAATTTTAAATTAAATTTACAACTACTAAAGAAATACTACTCCTCTGAACAAGTGATGAAAACAAGATTTTAAAATAAAAGATAATTTTGTATACATTTGTATATATTTACAGTGTATTATTATTTCATTATTTTCCTTTATATCTGCATTATATAATACTACTACCTTTACTTTAATAATAATAATAATAAAAAGAAGAAGAAGAAGAAAAAAAGGATCTGCTGTGTTAAAGTATTTAAAATTTATGCCTTCTTTTTATTTCCACTTGTTCTGCTGTTACTGCTGCATCTTTACGCCTCCAAGAATTTTCAATCCAGCAACAATTTTTTTCCTTCAAACTTTTCCTTTTTTCTCCTTTTTTTTGCATAAAATTTATTTTCTACTTATAAAATAATATATTTTTTGTTGTTGTTTTTATTTTTTTTTCTCCATTTCATTTTTCGCTGCCAACAGGAAGAATTTTTTTATGAGTTTGTATTTAAGCGTGTATTTTTAATAGAAGTATAATTCCGTATGTTTACACTCAGAAAAAATGTGAAAAAATTAAACAATTGTTTTTATTAATTATAAATATTTTTCGGTACTTTTGTATGCACTTAAAAAGGGATATATTTTAAAAAAGTACTCTCTCCTTTTTAAAAATTTTTTTTACTGAATTTCGAAAATATTTTTTAGAAAAGTTAACCTTTAGCAGAAGGCTTTTGAAAAAACCTCTAACAAAATAAGAGACTGCACCTTATCGAAGACATACTTTTTATTAAAACTTATTAAATTTTTTAAAAAATACTTGTTAAAAAACTAATCTTCTTTTGAATTTATTTATTCAATAAGTACACAAATTAGGGGAAAAATATACTTTTTGTTTCCTTTCTCTAAAATACCCTGGTGATTGTACATGTTGATTAAATCACTGCCGTCCGCCGGGAAGGTATACTCTACTTTGTTAGTTCATAATTTTTGATTAAGTAAAAGAGAATAGACCTTATAGTGACAAATGTTCTATTCAATGTCGGCAATTATGTATGGAATATAATATCAGATATATGCCCGCCTCTGTTCGTCTCACAAATGCACAAACTTTTGAGCACATTTTTCATTATATTCTCACACATTTCACACGGTATTTCATTAATTTCCTCACGAATATTTTATTAAAGTTGCTCAAGCGTTTCTGTTTTGTTTGCATAAACTTTGCTTTTGAGATATTTCTACAAAAAGAAGTCCGAAACAGTCAAATCAGGCGACCATAGGGGCCAATTAATATCACCATTTCTTCAAATAACTTGTTGTGGAAAGAAGTATCGCAGCAATTTCATTGTAATCCTGGCTGTATGCGAAGTGGCACCATCTTGTTGATACCACTTGTTCATCAAGTCCTAAGCATGCAGTTGTGGCATTAAAAAGTTTGCAATCACATCACGATATCGCTCCCCATTCACAGTTACGCCGTTTTCATTTTCAAAGAAGTAAGGTCCAATTTCTCCTGACCAAATTGTTCAACAGACTGTCACTTTTAATGAATGTTAAGGTGACTGTTGACTAACGTAAGGATTTCCCATTCCCCAGAACCAACCAACACACTGTTTATTCACATTTTCATACGCCTGAAAATGTGCCTCGTCCTCATTATGAATTTTATGCGAGCTGTAACATCCTACTGGCATATGTAAGGCGGCATAAATAGTCTTGTGGAAGAAGCTCTTGTGTCAGCTGAATCTTATATGGAAACAAATGCAAATTCTTGTGCAGAATCGTGGCCAAAGTTGTTGTTTGAAGATCAAGCTTAGCACGGCCTTGAATTGACATTGATGAATTATTTTGAACACTTCCTTGAACAGCAGTAACGTTTTCAGCTTATCCTAAAGTGCTCTTTCTTCAAAATCATTCACTGCACGATAAATTGTGCGTTTGGTTGGCACGCTGTTTCTTCCAAAAGTTTCACGTAACTTTCTCATCGACACAGTAATCGATGATTGATTTTGATAAAATCTTTTAACGATTAACTTTGATTTATCAAATATTTTTCCAGAATAAATTTGTCACGTGTCTTCACGACTACCACATATGAAATGTGAAGACTAATGTTTGCCTAAATGGCGGCAAAATAAAGTAGTATACCTTCCCGGCGGATACCCTGTATAACTATTTAAAAACTCCACTTGAAACAACCCACAAACAATTGACGCTCTGAAAAATGAACTTCGGCGTTGCGTTAACGAGATAAGCGAGGCTTTCTTGCAAAATTTGGTAAAAAAAAATTCGATTTCTGCCAGCGACTAGAGGTGAATTTATCCGGCTCCATATCCCATTTCCAAATTTCTACCTTACATAGGTATAATACCACCTACCTGGTGGAATGATCAAAGATCCAGTGAACATGATAGTCATGTATTCTGGACAGGAGTTGGATAGTCTCTAGCTCTTCAGCAAGGAGTAGTGGTTTGCAGCCCTGCTCTGGAATCATTGAAATTGCTACTAGGAAGGACCTGTTGCTAGAATTAGACTTCGGCCTCCTAGGGCGTGAGTGGCGCTGCTTTTCACTCACAGTAGTATGACCACCATCTGATTAAGGCTCACTGCCAGGTGCAGATGTAAATCTTATCACGTAATGTACCCGGCGCGATTATCAACTTTGAATTTTTCAGTGAAAATAGTTCCCTCGATAACATTGCTTATCATTTTCTTGACTGAGAGTCTGAATTCCGTTACAAAGTCGTGCTGGATATATGTTTTAAAGAAGAATGACTCGTACATCTATTTTCAATTTAAGAACATGCGGTGGCATGCCTGCTAATCTAGCCAATTTAAAAATTCAGATTGATAGTGACAACTTCCTGCTGATTTACCACAGCATCGATGAACTTATATGTTGTTGTTGCGCTGATAAATTTTATTTTATTTATTAATAAAAGTAACTATCGAAGATTACTTTAAAAACTACTTTAAACAAATTATCAAGCGTCTTTTTTAACAGATTTGTTATAAAAAAGAAATTTTAATTTAATATTTCAAAAAGTACTTTCTAGTGTAAAAAGGTACATTCTAAAAAGTACATTTATAAAGTAAAGTTATATATTAAACGCCCTCCAGAATGTACATTAAAAAGCATTAGAAGTATTGGTGAAGCTATTGTTTCGAGTAATTATAAGTATTTTTGGGCTTTTTGTATAAATTTTAAATAAGTACTTTTTCCTTTGAAAAAATGGTTTTTACTAATTTTCGATAATATTATTTTTCATATTTAGTAGCAATTTTTTAAAAACACCTCTCTCAAGCATATAAACTGTACCTTATGGAAGATGTACTTTTTATTAACGGTTATTAAATTTCTGAAAAAAATTACTAGTTAAAATATGAATCTCATTTTAAAGTTATTTCTTCAATAAGTACACAAATAAGGGAAAATGTACTTTGTATTTCCCTTGTCTAAAACAGCCTTAATACTTAACTATAACTATTTAAAAACGGTATTTTTACACAAATTTTCTATTTAGTAAAATAAATTTTATTTTAAAATCGCTTAAAAGTATCTTTTGTAAACTACTTTTTGGAAAAAAGCCACCATGGAATATTTTTTTGGAAATGCATATTTGCCTACTTGTGTAAATAAACATATTTTTGTTTAAAAAAAGCTACTGTTTTGGAAAAGTACTTATGTGAAAATGTCTTAAAATAGTATTTTTTTAGCAGATTTATTATAAACATTTTATAAAACTTAAATGTTCCAAAAAGTACTTTTTAGTCAAAAAGGTACTTTTTAAATAGTACTTTTTTTAAAGTAAAGTCATATTACCGCCCATCAGAATATACCTTAAAAAGCACTAGAAAAACCTATGTAGCTATTGGTGCCGTTCTAAATATTTTTTTTTTGGTTTATTAAAAGGTCTCTTTTTGGGGACTTTTCAGTAAAAGCACTTTTTAAGAATATTTATTAAACTTATTTGAAATGTTAGGAAAAAAATGTTTAAAAATAACATCATTTGATATTTTTTACTATGAATTACTTTAAATTAATTTTAAAAGAAAATGTTTTTAATTTACTTTTGCAGAATATTCTAATTTTTATAACCCAAGTTAAGTGTATTAATTATTCCTTTTGCAATAAGATTGTTGTTAACAAAAAAAAATTCACCTCTTAAAAGCAGAGTAGCGAAGTATTCACTCACTGTTCATACATGTATGAATATGTACATTTCATTTTTTAGCCACTTCTTCTCATACATGTGTGAGAGACTACAAATTATTTTGTGTTTTCTCATTTGTGGATGCGACGATTTATTTTTTTTCTTTCTATTCATAAGTGAAAAAATGAGAAACACACAAGTGTTCATTTTTGAATATTTACAATTTTGATAATTTTTCATAAATGAAAAGGTCGTAAAAATATGTGCGTTAAGCATTCGCGTACATAAATGCACATTTTTTGTTGTTCGTTTATGAGTGTGAAAAATAAATATAAAATTTTAGATTTCTCATTTATGAAAAATATCATGAATGTTGATTTTTGAATGTTCATAAATGAAAAATTCTGAACCCTGCTTAAAAGTATAATTTTGGTTGCCATTTCGAAAAAAGGTACAATTTTCTTGTGAGTGTAAGTAAATAAGTATATTTTTTTAATACGTTAACTTGTATAATAAGAAGTAGGTGCAGGCAGGTATGTATGTCCATGAATAGGGGGTATTTATTTTCTAACATCATAACCGCTCCATATGCTACGAACTTTCCCAGCATTATGAGTTTTTCTTTTTTTTATCCTTTATTTTTTGTTTTCTTTTTCACTTGTAATGAAATTGTGATAAAAACTCAAACAAAATTTGCAAGTGAAACAGTGCGTGTGTGTGTGTGTGTATGTTTATGCAATTGTGTGTATGAGGGTATGATTAAAAAAGCTTTTTTTTTGTGCACACATCGACACAATTTAAGATACACATAACCTCACAACAGCATCATCATAAAATTTATACTTCTCGAAAATAGTGTGTGTGTGTGTGTATGTGTGTGTGTGTATGCTCAGTAGTAAAAGTATAATTTTATATCAGAAAAGTTGTAGTAGAAAATAACTTTGCTTTAACAATTATTTACTTTCTGGTTTTTCATTTTCTTATTGTTGTTTGCAGACAGACACAGAAATAGAAGATATTGAAACACCGAAATGTTGCACTGTATTTAAGGACTCTTTTTTATTTTTTTTTTACAGACACACATACATTTCATCGTGAATATACGAAACTCCAAGTATCATTTGCGCTTCGCACATACTGACAAAATTACTATGCCAGTATGTACTGGATATATCGTATTGAATAATATATATATATATATATGTATGTATGTATGTGTGTGTGTGTATGTGCTACGATTATACCTTCTTTTAAATTTAGTGTGAGCCAAGAAATAACAATATTTCTTTAACGTATGTAGATGTTGTTGCAAGTATGTGTATTATAGTTAGAGGAAACCTGGCAGAATTCTCTATTTATAGAAATAAATTTTCCGTCAAGAATTTTACTTTTTGGAACCACTTATCATTTAAAGAAAATTCCGATTATAATTGATGCAAGAGAAAAAATTTTCAAATAATTTCTGCCGACAGAAATGGTAGAAAAAGTAGTGCTGAGACTTTAAAATAAATATTGCACAATCGAATTTGAATATAGAACTAATGCGTAGAAAATATGGTCACAGAAACAATAGTATTATCATTAAAGCAATATATTATTGTTGCACACAAATTAGTGATTTAGATATTTATTCAATACAAAAATTTACAAGTTATTTCGCCATCGCTCATGATAGCAATGCGATCAGCTAATACATCAGCTTCATCCATGGTGCGTCTAATTTCTTCTGTTGGAAATAAATCCCATAATCAACGACAAGCCGATGGAAGCATATCCCAACTGAATTTATTACTTAAAATAACAGTAACAACAACAGTAACAGTAACGACATTTTTTATCGAGGGGAAAGACAACAGCACTATTGGTGTTGCTTGTCAGAGTACGGCAAACATACGGTTTACGTTTTATATCCCCCAATAGCTTTTTTAAGACAACATTGGCTTTGCCCTTTAGTTCTAGTGCTTGTAAATATTTATATCTTGATTCCTGGGATAAAAATTATTAACAGCTACAACTTGAAATCTAAAATCAACAGGCCCCAAAGTCATTTCCCATAAAAATATTTGTTTATGTATAAAGATTCAATCATTTCTGGGTTTCTACATCATCCAAGTCTTAAATGATTTAATTTAATTATGAAACGCACTACTCGTAGTTACTATTTAAAACTAAAATTTGCCAAATTTGATGAAAAAAGTAAATTTTCATAATTTAAACTTTCTTTTCCTGAGAAACTTAAAAACATTTTCACAACTGACATCGTTTGCTTGTCTACAAAAAAGTCTCTCACCCTTTCGTACATCTGTGTTGGTATGCAAGCTCTACGCATAAAAATATCACAAAATATACAACAACATTATCAACAATAACAACAGCAACAATACTTAAGTTAAAGTTTAGAAAATCCCTTAAGTATGTTGCCTTTTGTCACTCAAGAAAGCAAAAAAATTACACGTCACACTCATCTTTATTTTCTATACTTGCTATGCTTCTTCTCTTTTATTTTATAATTTTTATTATTATTTAAGTTTTTTTTTTAAATATTTAGTTTTATTTTGCTTTTGCATTTGTATTTTGTTAGTCAATTTGATTTTAATATTTTAAAGTTTTTTGGCGGAGTATTTTTCTTTGACGACCAAATTGTTAATTTTTTTAGAATATTCTTGCCTGGTCTACTGAAATTTAATAGCTTTGCTTTCTTCTGCAAATTTAATACTATTATTTTATTTTATTTTCAAAATCACAAAATATAAAAAAAAAATTGTTAATTATTTTTTACTTAAGACTAAAGAAAATAAGAATAAATATTTTGGTACCAAATAGAAATTATGATTAAAGTCAAAATATTGTTACGTCTTGCTTAAGTTTTAAAATAAAATAATTAAGTATTAAAGTAAACAACTGGTTATGCTGTTTACTAACTGCGTAGCTTGCTAAAAGAAAAACTTATGCACGCAAGCTAACAATAACTTTCTAGTTAAAAACTGCGAAGAAATTATATACACACAAAACAACAACAATTAGGTATGCTGTTTACTAACTGCGTAGTTTCCTAAGAACATTTATGTACACAATACAACAAGAACCATCTTAAAATATTATTCCTGGAAGAAACTTTACCAGCATAAAAACAAAAACAAAAATACACACAGACCTACAGGCGCCTATACATTGAATGAATAACATAACCACAAAATGTGATGCACAGAGAGTAGAAGATTCTTAATTTTTCTAGACCTCTAGTGGACAAATATAAAAGGCCGCGTCTGAGTGGATAGTTAATTAGAAAAAACCTAAAACTCGTGAAGTAAAGACTTGCATCTTTGTAAATTGTTCTGTAGTGCCAACGTACAAATTTTACTTTTAAAGTGAATAAACATGTAATAAATTTAAAAACTCTAAAAACTGATGCAATAAAGAACTCAGCAACAACAAAATGTTTATAAAAGGTATAAGCGTAACAATATCATTAGATAACTAAAAACGAAAATAAAAATTATGCTAATTATATATTCAAAGTATCTAAAAAAGTTCTGGTTTAGTATATTTTTAAATTTTTAATTAAAATAACAAAAATTAATTTAATTTTTTCAAATCTCCGCGATTGATGCTCTTCAGTCTTTTCTTTGTTAACTGTTCTACTCATAAACTATTTGGATGAGTATTTATCACACTACAGTGGTTTTAAAATTTCCAAAAAAAAAACTTCAAAAGAAATTTTGATTAAAATAATGCCAATGAATCACGTTAATAGGTTCTTTTAAAAGCAGCATCCCTCATAATATCTTAGTTAAATAGCGGGTGTTTTATATATAAATGATTTTTTTAATTGACAAAATTTATTTCACTCGGAGGATAATCTTCTGGCATTATAATCGAAATAAGACTAGTGGCATACAACCGAAGTGGCTTGATCTGAAGTAGTCCAATCTAGAGGACTATTTTTTAATATTTGTGGCCTAATAGTGGCAATAACGCAGCGAATATTATCCACCAAGTAGTATATACTTTAAACATTGTTCATAGGACAATAAATAACAAAACGGAAAACAAGGAACTGGCAATACAACTCACAGGCACACTGAAAGCGACAAATTTTTTTATAGAAAAATTTTTACTATTGAAAATTTTTTTATAGAAAAATTTTTACTGTTGAAAATTTTTTTATAGAAAAATTTATACTGTTGAAAATTTTTTTATAGAAAAATTTTTACTATTGAAATTTTTTATAGAAAAATTTTTACTATTGAAATTTTTTATAGAAAAATTTTTACTATTGAAATTTTTTATAGAAAAATTTTTATTATTGAAATTTTTTATAGAAAAATTTTTATTATTGAAATTTTTTATAGAAAAATTATTACTATTGCAATTTTTTATAGAAAAATTATTACTATTGCAATTTTTTACAAAAAAATTCTTATTATTGAAATTTTTTATAAAAAAATTTTTATTATTGAAATTTTTTATAGAAAAATTTCTATTATTGAAATTTTTTATAGAAACATTTTTACTATTGAAATTTTTTATAAAAAAAATCATATTATTTTTTAGAAAAATTTTTACTGTTGAAAATTTTTTTATAGAAAAATTTTTACTAATGAAATTTTTTATAGAAAAATTTTTACTATTGAAATTTTTTATAGAAAAATTTCTACTATAGAAATTTTTTATAGAAAAATTCTTATTATTGAAATTTTTTATAGAAAAATTATTACTATTGAAATTTTTTATACAAAAATTCTTATTATTAAAATTTTCTATAGAAAAATTTTTATTATTGATATTTTTTATAAAAAATTCTTATTATTGAAATTTTTTTATAGAAAAATTCTTATTATTGAAATTTTTTATAATAAAATTTTTATTATTGAAATTTTTTATAAAAAAAAACTTACTATTGAAAATTTTTTTTAGAAAAATTTTTACTGTTGAAAATTTTTTTATAGAAAAATTACTATTGAAATTTTTTATAGAAAAATTTTTATTATTGAAATTTTTTTAGAAAAATTTTTATTATTGTAATTTTTGATAAAAAAATTCTTATTATTGAAATTTTTTATAGAAAAATTTTTATTATTGAAATTTTTTATAGAAAAATTTTCATTATTGAAATTTTTTGTAGAACAATTTTTATTATAGAAATTTTTTACAGAAAAATTTTTATTATTGAAATTATTGGTGTTTGTTTGGTTGTTTGTCTTCTTGTTCTGTGACCCTTTTTATATTATGATTGTTAAACTTAATTCATATCAACCCTAGCAACACAAAAACGCAGCAATCAGACAGTTAATAACAGGACACGAGAGAACACCACTAACACGGGGAATGTATATGAAGGAAATGAGAACAATATATATCATAGTGGAAAACAACGGATACAAAAAGCGCCTGGTAGATAACATCAAGAAACAAATTAGAACGAACAAAGAACAGGAGAATGAAAGGAAAAAATGGGCTACATTAACATATGTATATGGGAAGATCAGCGTACAAACTGGCAAAATTCTTCAGAAAACACAACATCAATACGGCATTCAGAACAAGAAACAACCTATGCAGAATACTACAGAATAAAACAACCGAGACAAATATACTGGACAGACAAGGAGTGTCGAAATTAATTTGTACATGCCATTATAGTTATATCGGGCAAACAGGACGAAAAATTAAGACCAGAGTTAGGGAACACATTAGAGACTATAACAAGAAACTACGAGAACCAAAATCAACTCCAGAATCAAATCTTGCGAACCATATATTCGACAACAAATGTAAACAAGGACATGTAAAAACAACGGTTAAACTGCTTCATACACAGCACAAAGGAAAGAGACTAAATATATTAGAAAACATGGAAATATACAAACAGAAAACATTTGGCGGACGAATAATAAATGAACAAATAAACACTGCTTCAGACACAATATTTGAACCATTGAAACATTTTTACAAGAAAACAAACATTTTACACTAACACAAACACGTTACGCAGGTGCACAGGACCAAAGCAATAAAGAACATCACAAAAGTACAATTAAAGATTATTATTCCTAGGAAAAAACCCAATAGGTTTACACATAAACACAAACGGATAACAAGCATAATCGTAAAAGAATTTAGTTAGGCAGAGAGACGAATGAAAAGGGAGAGACAAAAACAAACAAGCGAAAAAGGAGAGGGAGATACAGACCAAAAAGAGAGAAAGTGACGAATACAATAACACGAAGAGAAACACCAACAAGACGAACTATGTAAACACAGCTGACAATAGAACGCACCTAGTACAAAGAGAACACTAAAGATGGCAAACAGCCGAAATCGGTTTGTTCACAAACCAAATTTGACGAGGGCCGACGGGAAACCGTACCCAAATAGAAGTAGTAAATCCTTTCGAGCTTATCGGTGCAGGCAAGGGACTTCACATACCCGCACAGAAAATTGTGTAGCAGTGTTAAATTGCATGATCTTAGGGGCCAATTCACGTGTTCGAAAAATGAAAATATACCAAAAGTATCTTTCAATAAATCAATTATGGCACTAGTTATATGGGATGTTTCGCTGTCTTATTGAAACCACCGCATATTAGTGTTGCTCAATTGATGAACGAAAAAATAACTAATCATGGCTTTATAGCGGTCACCAAAGATTCTAACATTGCTTTTAAAAAGTTACCGACTAATGATTCCATTAGGCCGTAAAGCACTCCAAACAGTCAGTTTTCTGTTCCTACGTAGACTTGAGGATCATTACTCCAAATACGGCAGTTTTGTCTATGAAACAAAAATGGGTTTCATAGCTAATGAAATTTGCTTGTGAAATCGGGATCCAGCATTTGAAACAGAGCTACAGAGAAATGTATAAAAGTGTGTTTTAAAAAAATTATATAGAAAAGGATGTTTTTACAATAGAACACCGTTTCACAAAAGAAATTTCAAAAAAAATATTGTTAAGAAGAAGAGCATATTGCTTAGTACTTTGCTTAGTATATTGCTTAACAACGCTAGTCAATCGGGAATTTTTTCAACGTAAACAATATTATTTACACCAATTTTAGTGAGGCACACACACACACACAACCAGACAATTCTGATAAGGAAACTTGACTTTAGGAGATTCACAAATAATTTACTTATGTGGATTAAATCATATCTTTTAAAAAGAAATAAAAAATACTTCCAAAGAAATTATTGTTTCACCTGATGTACCGTAGGGTAGCCATCTGGGTCCTTTATAATTTTTCTCGTTTATTAATGATCCAGCCTCTACCGTTTAATACTCAAATGTTCTATTACATGCAGGCGACATGAAGATATTTGGAACATATAATCGTCACATTGAGCATATTCTCCTGCATTTAGTTCCTTAAAAAGTGGAAATACAAATGTTTCTTCCGAAGATGTCAGACAAACGTGCAATATATTTCAAACGGCTGTGAACTTGAAAAACTGAATGAAGTTTCAGATCTTGGTATTTTACTGGATGCTTAATTTAGTTTTATACAGCATATTTCGTTAGCCACTAACAAAACATGTGAAATTATTGGATCTATAAAACCCTGGCTGAAAGAGTTCAGTGGCCTATATGTCACAAAACATCTTTATACATCTCTTGACAGACGGTAGCGTGAAATCAGTGCAAAGGCAGTTCTTATTATTGTGTCTACGAGGTTTACAATGGAATCTTACACTAGTAGACGTGCTCTGATTAAATTGATTGATTGATTGATTGATTTTAAATTTAATAAAAGGAAATGCCTATTCGGATTGTAACATTCCATTTCGTCCTATGCGTTATTTTAAGCCACTAGTGATTAAAGTATCCAGGACAAATTTTACTAACTCTGATCCGTTTTTAAGAATTTTTATTGAGTGTAATAAATTTTATAAGCATTTTTCTTTAAATGTTTTTGCTGTTAAATGTCATCTAATTTTATATTTAAACAATTAATTTTATTTTTAATGTACAATTATTAATTACTATTTTAATGTCTGTAGGGATCTTGAATACATGGACTAAATATAAATTATAAAATATTTTTTTTTTAAACTCTTTTATAAAAGTTACGTTAATAGATTTTTTTTAAAAGGAAGAAAAGAAAAGTGCAAATAAAAAAAAGCAAAAATACGTATCTACCTTTTATAAACGTTTTGTTGTTGTTGAGTTCTGTATTGCAAAATAAATAACACCAAATTTTTGAGTTTTTATTTTAATTAGAAGTTTATTTACTTTAACTACACATAAAGTTGCTACTAAAGAACAATTTACTTAGGATGTACGTATTTACTTCACGAGGTTTATTTTTCAGCTAACTAACTATCCACTCAAACGCTGTCTTTTGATATTTGTCAACTATATGTCTAGAAAAATTAAGAATCTTCTACTCCTTTTGTATAACATTTTGTTATGTTATTCATTCAATATGTAGGCGCCTTCAATGTCTAAGTGTAGTTTTGTTTTTTTGTTTTTATGCTGATAAAGTTTCTTCCTAAAATTTATTTTAAGATAGTTGTTGTTGTCTTGCGTGCATAAGTTTTCTTAGCAAGCCACGCCGTTAGTAAACAGCATATCGAGTAGTTTACTTTATTGTTTAATTATTTTCTTTTAAAACTTAAGCAAAAAACATGCGTAACAATATGTTTAAAAATTTTTATTTAATAAAAAATTACCTTTAAAAATATATATTCGAAAAATACATTTCAAAATGATCTCATTAAAAATAACAGCTTTAAAACTAGTTCGTTTTAAAAGCATAGACTAGTATTTCAAGATTTTATGCGTAGAGAAAAAATAAGGTGGTGGCATGCTTATAAAAACCGTATAATAATGATATGCTTGCACTAAACATAATTTAGTTAGCTTTAATCATTTTTTAGTTACGCTGAAAAACCTTTTTTGTTAAAATATATAGAAAATTTCTACTTTGAGTTAACAAGATTCGTCTAAAGAATATTAAGAAATATTAAACAAGAATTATTTTTAAAAAGAGTTATTACCCCGCTTTAAAATCAGATATCTTTATATAATAAATTTTCAAATTTTTCTCCTAATTGACTTAGGATGTATTACTGCTTTCACTTACTTATAACAGTTAAAAAAAATCTTCCATTTTAATGACCCAGTTTCTACCCCAATTTTATTTTATTTGGTTAATTACCTAAAGAAAACATCAGCAACAAAGAAAACAAAAATAAAATGAAGCCAAAGGGGCCACAAAAAAAGTTAATAATAATTAATAAATAACAACAAAAAGTTTTGTTTTAACAAAAGCTTCTTAATAATAACACCAATACACTTAAAGACATTTTCACATTAACTAATATCCTTTTTGGTTTTAACTTTATGAAAAAGTATGACTGCCATTTACGATGATACATTAGACACATTTCAGTGTAATGAAAAGGAGACAAAAGACCAACAAACAACAAAAAAAAATTGCTATAAGTTTTATGATTGTGTAAGAATGTCTTAAAAACTTTGCTGTTACTAATGGACTTGTCACACACAAATTCACCCACACACACACACACACACACACAGGGAGAAATATATATTCACTTTAGTACAAAACACGCAATCGGCTTTTATTAAACTTAAGTAAATGTTAAATATGTTTCACAATGCTGAAACAAAATAAATAAAACAGGAAAAATTAAACAAAAACTCAATAAAGAAATATTTAGACACTTCCAAAGACTGCAAAGATATTTTGGCAGTTGGTTAAAGGGTGTTGTAAAAATAAATGTTTAAGTGGGTGTATATAGAGCGTAGTTGAAAATTTGTATGAAAAAACAAAATTCAAAGACCTGACAGGACTCTTTTTAATTGATTTGATAAAAGTATAAATTCTTCACAGGCATGTTGTTTAAAAAATTCAGAACATTTCTTCTTAATATGTGGTAAATATCCCCTAATACAACTGACTACTAATACTTAACTCTAAATAAAAATATATGCACCGATCATGTTTGGCACAGAAACGTGAACACAAAACCAATGATGGCTGTTATATCAAATATTGTCAATATTTGTTCTCGCAGTCGAACTTATGTGAGATTTACTTTTGGGATTCTGCTACTCGTTATAAATTTAGAGTAAATTAATTTATATACGAATATATTTCGATTACGAGTCCCTTAATTAGCCCCCTAATCTGATTTTTAAATATTTATATCGCTTGCTGTACTACTTTAAAAAATATTTCAAAATATGCTTGTGCAAACCGGACGTTTTGGCCAATCACAAATAAAAACTAAAAAAATTTTTAAGGATATTCATCACATCCCTTTCGAAACCTCCTTTAAATTTTTGTATTTAAATCCCTTAAATCCCCCCCCCCCCCACCCCGGGGGGCACATTTATCGGTCTTTATAAAATACTTGACTATCTAGACCTGTGCAACTGGGGGTATAACGGAGCCCAGTCCCCTGAAGTCAGCAGGGGTACAATTAAAAGCTCCACGTTATTTTCACGGGAAGCAGTTTCCGCTATTTGTCTCTTTAGGCGTTAAGCTGTTTCTCTGACTGATTATTGAGGTTGGTCTTTTCGGGTGTATCGTGGTGGTTGTGTGTTTGCTGCCCCATACAGGAATTGTTTAATGGTGGCCAGGATTATCTCGCCTTTAATAACACCCACTGGTGAATGATCCAGATCCAGTGAGCATGCTAATCATGTGTTCTGGACAGGAGTTGGATAGTCTCCAGCTCTTCAGCAAGGAGTAGTGTTGTGCAGCCCTGCTCTGGAATTATGAAATTACTACTAAGAAGGACCTGTTGCTAGAATTAGACTTCGGCCTCCTAGGCCGTGAGTGGCACTGCTTTTCACTCACAGTGGTTTGACCACCATTTGATTAAGGTTCACTGCCAGGTGCAGATGTAAATTATATCACGAAATGCATCCTTAAATAATACTATTGCAAGAGTCTACCTAATAGGGTTCTAGAGAAACAGGGTTGTAATATACGGGTTGACATTATAGCAAAAAAAGTGTCCGTTTTTACCCTTTAGGTAGGGTACCCGAAAAATAATTAAAACTTCTAAATACCAAAATTTTTTGTCAAAGTTGTTTTATTGCAAAATAGGTAGGGATACTGGAAGAGGTTTCTGCGAAATCTACTTTCGTTTCAGGGTAAATTCAAAATACTCTTCAGTTGTTCACGTTTGAAATTATTATTTTTGATTTTATTTGGGTACGGTTTTTCGTCGACCCTCGTCAAATTTGGTTTGTGAACAAACCGGTTTCGGCTGTTTGCCATCTTCAGTGTTCTTTTCGTTTCTTTAGTTTCTTTTGGCTATGAGCAGGTATATAAAAAAAAAGATTCATCATTTTATAGAACCTATGTTCTTCAGGCTGTGGTTCCCCATATTCTATGCTTGTGCTCCTAAGTTTAATGTTGGCGAATGCTATGTAGGTAGCTGCCGAAGGATATTATATTCTTTACGACCTTGCTGCCTTTAAATGAACTAATTGATACTTATAGTTTTAGTCGACTCTTTTGGCTTATTAAGAGAAGGAATAGTAACTGATCCACATGATTGGATTTAAGCAAACCTAATTAATAATTTTCAACCAGTTTGCAGCTACTTAATGATAGTCAGTGATGTATTGGTTTTTATAAAAGTTTACAACGCTAAGTTAGCAACACTTTTTTAACTGACGGCCATTTTTTTAGCAGTTAAGTGATTTATGGTTTCCATATGCGTATATTATCCGACGAGGTTTGATTTAATTGGGTATTATTTGACGCGGTATGGCGTAAAATCATACCCAATTTATAGTTACTGTTGTCATTCCTTTTCGTCTTTGCTGTCTGTTAGTTCGGTATTAACGGCGAGCGCTGTCGATGTAAAGACATCAGGCCTCTAGCCGTGTTCTTAATTGTATAGTTTGTATCGAAAAAATAGCCAGCAAAGACGGAAAGGAATGACAAAAGTAGTTCAGTTATTGGCGGAAAAAATCCAAACAACGTAATTCTAGATTTATAGTTAATTTGGTTAGCCATTTCAACATGACTAGACTGACGCCTCAACAACACTTCGAAATGATAGAAATTGCGCCCAAATCCAGATTGTCATTGATCTCAATTTTCATTAGCGAAGTTTGTTTATGTCACTAAACAAAACTGTCGTATGTGGAGGAATGATATTAAAACATCGTTACATCTAGAAAAATTGGTTTATGGGCTGATAAAATCAGTGCTTCGTACTTCCTTAAATTCGATGCTGCTCAAAATGTTACAGTCCATGGTAATCTCTATACAGCCAAAATTACAAACTTTTTCATTCAATTGATGAACAACCATGATATGGACGAGCTGTGGTTTCAACAGTGCGACATAATATGTGACATGATTTATTCAAGGAAACTTTTGACAAGCACATATGTAGTTTCACATTTCGGACCCATGGAGTGGCTATTTGGCTTCCAAGATCGCATAATTTAAAGCTACACTATTTTAAGGGCGGAGATGTAAAGTTGCTAGTCTACACAAAATGATTAACCATTTTTAAGACAACGTTCGTTGCATAATTGTCGATGTGTGGGCGTAAATGTGAGAAAAAGTCATCAAAAATTGGACTTACTAAGTCCTCGGCGGTCATATGCCAGAAGTCATATTTTAAATTTTAATGCCAAAAGGTTATCTTTCCAGTAAAGTAAATTTTATGTTAATTAAAAAAAATATATATTTATTTAATTCCACTTCAAAGTTATATACCTCTATAGAAAACACTGTATACAATAAAATAATCGTATTACTGCCTGTGCAGCATATGCGAAAGTAGCTCGAAGGCTGATATTTTTTTGTTGATTTCAATTTATAATTGCAAGTGTAGATAACAACATTTCAAATTTTTGAAATCAAGCTTATGTTATTATTGTTAGTGAAAGATACCGCCTTAGTTGAATTAAAACCGGCGTTGAAATTTCTTGATAAGATTTACATCTGCACTAGGCTGTAAGCCTTAATCAGATAGTGGTCAAATCATTGGGAAAGAAAAGCAACGTCATTCATGCCTTAGGAAGCCGAGGACTAATTCTAGCAACAGGTCTTTCCTAGTTGCAATTTCAGCAGTTCCAAAGCAGGGTTTTAAACCCCTACTCCTTGGTCCAGAACATATGACTATCATGCTCACTGGATCTGGATCATTCACCCGTTGGTGTTATTAAAGGCGAGATGATCCCGGCCCACTTATTCAGTTCATGCGGGGGCCGCAAAACCATAACCACCACGATACTCCCGAAGGGCCAACCTCAATAATCAGTCAGAGAACAGCTAAAAGTCTAAAGAGACAATTTGTGGAAACTCTGGGGTTTTCTGATTTCCGTGAAAATAACGTGGAGCTTCCAGTTGGCACCCTGCTTGCCTTCGGGGGACTGGGCTCCCTTATACCAGCAGCACAAGTCTAGATGGTCAAGTATTCCATAAAGACCGATAAATGTGACCCCGGGGGGACCAGCGTTAAAATGTTTATTTTTACGCCAAGGCCGTCTAAAGTTCTTCAGTTTCAGTTGACTTATAGCCGGCACTATTTATGTTTTGTTTAGGAACAGCCGGCAATAATTTTTCATCGGCTTCGTTTTAATTTGTTATTGGCTTTTTATACCCAATAACATTTCCATTTTACCCACATATATTTAGGTGAAGTACCATCGCGTTTGCTGCTTCACATATTTCAAAATCTTACGAGATATCGCAATTTCTCTTTTTTCCTTTGTGGTTATAAGATATACGCTCCTGTCTTGTTTAACAGCGTACAAAAAAAAGCTTAACTTAAATAAAAGTTATAAATAAAGATTTTTTTCTTTATCCCACTGCATTTGCTCCTTGTACCAAAAATAAACGAAAACTCAACAACGAAACGAAACTCTTATATTTACCAAAAAAAAAAAACGAAATTATTTATATTAAAATGAAAATGCATTAAATCCATAAAACTTCTTCATTACGCTTTAAGGAAACTAAGGAAGAAACACAATGAAAAAAAAAACAAAAATTATAATAAAACAAACCATTCTTTTAAACACATAACACACCACCTTTCACCACCATCATTCACCACCCACCAGCAGCACTAAAACTTTTATAAAAATCTTACGTTTTTATATAATTTTTTTTTGTCTCTTATACATTTGCTTTTGCTGCTCCCTTTTAACCAAAAGAACTTTTGCTACCATGCTTTTGTTTAAGGTTCTTCTTACTTAAACATACACATACACACACACACACACACAATAGTATACTATTATTCACAGTAAAAGCCATGAAATAAGACAAGAAAAATATTGAAGGAAGCAAAAAAAAACGAAACGAAAAAGTTTTCCATGGCGGGTATACGCTGTATCCTTTTTTTGTATTTGTATATGTTTTTATTGTAGTCCTCATTATTATTGTTCTTGTTGATGTTGTTAGCGTTATATCTATTGTTTTTGTTGTTGTTGTTGCTGCTGTTTTATAAATGCTGCCAATATTGGGTGTCGTTAGCTGGCAATATTTTATAGTCCTGCTCCTTACCAACAATATGTTTATCAAATAAAACTCCCTTTAGAATAAATGACTAAATGAGAAATTGAACGAATGAATGAAGGAAAGCAGAATGCTGAAGCATATAAAAAAGAGAAAAAGAAAAAAAAAACTAAATATTCTTATTCTATGATGGCAGCGTAAATGTGCCTTCTTATAATATTGTTCGCCTGAAAGAAACATTTTCCACGTTGACAGCATACAAAGTATCCTTAAACCGTAACAATAAAAACGGGGCAACAAAATACATAAAACTCGTCCTTTAAAGGTTTATAACAAAGTAAGAAAATGCTTTAAAGAAATATATTTATTTCTATACACTTCTGTATACAAAATTACAAGAGACTACAGCGAGAACAGAATCGAAAGCAGAAAAAAATTGACTTTTAAAAATATAAAAATCTCATGCCAAACGTTAAAGTCTGAAGGAACAAAAAAAATTTGTATCCTTAAAAAAGGAAAAATCATTTTAAGACCAACAAATATCCTACTTTATCATACTGTTTGTTGTTTTTTTTTTAATATTTTTGTTGCTTCCATAAGACGATCAAATTTGGAAAACAAAACGAAAAAAAATGTTTACAAACACACACACACACACACACATCCATAAAAAACAACATCAAAATGATATGAAGATGAAATAAAATGAAAAAAGAAGACTATAGCCAAGTTAAAGAATTATTTAGGATTTAAATACATGTAAATTGCTAAAGGATCAAAACGACTTTGGAATACCCTTTTCGAATAGCTGCTGGTTTCCAGTTGTAAGACCAACTCTTTGAGGTCCTTAAAGCCTCTTAAGGATGTTTGCAATTCTTTTGCCTCTAAATAAAAAACTGTTGTCATTCCTTTCCCTGTTTGCTGGCTAACTGTTCGGTGTTAACGGCGAGCCCTTTCGATGTGATGACATACTTCTTAAGGCGTGTTCTAAACTACACTTTGAAGATGGACGGAGGGGAATGACAATAACCTCTTTAGAATATCAAAATGGATACTTAGCGGCATATTGATTTACTCACACGTAAATAATATTTATTACAACATGTAACACCCTGTTATTTACATATATTAATTATTATTATTAATTCCCTTAATACATCTTTAGTTAATTGTTTTTTTTTTTTTATTGCAAAATATTTAAATACAACACGTTTACACTTACACTGACAGTATTTTCTACACTGATGACATTGTCATCATTATTCAGTATAGGCAAGACAGTGCCTCTTCTTGTTCTCTGCTAGTTATTCTTATATTCTGATTGTTAAACTTAGTTCTTGGAATTTTATTGTAGCATGTTGCTGTTGTTTTGTGTTCATAATATTTCGTAAAAACTTCTTAATTTGTAAATAGACACAGTTTCCATCTCGTCCTGGCAAGATTTACAGAAATTGCCATTAACCATAAAAGGATGCTTTCTTGTAGAAAAATATACTAAGTGCAAGAAATTACGTTTTTCAAGAGCACTTTCTTAGATTTTATCAGAGCACATTACGTTATGTAAAAAAGATTAAGGAAAGCAATACATTCCACATTACGTTAATGTTCCAGGTAGGCAATAGAACTGGATACTCCACTGTCACTGATGAGTTGTTTACTGCCGCTTGTACGTTGTCGAGCAACTTCAATATAGCACTGCTCCAAACCTGAACATTGCATTTAATTTTCGGTTTGATAAATAAAACAAAGGAACTTCAATGGAAAATATACTTGCTCCACAATAGCTACGAAATTAGGTAAATATATCAGTGCAAGTGAGAGAGTGGTAAATATATCCGCGTAACGGTGCATAAACTCTTTCATATTGCAGCATACCAACACAACACACCGGGGACATCAACGGCTGCAATCTAATATCAACGCTTGTCAAATACAAACTTAACCACGCGGCTTGCTAATATTTAAGCAGAGGTCAACTAACATAAGGAATATTGTGGTTTAAGTTGAGAGGCGGAAAATTCAAAAAGCCGTAACTTATTGACTCTACTTGTAAAATTACGCAAATTATTTTTAATTGAAAAATCACATTGTTGTTCATTACATTTGGGATCCCACCCGGGGGCACATTTATTGGTCTTTAAAAAATACTTGACTATCTAAACCTGTGCTGCTGGGGTTATAAGAGAGCCCAGTCCCCTGAAGTCAGCAGTGGTACAACTGGAAGCTCCACGTTATTTCCACAGTAATCAGTAAGCCCCAGATTATCCGCTAATTGTCTCTTTAGACTTTTAGCTGTTTCTCTGGCTGATTATTGAGGTTGGCTCTTCGGCGGTATCGTTATGGTTGTGGTGTTGCGGCCCAATACAGGAATTGTTTAATGGTGGCCAGGGTCATCTCGCCTTTAATCACACCTACTGGTGAACGATCCAGATCCAGTGAGCATGCTAGTCATGTGTTCTGGACAGGAGTTGAATAGTCTCCAGCTCTTCAGAGAGGAGTAGTGGTTCTCATCCCTGCTCTGGAATCGCTGTAATGGCACCTAGTAAAGACCTGTTGCTAGAATTAGTCTTCGGCTTCCTAGCGCGTGAAAGGCTCTGCTTTTCATTCACAGTGGTTTGACCACCATCTGTTTAAGGCCCACGGCCAGGTGCAGATGTAAATCTTATCACGAAATTACATTTCGGACCCCCCCGCGGGCACATTGATAGGTTTTGACGGAATCTCACAGTCGTTACATGTGTCAACGGGGGTTAAAGGGAGTCCAGTCCCCTTCAAGGCTAGCAGGAACCAACTGGACAATTCCACTATATTTCCACGAGAATCAGTAAAGTCCCAGAGTTCAGCTATTTGTCTTTTTAGCCTTTTAGCTGTTGTCTGACTGATGTTTGAGGTTGGCCCTTCGGGAGTATCGTAGTAGTTGTGGTTTCGAGGCCCTCGCTTGAGTTGTGTGGGTCTCAATGAACACAATGGACGGTCCAGGTCCAGGTTCAGTGAGCATGACTGCGATTGTGTTCTTAAATTTTATTAAGCTTCATGCGTTCTGGACCAGGAGTTGGATAGTCTACAAATCTTCAGCAAGGAATGAGTGGCTGCGGCCTGCTCCGAGCTCTTGAAGTTGCAACTAGGAGTGACTGCAGGATGTACATATCTGAAGGCCTTCTAGGGCGAGGATGACGCTACATTTCATCCACAGTGGTATGATCCGCCGTCTGGTTATGGCTTACTCAGCTAGGTACGGACGTAAATCTTATCACGCATGTTATATTTGGGATTTTTTTCTGTTTTTGCTCGACACTATAAATTAGTGTCTAAGAAACATTATGTAAATCTTCTGAAGATAAAGTAACGAATGGATGGGAAAATTTGAGGTTAGGAAGTAAATTGGCTTAAAACGCAAACTTTCTTCTTTTGCTGAAGGCAATGTAAAGTAGAAATATGGGAATGTCGGACAAATAATCGCCTCTAGTATATCGGCAGACGTCCACTCAGCTTATAAAAACACATTTAGCAACAAAGCTTCACTTATCTCGTCTAGTCCATGCCGATTTTCATCTTTTAGAGTGTCAATGGTTTATTTGTTTACATAAAACTGGCTTTTTAAATGACGTGAAAGGCAATTTTCCATCGGCTTTAAATCACAAGAACGAAGTGGTCAATTAACATTGAGAAATTACGTGACCGAGAAATTTCTAATGCAATAAACAAATTGCTTGGGTAGCTCCGTGGTTTTTAACGCCATCTAGCTGAAAAGAAAAGAGAGTGATGATAACATTAGCCACAAAAAATCGAGAGAATTCACGTCAACGGCGTTTTCTTACTCATTTTTGAATAAAAAAGAGGGGAAGATGATGCCGCCTCACTTTCTTTGGGTGTTTTGCCTTTTCGAGAACTGTTTGTGGATTTTGTAAGTCCCATCTGCTATAATTTTGTTTGTTTACACAACCGCCTACTAGAAAATGAGACTTATCACTAAAGATGGTTTTGTTGAAATATTTGCGTTGGTTTCGTGTAGTTTTTTAAACAGCTAATGCGCAAACATTCGACATCAAAAATGGTCGGTGGATTTTAATTCTTAAACGTTTTGAACTTTATAAGCGTGAAGGTGAAGACCTTTATCCAAAGTGTTGCTTCCCAAATATTGCGAACGGAACAAACGATGATTGGATGTTCCAGGCTCATTTTCAAAAATTTTCTCTGCAGCGGCTATGCTTGTCTAACTGCAGCCTTTAGCTCAATTTTCGTTGAGAGCGCATTCGTTTGTGGTTGATTGGCCAGTGAAAAGCATTATGCTTTACAGGGAAAATTCGTTTTTTAGCAGAACAGTCTATATGTTGAATAAACTTCATCCAGTGGTCTTTTCTGTCGCTTTGAATGTAAGAAAATGCAAATAAAATGTCCACAAACACTACAACCTCTTTCCTTCTCCCAATAACCTAATTTCCTAATTCTGGCACAATGTATTGCATGTGATTGCTGGTCTAAAAAAAAACTACGAGTGTAGTCTACTGTCAGCAACATACCATGAGCTTCGAATTTAGCGATTAAACTACGCACAGTGGTCTCAAAGGAGCGGAGAAAAACTGCTTAAAATTGCCGTAGTAATACATGATAATAAATTGTTACGAATAAGCGATTTGGCTCAAGAGTGTAACGTGTAGTGCTTAAAATTTCCATACTTTTACTGCAAAGTGTGACAGCTTAATTCTTGACATTTAATCATTTGACAAGCAATTTACTTTCTAACCTGAAATTTACCCACCACTTATTAATATTTTAATACTTTAATAATAATTGTTGAACTTTTAATTTTTAACTTAAGATTCTGTCTGCTAAATAAAAGCGATCAATGTTATTAAGCTTGGAGCTTAACTCGATAGTACCCGATAGTACTTTCAAATGATTAAATTAAATTCTGTGCTCAGTTTTTAGATAAAAACTTTAATACGGAAGAAATAAGTGCAAATAAGAACATTTGCTAAACACTCTCACTGAATTTGATGTTAAACATTTGATGGTTTGACACCTGCTTAAGAGAGCTTTCAAAAATATACCTAATACAAATGTTTGCCAACGAACTGCTAATTTGAAGTGATTTTTGTAAGTTTGTAGCGAATCGCACATAAAAAAATTTTTGAAGAAACCATGCACACACACACAAACTCACGAGCAAACATAAGCGTATTTATTCATGTATAATGAAGAAAGCACGTATTAGAAAAAAAAGTGTGGAAAACAATTCAAACATGGCTCCTACCAAACAGACAGGATATACCATACGTGTGTGTGTGTTTATAAGTTTTTTGTAAATGTATGGTGGCATTATAAATCTTTAAACGTATTCTGAATAAAAATGAAATTGTAAATGTATACAGTCAATAAACATACAGATTAACAAACACACACACACACACTCAAACATATATACATACACATGCACTAAATACACCTCTACATTTTTATCAAGGATGCTATTACTACCACCATATTAAGTTGTATTTTTTTTATTTTATATAAAATACATTTTTAAATATACAAATATACGAGTGTGTGTGTGTGCATGTGTGTGTTTGTATGTTTTTTTGTTTTTTTGTTCTTCTTTCATTTTATTTTATACAAATGACATTCTATAATACTTGATTTCTTTTCTGAGTTTCTAGTTGTTTTATTTTTTTGCTTCTTTTTGCCTTTTTTTTAATAACCTTCTTTTAAACTGCTGTAAAAATATAAATCTGTGTGTTCTATTGTATATAACACTGTATGTGTGCGTGTGTGTGCTTATTTTTTATATTAAGGTTCATGTCTTAAATACTTGATAGAAGCGCCATAGATGGAGAACAATGAATGCTGATGTTCTACTCTTATGTATGATTGTCAGTGCAGCTGCGTCTGTAAATATATTTTCTTAAATAATTTTTTATGTCTTGATTTTTTTGTCGTTCGTTCGCTTTTTTTTTTGTTTTTTTGTTTTTTGTTCGCACTTGTATGCGAGTAGCAAACCAAAGTGATTTTATGTTTGGGATCTTGAATTAATCTTTTCTCGGTTTTTATCACTATTCTGCTGTTGTGGTGGCATTATTTTTTTTTAGCAAGTATTTTTTCAACAAAGTTTTTCTTTTTCTTTAAATAATTCGAAACGAGTAAAGCAAGGCTTTTTCTACCAGCATATTTTTTTAGCATATTTGTTATATAACAAAAAAAAAATAAAATTATTGGACCCAAAAAGAAAATTGCTTAAAGGAAAAACGTCTTGAGCAATATGCTCAAGTTTAGCAGTGACTGATTTAAGATATTTAATAATTTTATAACAGCAGCACAGCAGCTAGAGAAGATTGAATACGGAAAATAACTTTTGTAAAAAGTGTTATATTTTATCTTAAACATGCCTAACAAGGAAAGGCTAAACAGAAATTTTTTTGAAACCCAAAAAATGAGGAATATATTTCTTGCTTAAAAAGTAAATTTTTTTAAAAACGTACTTTTAAAATAATTGATAAAAGTTACTTATTGCATAAAACAAAATATGGGTTTTATAGAAAAAGTTTAAAATTTTCACCAACTTTTCTTTTAGAGACAGCTATAATCAAGAATATTTTAACTTCAAAAATCACTTCAACTCCAAAATTTAATTTCTCGAATGTTCATATATATCGCAAGAATTTCATTTTTTTTTTTAACAAACTATCACATGATTTAACAGTTTATTTTTTTTTTTTCGAAAAATATCACTTTTTACCCAACCTAGACATTCAACCTGGGTATCATACTGAGATATGGAGATAAGTACTACCGTTCTATTTTTCTTTGGAACATAAGATCACATACTAATGTTGGTGCTAAAGCCAAAAGTTCGTGACTCAACTTCTCTTCCTATTGGATTAGCAAAATCAGTCGAAACAAATGTTCTTCTTATGTTTACTTTTTTTTTTTAAAGAGAAGTAGCACTTCAGGCAACAATGCCTATTTAGTTAAGTACCGTGCTACATTCTTTAGGAAAGGGATAGAGAAAAGATGAAACAGGTGGTGAAAGTAGAAGGATAGTCGGAAATTAACTGTCGTATATAAGACAAGCACAGCGACCAGTGACTATGCCTTCATCGCTAAGCAGCCCCACCGACAGTCAATTTTTATTTTTGTAGTGAAAAAAAACCAAGGTCTTTGTTGGGAATCGAACCCACAATACTGACAAGCTAGTACACTACCTACTAGCCTACAGGGGCACCTAATGTTTACTGTGCTCGATGTGGATAAATTATAGTTTAACATCAAAGTCGAGGTCAAATTGTACCTTGCAAAAAATTTGCTGCACATGATGCTTAGCCCACTTCCACGTAATATTTTGCAACACAAATCTTTCACAATACGTTCGCCTTGATTTTTTTTCTCCTTCTCTAGAAGGCGCCAACCCAGTATAGACCTGTCCACTAAGTTGATAACAAGTTAGAGTGTCACAAGTCCACTAAATCTTAATGCCATGTTTTAACGGTTTTCAGGGAATATACGGCGTGAATCCAGTGCCACCACAAAAGGGAAAAATTTGCTCATTAACAGTGATGTGGGCTCCTGCTTCAAAGCTTTCTATTTAACATAAAAAATATGTCAGATAGAGCTGCTGCTTTATCAATTTGCATGAGATACTGCCGAATATTACCATTAACGAATCTGATATAATGACTAATATCCCAAAAACGACAAAGACTCATCGATGCACGATATAAGTGACGGGATTTAGTTTTCTATAAGTCAGATGTGTGGACGAAATTAGTATGTGTTATTCCAGCTAATAAAAGTCTTCCCAGATAGGCATCAAATGTTAATGTGGTAACAGGTTTCTATATACGCATTGACCTTTTTGCGTTTTCTATATATGCTCAAGTTCACAGCACTGTTTTGCTTTCCTATTGGTTTCTCGAATTATGACATCACCCATTTCTTCAGACGTCATTAATTTTAATGTACTTATAATGCTAAGATCTGCTGATTTACATGTTCATTTTTAGTTTTTGAGCATTCAATGCCAATGATTCTACTGGATCTATTTCAAACTTTGTATCCGAATCTCTTTTAGCATCAGAGTCATCAACACTTGCACTAATAGCAATGGTTTCACCGTCTTCAAATGAAGTTCCACATATATCAGCTTTAGTTATTCAGTTCCAAAAGTTCTTCCAATTTATGTATTTCTCCTTGTCTTCCAAGCTTACCCATTGTAATTGGCGGAGACTTAACTATTATCCATTAGCATTTTTTTTATAATTTTAACAAAAAATTCCTTTTTTGGCAAAGTTTCAACTTTTTTTAATTTAGTAGTTTTTTTCCCAAAATGCCACATGTCGTCATAGACTGTCACATTTCTCGCACAATGTCGCATTTATTACCAAAATTTACTATTTAGCAAGATAGTATTACACATTTTACGCAAAATTTTACTTTATTTAAAAATATCTTTAGATTCCTAAGATGTGAATTTTTTTTAAATTTGTCTCTTCCAAAATGTGACTTTTTTCTCAATACATCCCTTTTTTTAGCAAGATGTTACTTTTTCACAAAATCAAACAAACTTCTTTAGGTGCCCCTGTAGGCTAGTAGGTAGTGTATTAGCTTATCAGTCTGGAGGTTGTGGGTTCGATTCCCAGCAAAGACCTTGTTTTTTTTCACTACAAAAAAAAAAAAATTGACTGTTGGTTGGGCTGCTCAGCGATAAAGGCATAGTCGCAGACCGCTGTGCTGTCTTTATACGGCAGTTAATTTCCGACTATAATTCTACTTTCACCACCTGTTTCATCTCTTCTCTATCCCTTTCCTAAAGAATGTAGCACGGTACTTGACTAAATAGGCATTGTTGCCTGAAGTGCTACTTCTCTTTAAAAAAAAAAAATTCTTTAAGAAAACCCATATTTTTGTTTTAAAAAAAATATTTTTTTTTTAATTTAATTTGCTTTTGCGAAACATCAAATTAATTGTGAAAATACAGATTTGCGCATGAAAATAATTTTGTCGTAAATTGTGACAATTTTTTACAGCACTTTTTCTTTGGAAATAATTCGATAGCTCTGGAACAAACTAAAATATCCCAATAAAATTTCACAGAGGCCAAATAGAGGTATTCCTGAATTTTGTGTAAAATTGCGAAGCTCCTACAACTTAAGTGTATGTTCTTTATACAAATAGAGGATATGAACAGAAAGCTTATAACTTCAAAATTAACAATTTATTAACACTTTTTTACGCATCGCATTTTTTAGATGTCATTTACCTTTAAAACTGTAAATTTCACCTCAAAAACGCTGTTTAAAAAAATAATATATAGAACTTGAGTTGCCATAAAATCTTAACGTATCGAGATATTCTCACAAAATTTTTAAGCAATATATTTAAAAGAGTCTTAAAGGAATGGTAAAACAAAATTGTAATTTTTTTATTTAAACACACAAATTGCGTAAACAGGGGAAATTAGTTCCAAAAATTGTTGTTTTTTTTTAGAAAACACTGGCTTTGTTAACTATGAAGCTGTCAAATCCTTTTGGAAAGATATAGCCAAGATATGGAACCTTAATAATCTGGTTACTTTTTTCCATCGGTGCTTTATACACCGAGGAATTTTAATGTAATTCATAAATTTGTTTTAAAATTAGCTATTGAATCGAATAGTGATAAAGGGTGAGCCACTACAATTTTTGACGCACTTTTTCTTGCATTTGGATTCGATTTAGGTTGTCTTTAAAACGTCAAAAAAAAATTTGCGGTACCAAAGTTTCAATTGTATAAGCAAGAAAACCTTGCCACCTTTTCGGGGAAAATCCTAAAAAAACGGACGTTTTTACATTTTCCCAATTTAGACACCTGTAACTTTTTAACGAAACATACTATCAGAATCAAATTTACTACTGCCTTTTTATAAATTTTATCAAAAATACAGCAAATGTCTTTGAATAATAATAACGAACATAATTAAGTGCACCACGTCAAAAATACTAAATTAAGGTGGGCCAAAAATTAAAAAAAACTATTTTCTAGCCCGCTTTTCTCTTAAACTAAAAGAAGTAACTTAGACGTGTTATTGCATTTTTTGTAGATATTTTTAAGATTTATTTAAGTTCAAGAACTCAGCATTTTATTATTAAAAAAACTTTTTATGATATTTCCAAAAAGCTGTATGCCCGCGGTAGCCAACTTTGGGGGCAAACCCAGATGGCTGCCTTTATTTCAGGGCGTCGATCGTCCTTATACCACTGCTTGGTCTTTATGATATTTCTTTAGGATATCTTAAGTGGTTTATGGGCTACAAAATTATTTCCATAACAAACGGTGCGCTGACAATTAACTTTTCTTTACCAAAAGTTGACGACGCTTTTTTCATGCAAGTGAATTTTCCCCTTAAAAGATATTTAATTTTTTTTTTAATTACAGAAATTTTTTAAAAAGGGTTTAGTATTCACAAAAACCTTTTATTTTCGGTAAAAAGTTTTGTTTTTACAATAATTAGTAGTAAATAATTAATAAATAAAAAATAAATGCTTTTGTGCAAAAACTCACACAAAAGCTACTTTGCCAACCGAAGGAGAGCATTTTTACAAAAATGATAAAATAAAAAAATTTTTATTTTTATTTTAACTCGACCTCTTTTTATTTATATTAAATAAATATGTTTTAATCTTTTAAATGGTATTTTTTTATTAAATTTAACTATATATTTTTTCAATATTCCGCTTTCTTCAGGAAATTAATTTTATAACAACAAAAATTATTAACAATTTTTTTTTTGTTTTTTTGAAAACTGTTAATTATTTTTTGTTGTTATAAAATTAATTTCCGAAATACTGAAAAAATATATAGTTAAATTCAATTAAAGAAACCATTTAAAAGTTTAAAACATATTTATTTAATAAAAAAAAAATAAAATAATTGCTGATATCTGAAATGACTTTTTCAAACACAAGATTTTTTTAAAAGGAAATCCTGTTAAAACTTAAATTTTTAACTAGCGTTTTGATAACCAAATTCACATTAACTGCAACGTAACCTTGAAAAAAAAAATTGTTAAGCAAAGTTAACTTTTAATTAACATTCAAAATAAAATTTTTAAAATTTTAATTTTCTTTTTTTTTTGTAAATTAATTAAAAAAATTTGATTCAAACTACCTCAAATATTCTTCCGAACCGCCATGACATCTTAAAGAAACATCCTTTGTGGATGCATTTTTTGTTTATTTCAAATCTACAACAACACTTAACTTTCTATAATACTGCTAATGTTCTATCAAATCGTGGATGGAAAATTTTATTCACCGATGAATCTAGATCAAATGACATTACTTGCTTTGCTGTTATAGATGTAGATGGTTTTGATCATTGGACACGGTCTTCCCAATAACTACCTCAAGCTTAAGGCCCAAGTGTTAGCTATATATACAGCAGCCAAATTTGTAACTCAAAACTCCAACAAATTTGTTATAGCCTCCAATAGTCTCTCGTCTTATTTGCTGATTAAGAATACCTTGCACTATTCACCTCTGATCATGAATATTAGAAACATTACCAAAAAAAAAAATTCTAACAAAATCACGTTTATGTGGGTTCAATCGTACGTTGGAATACTAGGGAATGAACAGGCCAATGTCGCGGTTACGCAAGTAAAACATATGTCTTTACACTGTGTTCAGACATTTGATAATAATGACATTTTTAATTTAATTTCAAACTCCCAAAGAAGGGGGAAGCACATGCCTACAAAAATTTAATCCAAGTGGAAAATAACCAAACTGCCCTAAAACATGTCCAAGCAAGATTTTCGGACGAGTATCAAATTTATTACAATACTAGCAAACCCGGAGAACTTCATCCGCTTCGTGAGGGATACCCCACACCACGTACTGGTGCCGTTGTAGTAAATGCTATGCATCAGAGATGGCGCTGTTTTCCTGCTTTTCACTTGAAGTTGTTCCTGAACCTCATGGAGCCCGAGACCTTTCCAACTAATGCAAACCGTGGAAATCGGTTCGTGCATTCTGAAGTTATAGCGTCAGGAAAGAAAACACGACCTATTTTTAAGAAGATTGCTGTATCTCCGTGAATAAAAGGAATTTCGCAAAAGTAAGCATAATTTGGGATCGTCTATAAAAAATCGATTTTTATATGAAAATTTCACAAAAAATTTAAAACCCGGCGAACTCCGTTTCGCCACCAAATGGCTTCGTTTTTTGTAAGCAAAAAATGAAAGTGAATCCAAAGTTAATACTGAATCGAAACGTTATACGTGTCCGCAAATTATCCGTTTCATTGAAGTGCTCTTTGGTAAACCACATTTTTTGTTTTTTGGTCTGACGTTAACACAAACAAAGCGGATGCTTTCCCAACTCGTGAACATGCAACGTATAGCTGCCCATGTGAAAAACAACGATTTTCTAAATTTATCCCGCAAACACTAAGCGATTGGCCTTGCGAATTGTTAATTGTCATTGCAAACGCAAGGCGAACCGAAAATTTCAATCGTTTGAAGTCAAACGGAAGATCAATCGGAATCATTGGTATTTGAGGATTATATACATTTTCACCTGCGTACTTTCCGTTAATAATGGTTGCCTCAATCAAATTCGCCATAAGTCTTTTCACCACAAGTCGAGTACCGTTGCAAAGTCGTGGTGGATTCAATATCATAATAACTATACCAACTTTGAGTTGCAAGTTATGTGGTGGAAATCCTAGTAACTCCAGAGAGTTCAAAAACTCCGTTGGATAATTTACTGCATCATTGGGTTTTGTTATGGAATCAACGGATTTGTATGTCACCAAATCGCCACCGAATGAATGGTGAAATTTAGTGCGTGTACAACATCATTATTCTTTGCGGCGAGAATTGCTCCTTGACTTAACCAACCATAATTCTGATAATTCTCACTAATGTTAGGGAAAACATTTTCAATAAAAGCTAATTGAGAGTCCACAAATCGGCAAAAGTCGTTGGTAAAAGTAATTAATGCAGCTGTCCCTTCAAATTATGTTTTTCCATTTCCAACATCTAGCAATTGTTTGGAAAATTTTGCAGCACTTTGATCATTTGAGGTTGAACTCTCATATTAGTGGTTAACGGTAATGTTTTTACATTATTCCACGAAGGTGATGCCTTCAGGCAAACATTCAATTTATCTGCAGGCATTGCACGGGGAATTACTGGCAAATAAGCATAATTTGGGTTCACCTACTTTGCTATAAACCTCACGGAGTTTGCGACCTTTCCATCGAATGCAAAACCGTGGAAATCGGTTCGGTTAGCGACAGGTATTAAAACCCGACTTATTTTTATATTATAGATTAAAACAAATCTCTTCCAACTTATCCAACCATCGAGCAGTTTAAAAAATATTGACCATCACAGCCTTGATATTTTTCATAAATTCACAAATTGTAAAGTTCATCTGTTTATGGGACGAAAGCCTTAGTAGACAGTTCTCTTCTCCTTTGTTAAATTCTTTAATTGTTTTTTTGTTATTAATACAATTTATTATCAATAAATAATAAAGTAAATTTTAGTTGCCATCCTTGCAAACAATGAAGAAGGTTTTAATTTTTTCCAGACATATTCGACATTTATTAATGACGTTCGTATCATATATTGACGTATAAATTTGTATTTATTTACTTTTTGTAATACTCGCATTGCGTTACTTATTTGTATGTGTAAAATTAAACCAAAGTTAATAACAGATTAGTACAGATTAGAATACGGCTTAAGAATGATGTCTTCACAATGAAAGCGCTCACCGTTTATACCGAACAAACAGCCAGCAAAGATGGAAAGTAATGACAAAAGTACCAAATTGATTAACTTATCCCCCACATTGACTTGTCAAAAACAAACAAAACTATCATTTATAAATATTTCTAAAAAATTATTATTATTAATAAGTAGCCAAAACAAATTACACATAAATGTGCTAAAGTTGTCTTTCTATTCACAAAGTATAAATTCAAATCTTAATAAAAAAAAAGCATAAAAATATTCAAATAATTTAGTGTTATATAATTCATTAAAACTTTGTTTCTTTATTACATTCTGAGCTCAATATTAATACATATTTGTATGTGTATGTGTATTAAGGCATATTTGAAGAGTAAGCGTGTTGAACATAAACAAAAAACTACCGTCCCCTAGAGAATTTTAAATAATAAAAATAAATAAATTTAATAACGAATGACATAAAACCTCAACTCAGTTTCATGTTTTTGTTATTTGTGTTAATGCTTGTACACTCATAAAAATGTTCCGTAGAGTTGTAACTTTTTTTATAAATTTAATTTGAGGAGCTCTACTTTTATTTCAAATACATCGTGGTCGTTTAAGTGCGAGTATGAAGAGTAAATTTATTTGGCTTAAAATTTAAGCCGCTTACGACCGCTTAGAGACATACGAAGTGTTAGCAGAGACATACGAAATGTTGGAATGTCTCTTAATTATTGCAATAGAAATTGTCTTCATTTCTACACTAAAGTTCTTTGTGTACCCAACAGTAAGTGGATTTAATAAAACGCTTCATTAAATCAGAAGGGCATTGAAGTTCTGGCAACTTAAATCGAAAAAATATAAATCACAAAAGCAGATCATTCTCGCAATGAAAAATTACGTTTTGTTTTAATGTTTTAGTGACATTGATTATCGAAAAATGGTTTGATTGATTTCAAGAAATGGACCTGTCATCTGACGGAGAATTTCACTTCTCGATGATTTCCTCTAGGGCCACGTAAATTTACCTCCTTATTCTAATAAACCAACAACAATTGACTACTGACGGCCAACATTGTTTATATTATTCGTAGCATACGGCAAGCAAGGCCTAAAAAACTGGCCCTAAATTAGGCCTCCAAATTTCGTTCTTAGGTTCTTATGCCACGCGTTACTCAGTGTGTCTCATATTGTTCACTCTTTGGCCCTCCTTCAAGTTTTTCGACGATTTATTGTTTGCTTTTATTTGCCTCTAAGAAAATCTCGAAGCCACCCATACCACAACATTATATGAGTTTGATGACATTCTCCCTCGGGGGCACATTTAAATGTTTTGACGGAAATCCACCGTCATTACATATGTCTTCGGGGGTAAAAGGGAGCCCAGTCCCCTTCAAAGCTAGCAGGAACCAACTGGACAATCCAATATATTTCCACGGGAATCAGTAAAGCCCCAGAGTTCCGCTATTTGTCATTTTAGCCTTTTAGCTGTTCTCTGACTGATTATTTAGGTTGGCACTTCGGGAGTATCGTGGTGGCTGTGTGTTTATAGACCCTCCTTTGAGTTGTGTGGGTCAAATCATTCACAATGAAGACAATGTATGTACCAGGTTCAGTGAGCATTATTCCCGTTGTGTTCTTAAATTTTATTAAGCTTCATGCGTTCTGGACCAGGATTTGGATAGTCTCTTCAACTCTTCAACAAGGAGTGAAGGTTGCGGTCTGCTTCGGGCTTTTGAAGTTGTAACTAGGAGTGACCGGAGGATATATGCCTTCTAGAGCGAGGATGATGCTACATTTCATCCACCATCTGATTATGGCTTACACAGCTAGGTGCAGATGTAAATTTTGTCACGTATTCCAATGAGATTTGAAATTCTTAAAGAAAAGGGTGTTTCAACAAGAAGTTGTTTTCTAAAATAAAACAAAACCGAATTAAGATGATTAAAATTTTAATTGTGTTACGAAGTGAAAAGATGCGTAATTAAGAATAACAAATGATACCTGGCAAATGGCAACCACGAGCACAACCACGCTGACAGATGTCGATTCATTGCTCAAAGTTTTTAATAACTTTTTGGCAAAATAGTGGTCCGTTAATCATATCACGGATTTTGAAGATTGAAATCGATTCGTTGGGCTCCGTATAGACTCTATCCTTAACATAGCAGCTCAAAAAATAATCCAGTGGTGTTAAATTGCTCAATTTGGCTGACTACTTAAGTGCTGATTGTCGTGCCTTAATGCGATCGGCACTAAATTGCGATTTGCAATAAATTGATTGTTTCATTGGCTGTGCGACATGTAGCACCTTCCTTTTAAAACAACATGTCAGTGATATCCATGTGGTCAATAATAGGCCAAAATGGAGTAGTTAGTGTCTCGCGATAGCGTGATCCATTGGGACTGTTACCGCATTTCCAGCTTTATTTTCCAAAAAAAAGAAAAAAAAGTTCCAATCTCGCCTCTAAACCACATAGTGTATTATACGGTGGCACGTTAAGCCTGCAAAGGCTTCCTAATAATCGCTCTAGGATTTTCAGAAACCTAAATGCGACAAGTTTGCTTGTTGACATACTCTGAAAAGTGAAAATGGACTTCGTCTGAAAAAATGATTTTTGCAGACAAACCAGCCGGTTGTTCCCGAATGAATTGAGCAAATCTACGGCGATGTGGTAAAGGGTCGTTCGGCTTCAATTCTTGCATGAGTTAAACCTTGTAAGGCTTCAAAGTAATATCCTTACGCATTGAAATCTGCTTCAACACTGTGGCTCACGGCTGTAAGGTTTTCAGTTGAGCGAGCCGTTAAAAAACACTCGTTGGAGCTCCCACATATTGTATCGAGTCTTTCGACTCAATTTTAACGACAAAATTCTTAATGGCGGTCTCAGAAGGACGATTATTTTATCTGAAAATATCACGAACTACAATAAATGTAACTTTAACAGAACCACCACTATGAAGATTGAAATTATTTTAGTGCGATTTCCGTGCGAAATTGATCATTTTTGCAGACAAACCAGCCGGTTGTTCCTGAATGAACTGTGTGAATCTATGAATGGTCGGTCGACTTCAATTCCTGCAACAGTTGAGCCTTGTTAAGCTTCAAATCAAACCCTTACGCAAAATTCGCCATGTGGTGGTTTTAACAACCCCAGTTATTGAGAACGTCTAGGTATTAACAAATTTGGATTGGCTTCAACACTGTGGCTCAGGATTGCGATGTTTTCAGTTGAACAACCCAGTCGATCTCGAATTGGTGTTCGCACATTTTGTGTCATGCCTGTAGACTCATATTTAATTGTCCGAAAATATAAAAAATTATACGAAATGTAACTTTAAGAGAACAACAATTTTCATTTAATGCGATTTTCGTGTGAAATTGTCTTCAGTGTAACAATTGCCAATGCATCCACTAAAAATACGTCAAAAAACCAAACTGACAAAATTATCATGTTGTTGGTGTTGCCACAATTGAAAAACAAATTTCTTGTTGTGAGACCCGACATATCGATGTGGTTTACGCTGTAGCTTCGTGTGTAACCAGTCAGTCAATTTTGTGATCAGCTCAGTCATGACGCACTGCTGTTTTAGTTGTTTTTTCTCGCAAATTCAAACTCCTTTAATGTTTGGAACATCAAATTTCTTGCCCTACTATATAGGTGCCTAGGTTAGGCTGATAGTCTCTACACAGCAAGAAATATATAATCAAAATAATACCAACACAAATTTGCACTAATATATATTAAACAATGTTATACTCAACGGCGTTGTTGGTGCAGCGCTTTTGGTTGCAAAACTATAAGAAGATTTAAACTAATTTTTGATCTGTGCCAATAGCATTAAAGGGCTGCTTATAAAGTGTTACAAAATCTTTTCTAAAGATTAAACTTAATTCATTATAATTTTTGTGTAAAATATTAATGATTTCAAAGGAATTTTTTCGTTTAAAAGTCAGTGGTAACACTGTTTGGTATAGAAATCTCACGTATTCAAAAGTTGCAGTCATTATATGAAAGCAATTTAATTCTATGGACTAACCGTTGTTTTGTTCAATAATGACAGTCATATGTCGTATGATCAGTAAAATGTTCTGCTAGGATAATAACAAGCTTGTTAATCATTTTCTTCTGCTGTTGTAAGTTTCAGAAGCTTACCTTAATTTACCTACCGTAGCTACACAAAAATTATTTTCCTCCGACTGATTCCAATTCCGGGAGATTTTAACTGATATTGGTTGTGGTGGGATATGAACTAATGGCTTCTGTTTACGAAAAACCCCTCCAAGGTTTGCTAGCTCTACCTTTTTGTTCTATTGTCCTAGTTTAGGCTTGCTAGCGATGGAAGTAACAACTTATTTGTGCCTGGATTTTCCGACGGGGCTAAAATTACTTTTATTTGTGTACGGTTTTCCGTCGACCCTCGTCAAATTTGGTTTGTGAACAAACCGGTTTCGGCTGTTTGCCATCTACGAAAAGAACACTGAAGATAGCAAACAGCCGAAACCGGTTTGTTCACAAACCAAATTTGACGAGGGTCGACGGAAAACCGTACCCAAATAAAAGTAACAACTTATTTAGCTATTTTCCTTCTAGGGTAAGAGTGGATCAAATATTTTTAACAAAAAAATTAACTTCTGTTTCTACCGGGTATAAAAATTCGTAACAATATTGTCGTATTATCCTATTAACCATCATTTCACTTAACATTATTTCGGTGTAACATATTTAATTATTTACAACAACAACACAAACTAACGTTTATCAATATGTAAGTAATATTTTTTAACTTGAGTTGAATTTAACACGCAAAAGTATAAAATGATTTTAAATTTTTATTATACGATAAATACAAATAAAATACCACCCACTTTTTGTATCTTTTTCTATTTATTGGTTTTATGAATAAATAAACAAAGTTGTGCGCGCCCCTTAAAATAAAGTTGTATTGTATGTCTGAAACCAATATAAATGCCCCCAAGTTGCTATAATATTATACGATTATTACTTGCTCTCGTACAACAATATTAGGAAATGTAACAACACAAACATATTTAGACATCATGCCAACGTTAAATGCGACGCGTCATCAGTTATTGTAAGACAGGAAAATGTAAAAGCGAAAAATTTGTTCTTTGTGTTGTATATTTACTTGCATTACGAAATACTTACATAAGTATGGGTAATTGAGTGTGTAAATGTTAGGAAATTCATACTGTGTAATGGAATAATTATATACAAGAATTTGTTTTTCTAACCTTAAAAAATAGCTCATGTGGATTTGATGAACTTAAGTAAACATTCACCCATTCTCTTCCGTTCTCCTTCTCCCTCTATCCCTCTCTTCCTTTCGCTTACTCTTAAAAATACATTAAATTATAATACCATTTTAAAGCATTATGCTTTAGAAATATCATGTTGCTTAACTGATTGCAAATAATGTCATTATAGATCATTTCGCAAGTCTTTAGAATGTTTGCTAAATAAGATATCCACTAGTTCGAAAATCACCGTGGTCACAAAATGTTGTTTGTTTCTTAAAACGACCAAGTTTAGTACAAAAAAACATGTTTTGTAATTCTTTTCGTGTCACATGACCCAATTTACAGATTTTATTTGATTCCTAGAAATCTGTTATTTTATACCCAAAATCCCCACAGAGATATCACTATTTTAAAGCATGAATATATATATATGGCCTTATTTGTTTTGTATTTAATTTAATTTTCTAAAATCTAACATAGCTTCACATATTCTTAATTCCGCTGTTTCACCCAAAATTTTTCAAAAGATCTCTTGGATCTTATCCAAATTTTTGCTAAAAATATCCCCAAATTATTTGTAACTGGAATCGAATATATTGTTTATAGTTAAAAAATGAGTTTCGATACCAACCGTTTTAGTTTTTTCCCCTTCATAACCTCAATCCCTTAAATCTGAAGACAAGCACGATGAATCAAATTTAAAGATTTCAATCTGAAGTGGTGTATTTGCTGCCATATTTTAAGACTTATAAATAAAATAATTAAAATGCAATAATAAAATTAAAACAAAATCTAAATATCCAAAATATTCTTAAAATATTTAAATTTCCCTCACAAAAATGAAAACGGTAAAAAATAGATGACATCGATAACCATAGTGTCACAGTAAAATAAAATTTAGAATTTACGTGCTTATATTTCCAATCAAGGAATCCCCTTCTTTTAAAACGCGATAAACCTAACGATATGAAATTATCGTCCGTATTCTGGTAAACACTTGTTGCTTTAAATTGGCAATTACAATTTGAAACGGAGAAATATGTTGGCAGAAATCGTAGTTCCTGAAAATCTGGCACCCTCAAGTAAGTGTGGGCAAATTTGAAGTTAGGAAGTAATTTGGCTTAAAACACACATTTTTTTGACAACTTGAGTTTTATTAGTACTTTGATAAGGAGTCGGGCATCTTTAAAACGTCGGCGGACTTCTGCTCTCTTCACAAAATTTTGCTACATATTCTGCAGCAATTCTTCGTTATCTCGTCAACGAAGCGGTGAATTTTATCTTTCAGAGCATAACCCCCCGGGGGCACATGCGTGATAAGATTTATATCTGCACCTGGCTGTAAGCCTTAATCAGATGGTGGTCAAATCAGTATGGAATGAAAAGCAACGTCATTCTCGTCCGAGGAAGCCGAAGACTAATTCTAGCAACAGGTCATTCTTAGTTGCAATTTCAGCGGCTACGAAGCAGGATCGCAAAGCAATACTCGTTGCTGAAGACTTGGAGACTATCCAACTTCTGGTCCATAACACATGAATAACATGCTCACTGGATCTCAGTAAAGGTGAGATGGTCGTGGCCGCCTAATCAAATTCATTAGGGGCCGTAAAACGCACACCCACCATTAAACTACCGAAGGGCCAACGTCAATAATCAGTCAGAGAAACAGTTAAAAGGCTAAAGAGACAATTAGCGGAATTCTGGGGCTTACTGATTGCCATGGAAAAAACGTGGAGCTTCCAGTTGACTCCCTGCTGCCTTTAGAGAACTGGGCTCCCTTATACCCCCAAACGACACAAATCTAGATGGTTAACTTATCCCCCTCAGGGACACAACTGTGTGATTCGATTTACATCCGCACCTGGCTATGTAGCCTTTATCAGATGGTGGATCTAACCACTGCATGATTTGGAATGTCATGCTCGTCCTAGAAAGCCAAAGCTATAATTCTATGCAACAGAAACCTTCTAGTTGCAACTTTAATGATTCCGAGCAGGGCTGCAAATCATCACACCTTGCTAAAGAGTTACAGACTTTCCAACTCGTGTCTAGAACACATGTCTAGCATGCTCATTGGACTGGATCATTCACTTTGCGTGTCATTACCAGTGAGATGATTCTGGCCACCATAATAACCATCATACTGTTATGGGGCCGCAAAACCAAAACCACCATGTTACTCCCATATAGGGGCCAACCTCAATGATCAGCCAGAGAACTATTAAATGTCTAAAGAGACAAATATCGAACTCTGGGGCTCACTGATCCCCGTGGAAATAAAGTGAAGCTTCCAGTTGACTCCCTGCCTATCTTCAGGGGACTGGGCTCCATTTTCCCCCAGTTGCACAGGTCTAGATAGCTGTTACGTACTATAAAGACATTAATGTGCCCGCGGGGGGTCCTTCTCAGGGACACAATTTTATGTCTTAATGGAATCTCACTATCAAGATATGTGTCATCTGGGGGTATAAGGGAGCCCAGTTCCCTAGAGGCTAACAGGAGCCAACTGGGTAACTCGACTTTATTACCACAAGTCAGTAATCCCCAGAGTTCAGCTTTTGCTGTTCTCTGACTGATTATTGAGGTTGGCCCTACTGCGATTAACGTGGTGGTTGTGGTTTCGCAGGCCCTCATGAAGTGATTAAGGGGCCAATATCAACTTTTTGGATTTTTGACTAACAATACATGGTGAATGATCCGGGTCCAGTGAGCATGCTATCTCAGGTGTTCTGGACCAGGAGTTGGAAAGTCTCTGACTTTTTAGCAAAGAGTGGAGGTGCTGGCTTTGCTCCACGCTTTCGAAATTGCAACTAGAAAGTTCTGTTGGATAGAATTGTGCTACGGCTTCCTAGGGTTCGGCTGCACGCTACATGTCACCCACAGTGGTTTGAACCATCAGGTTATGGCTCACACAACTAAGTACTAATGTAAATCATATCACGTTCTTTCAGAGCATAAGATGTTTATGGTTTCTTTACGTAAACCCGGTCTCTTAAATGGCACCAGAATGAGCTGGGAAATTACCATTGCCAAATCGAGAAAGTTAACGACCGAAAAATTTCTCATGCAATAACTGAATTATTTGGGTGGCTGACCACAAACGTTACTAATGTCAACATCAACCCATTGTGAACACAAACAAATGTTTATCATAGTTAAGTAGCACAGAGAATTCACGGTAACCACACTTCCTTGTGAATTTTCGAAAATATATGGGCCGATAATGCCGTGACAACAATTCATGCCATAACTTCTTTGGATAGAATAGTTTTTCGAGGACAATTTTGTTTGTTTAAAAATTGCCCTATTCAAAATGAACCGCATAATTTTATTGCATTGTTTTCGTTCAGTTTTTCAAATAGCCAATTTGTAATTCGAGGCAAACAATGCTCGATCGGTTTTAATTTTTTTGTGACTTAAACTTTATAAGCGTGAAAATGGAGATATTGATGCAAAATGTTGCACAAAGTCGCTCTAGTGATGCCCGTTTATTGCGAACTTTGACGAGTTGATGTTCCAGCCTCACTCTCAATACTTTGCTATACAGCGACTTTATTTCCATAACTACGGCCACTATGGGCCTATTGTTTTGGTTTGTTGTCTCCAGCAATAACGTGAGTCTTTAATTTATCAATTAAATTACCCACAGCGATCTCGGAAGGGTACAGTGAAATTTTCACCATTTGGATAATAAATTTTCAAAATTAAAATTCTTTGCTTAAGAGTTTGACACTTCATCCCTAAAATGTCCCAAGCTTTTACTAAATAAATGTTGAAAAATAATAGTTTAGTTCTTGATATCTTTTCATTTGATAGCGAATTTATTTCCTAACTTCAAATTTGCCCAGCTATTATATGTTAAGGAAAATTTTCAACTCTATTAAGAACTGATGTTGCAACTTGACGCAATTAAACTTTAAGGCGTTGACATATGAGAATTTGAGAACACGCTTAACCATATTGCGCTCTGAAAGCTCGTGTTTTTTGAAACATGGATTGTAAATGACCTTGACAAAATTAAGATAATATTCTATGTGGCTGGTTTAAATGGATTAAGCGAAATGCCAAGAGCCAATTGATTTTAATTTGCCTGTCCAAGGACTCTGTTCACTATGATACGCTGTAAAACCGAATTTAGCCTCAAAAGTAATCTGTTATCCAAAAATTAGTATCACTATAATTTTGAGTGTCCGTAGTTGTACACAATTCCTTCAAATTCATCAAATCAATTCTTTCTTTCAGGTCGAAAATATAATTTTTTTTATATGCCACTCAGCAAGCAGGCAGTGAGTGAGCGGACAGACAGTTGGCTAACAAACTAAAATTGCAAGAATCAGTAAACAGAAATAGTTCAAATCAACTCCTTTCCACTCAACACCATTTATTTCGTTTTCACATCTGAAGAGTTTTAGCGAATGATGATGATGATATTTGTACCATAGAAATGCAACAACTATAAAAAAAGAATAGTAGAGAAAAAATAAATAAATTTGAACAAACCTGATAATGATGATGTTGGTTTATTTGTTTGTTTGTTGTTGACTTAAAAACATAAACGACATTGTGTACACAACATGCGGCAAACGTCAAATGAAACGTCACACACGAACGTAATACGCTGCTTTGCTAACAGGCTCACAGATTTCGACAGAAAGTTTATATTCTTACTCACTTTATAATCTTGTTGTTGTTATTTTTGTTGCAGTTTGTTGCTGATGCGATGTTCGTTGGAATTCACTCACTTTGTTGTGTTTTTATGTTTGTGTTTTTTCGGTATTTTTTTTTTGTTTCCCCACATTTAAGTTTTATTTTTTTTTTTATTGTCGGTGTTGTTGTTGGTGTTGCTGTTGTTGTGCCTATGTGTTTTAGACTGGGTAACAGCAGTAAATTGTGTTAAAGTCGCTGCTGAGTATGAACTACAAGAAGTAAATAAACTTTTAGCCCAGTGCAGATACGAATTGTATTTAAGTCAGGCAGGGGCCATTAAAGAATTTATGTACTCTGACAGATTGTTATTTAGGTTTTTTTTTTGTTTCGTTGGCCTGTTTTATGTGCCTATTTTCTGTTAATTTTGTTCTGTTTTTTTTTTGTTTTGGTTTTATTCTTATTCTTTTATTAATGAAAAATGTTTAGTTCATAAGTTTGCTGTTTTCATTTCTTTTGCTTATTTGTATGACATAAATATATAAAATTATCGTAAAATAAGTTTTCACCGCATTAACGTAATTTTTAATTATTTATGAAAATGTATCCAAAACAGTTATCTTAAAAATTTTGATATGTTATTAATGGTTGTGACACTTGGGTTATGATCAAGACAACTATATTTTGTTTTCTGTAACAGTATATTGCCAAAAAGTTATGTTCGCTTTGTAGAAAAGACTGCAATGAAAATTTCTTAAAAGTAAAACAACTTTTTATTAACCTTAATGAAGCCTGTAGCAACATATTTTTCAATTTTTATTTTTTTTTTGTTTGAGATAAGTCCTTGTACAGATGTTTATGCATCTTGAATTTGTGGCAAAAAATTAAACAAACTACTAAAGAAAACTGAAGGTTGGTGAGTTTAAAAAAGGAAAACTTTAACAAAATTTTTTAAGACAGTAAAAATATATGCTTGTGGCAGTTGGGTTATGATCAAGACAACTATATTTTGTTTTCTGTAACAGTATATGTGATGAGAAACTTTTAGTGTGAAAATTCCGATTATATTCGCATGGTTCTATGTTTATTATAGTGATTTATATTGTAACGCTAGGCAATTCCAGCTAATTTGCAAATAAGTACCATCAAACCTCAGCCTACAAATAAGTACCATCTAACCTTAACCTACAACGAACATAATTTTTATTGTTTTGTTTTGCGTAGAATATAAACGGCTTTTCAACAAGAAGCTTGTTTTCTAAAACAAAATAAAACAAAAAATTTAGATTAAGATGATTTAAATCTTTATTGTATTACAAAGAGAACAGTTCGGCAATTATGAATGAAAAATGATATCCGGCAAATATCCACCACGAACACGCTGACAGATGTCGATTCTTTCATTAAAATTTTAAAACATTTTTTAGGGATCTTATTTCATTAATCACGTCACGAGTTTTAAGTTTTAAGGCGGAGATCTATTAGATTGGCTTCGTATAGATTCTGTCCTTAACATGACCCCTCAAAAAATAATCCACTAGTGTTAAATCACACGATCTGACTGGCACTTAACTGCTAATTATCGTAAAATTATGCAATCAGGAAATTTGTTTGCAGTAAATTGTCCATTTCATTGCCTGTGTGACATGTGGCATTGTCCTGTTGAAACCAAATATCAGTGATATCCAAGTCATCAATAATGGACCAAAATTGAGTTATTAGCATCTAGCAATAGCCTAATCCATTGAACGTTACCCCATTTACTGCCCCATCTTCGAAAAAAAAGAAAAACGGCCCATCGCTAATCCATACCACATAGCGCACCATACAGTGATACGTTGAGCATGCAAAGGCTTATCAATAATCGCTCTAGAATTTTCAGAAGCCCAAATGCGGCAATTTTGCTTGTTGACATACTCTGACAAGTGAAAATGGTTTTCGTCTGAATAAAATATTTTTTCTGAAAAACCAGGAGATTGTTCCTGAATGAATCAACGAATCTAAGGCGATGTGAATGGTCTTCAAACGTCTTCAATTCTTGCACCAGTTGAACCTTGGTTTCAAAGTCTGATTCTTACGCAAAATTCGCTTTATGGTGGTTTTGGATAACCGCAATTGTTGAGAACGTCGAGGAATGGATAAATTTGAATCTGCTTCAACACTGTGGCTCACAGCTGCAATGTTTTCAGGTTAACGACCCGGAAGAACATGCGTTGATGTTCGCACACCTTATATCAAGCCCTTCGACGCAAATTTAACAACCAAATTCTTAATAGCGGTCTCAGAAGGAATTTTAAGAACTAATTTCAACAGAACCAACATTTTCCTAGTGGATTTTAATTATTTTAATGCGATTTTCGTGCGAAATTGATTTCATTGTAATAATTCCCAATGCATCTACTACGAATACACTTAAAAACTAAATGCCAAAACTGTCATGTTGTTGGTATTGCCACAATTGAAAGACAAAATTCTTATTGAAAAGACCGTTATTAAAAATGCTGCAACTACTCACCAACGAACTTATTAAGCTCCGGTTACTTTATTTTCTCGTAACTTATACTCAGTTACTCCTGTGGTTTCGTTGATCTCTGCAAGACCTTCCTCAGTGCATTAGGAGTATTATTACTGACAAATTATATGGACACATCTTTTCCTTTTCTATACGCGAAATTTTTCGGTTTTGTGTTTTTAGACTTTTAAAAAGACTACAAAGTTGCCAGTTTTTATAACTATCTTCCTAAAAATTCCTGTCTGGTTCATCTGTTTGGGTGCTGATATAGAAGACTTCAAAACTTTTTAGAAAAATTTGTTCTTTTGTTATTAATTCACCTTCTTTTGAATGTTGGAGACCCTAGGGTCTTACTTTACGCAAGGAAGTTTGCACAACAGTGATCGAGCCCAATGAATCGCTTTTTTCCTTGAGAATCTTTTATTTTTTAAATGAGTTTTAATAAAGTCACTACAACGTTGAAGTAATTTATGATTATAATATAAATGTGACATTTTATTAATTATTTTTATTTTATTATTTTTTAATCGTTATTTTGGGTTAAATAAATTAGACCTGTTATTGCCGAAAAGTTGTGTTCGCTTTGTAGAAAAGACTGCAATAAAAATTTCTTAAAAGTAAAACAACTTTTTATTAAACTTAATGAAGCCTGAAGCAACATATTTTTTAATTTTTATTTTTTTTTTTTTTTGTTGTTTGCGAAAAGTCCTTGTACAGATGTTTATGCATCTTGAATTTGTCACAAGAAAAATTAAACAAATTACTTAAGAAAACTGAAGGTTGGTGAGTTTAAAAAAGGAAAACTTTAAAAAAAATTTTTAAAGACAAGTATTAAGGTATCAACTGCTTCAGCAAAATATAGAAAACTCTTAGCCAAATTATAAATCGAATTGTTATGTCAGGAATTACTAGATGACTACTCTGCTGTCAGAGTATAGAATTTATTTATTTTTTAAGTTTTAATATCCTGCAGACAAGCATAAAAGCTTTGCGGGTTTAGAAATTCGAAGATAAATCTGTTCAATAATAAATGAATAAAAAAAAAATAAAAAAAAATATTTCATTTCAATAATTTGGGACTCAATTCTAAGAATTGCATCTTTCGTTGCGTCAAGTTGGCTAAAGAACACTTTTGTTCAAAATGATTTACACTTTACAACCAGAAGACTACTGAATATTTTAATGCGGAAAATAACAAGTGCCCAAAATGAATACGTTTGTGATCAAACAGTTTCAAAAATAGACAAACAGGTAAAGACCTAACCAAAACCGAGTCATATAGGCCCATAAGCCTATTACCGACTATTTCAAAGGTTTTTGAAAAGTTGCTTATGAATAAATTGTCTCCGATGCTACGGGATAGTGGGTGTATCCCAGACCATCAATTTGGTTTTAGAAGTAGACATAGTACAATTGAGCAAATCCATAGATTGGTTCAGGTGATAAGAAGGACTTTTGAAGAGAAGAAGTATTGTTCAGCTATTTTTATTGATGTTTCTCAGGTTTTTGACAAAGTTTGGCATGAAGGTCTATTTCTGAAACTGACCGCTCACTTGCCTTGTAATATAAGCAACCTACTGAAAAGCTACATAATTGAACGAAAATTTTCTGTTGTTGAAGGAGACTTCGTTAGTTTATCCAAACCAATTTCCTCAGGCATTCTTGGACCAGTTTTATATTTGATACGTACCTGCGATATGCCTGTAAGTGAAACTGTCCACACTTCTACGTTTGCTGATGATACAGCGTGTCTAAGTTCGTACAAAATTTCCTATCAAGCCTCCATAAATCTTCAGCAACATATAACTCAGTTGGAGTTGTGGTTAAAGTTATGGAGAATTAAAGTGAACGTTCAAAAGTGCATTCATGTGACCTCCACCCTGCGAAGAGATAATTGTTCACCCGTTCGAATCAATAATTACATTGTTCCTCACCATAGTTATGTGAGATATCTTGGTATACATCTTGATCGTCGCCTTACATGGAAACATTATATTGACCCAAAGCTAACACAAATGAAACTTAAGCTCACACAATTACATTGGCTCATTGGCAGGAACTCGAAAATTAGCGTAGATTGTAAACATCTAATTTACAAGAGTATTTTGAAACCAATATGGTCTTACAGAATCCAACTTTGGGGCATTGCCTCAGCTTCAGAATTCAACGTGGACAGAATAAAATTTTACGGTTAATAACTTCCGCTCCATGGTACATCAGAAATTCAAACATACATTGTGATTTAGACATACCGCTGGTGACTACAGAAATCATCAAATACGCAGGCAAATACTTAGTGAAGCTTGAAGACTATCCTAATCCCCTTGCTCGCAATATCTTGGATTATAGTGGGCATAGCCGATTAAAAAAAAGGAATACCGCAGCTTTAATCCTCAGTGCTACAGATGACCCATCTTAGAAATATTTGTTTTGTTTTTTTTTTTAATGTCAATTTTTTTTACCCAAAAGGTTAGTTCTGACATGGTCGAGACTAATGTAACTTTTTTTTAGAATTTAAGATTTTAAAACTTTATGTTAGTTCAGTTTCTTTAAGATACAATAAATAATTATTGAAAAAAAACAGGAATTAAAAACAGCTGTTTTGTCATTATTTTGACGAAACATATTTAAGTGGTGCAAATTTTCTCCCAACCCAGTGTACAAAAGTTGTTATAATACTCTCATAATGTGGATACGTAGAAAAGGTGTACAGCTTTCTTTTATGAAGCCAGTAATTTGTGGATGATGAATCTGGATGCTACCCATGCAGAAATTTCGTTTGTGGATTCAACAGAAGGAAATTGAAAACAAAACTATACATTTTCGCTTTTACTGCGCCACTTCCAATACAACGCGCTGATTTTACTGAATCACCTAAAATTCCTAGTCTGGATACTGTTTTCCTGCATGCCGTGACCGGTTTTCACCAATCCGACTAATGTAAATGATTTCAATTGGATACCCGACATTGAAAATAATGCATCACAAGCGATACCACAAATTGAAAAGGATTAAAAGTTGTAATTATATTTTTAATTTTTAATTAAACTACATATGCAATTAATTCAATTAATAATTTAATTAAAAAATATTCTAATTCTGCAGCAGTGAGTGCAATAATTTATTTTCTATTTCTAATAATTTAGTTTCTACTCTGAGATTGGGAAATATTTTCGGCAAGTGTCAATTCTATTTTATTTTCTAATGGAATGGAATGGAAATGGCGCTACATCTATTACTATGGGTATTACAGGTATTACGGAATCACACGCTCTTCATGTTCTTGGCATGAAAATTCAGTGTGATGTTCGATGGACTAAATAAATTTTTCAGATTCCTAAAAAAAGCTTTGAAGTGCCTCGGTTTTCTTAAACGGTGTAAGAGATACTTTACTCCATCCGATCTTCGTACTATTTATACAACCTATATTTCTCCGAAAATGGAATACAACTCTTATGAATGGGCCGGCGTCCCAAAGTCTATTTTGGAGTTGTTCAACCGCGTATAGAAGAGGGCCAGTAGGGTATCCAACTCTATTGATTCTCTTAAGCATCCACGTAATGTAAGTTGTATTTCACTGTTTTATCGTTACTACAATGGCAAGTTCTCTAACGAAATTAGATAACTTGTTCCCGTTACTCGCACGTTTTTGCGTTTGACTCGATTTCCGTTGAGCGCATATCCATTTGTGGTCGATTGGCCAGTGAATCGCACCACTGTTTTATATTAATACATCGCATTACAGGAAGAATTCGTTTTTTAGCAGAGAAGTTCGTATGTGGGATAAATTCTCTCCAGAGATCTTTCCTGTCACTTTCAACATAGGGAAATTCAAATCGAATGTCCACAAACACTAGTCCCTCTTTCCTCCACCCCATAACCTAATTTCCTAGTTCAGATACAATGCATTGCATGAGTAGGGGTCATCCCCTCAGTGCTGGTCAGAACGAAAACAAAAACATTATCTTGGAGTAAGTCTCTATATAAAAAGTTATCATACTCATCAATTCTCAAAATAATTCTCTTTTGTTCATCGTGCAGAAGCAACATACTTAACACAAAAATAGACACAAGTGCATTTTTTCAGTTAAAGAAGATAGTGATGTGACAGAAATTTTTGTAGTAGTTAGAGTCAGATGCGTAATCTGAATTAATTTATGGAAAAAAAAGAATTTTGGAAAATTTAGAGTTGTGACTCTTTTGGTTTTAGGGTGCGATATGTCCAAAAATTTTTCTCTAAATAATTTATTTTTATTCAATAATTTTTAAGAAAATATAAAGTTTCGAAATACGGTCGAAATAATTTGCATAACTTTAGGAAATTTGGAGTTTGTTTTCACGATATTGGTCATTCAAATTAGACATCAATTAATGGAAATGAAGTAGTTTAAAAATTCGGAATACTTCTTTAAAGGATATAGGAAAGCGATTTTTAGTAGAATCTTTCTTTAGTTATAAAGACCAAAAGTTATTCTCTCTAGAGAGAAACAAGATTTAATTAAAGAAATGAAATAATTTTTAAATTTTCATTTTGTCTTTAAAATGCCTTAAATCTATTTAAATACAAAATTTACTTTTGTCACCTGAACAGTTTCCTTTTATTTATTTATTTTTTCGTGGAATTTGTGCACAACTACAACTACCACTCAGTACTTATGGCCTTAATAACGCCACGCTAAAAAGTTTAGTGTTTTATCTCTGCAAAGATTTTTCATTTGGTTTAAATGGTTGTGTATTTATATGGGTATTTGAATACACTTTAACTACATTTTCTCACCACAATTAACGAGAGGACCTGTTAGACTTTTCTTCTACACGATAGCATCACATTATATGTAACAAAAACAACTACCACCAATGAAACGAATTTGTAGACCTGGACAAAATATATTCAACTGATTTCGCTGTTCTATTTTAACTTCTCTTTTTTTTTTCCTTCCTCCATTTCAGCATAATTTTACGCCAAGTTTAGTTTCATCTTTTGCCTGAGTCTGCGATTCTGTCATTTGAGAAACAAATTTACAGCCTGGTCATTAGGAATTTGGTCATTCGTTAATAAAAGTTTTATATTAACGAATATTGTTTTCTACTAAAACTGTTTGTTGCTTCGTTTAGTGGACATACTGTCTTAGGACACATTGAATATGTTTGTTTGTGAGCTCTTCTGTAGAGGTATGCAAAGTTTTATTCACTTTTGGAAGTAGCAGATCCATTAATGGCAAACAATTTATGTGTCAATATGCATGCTTTTGAAACATGTATGAATAATCTTTGGTTGGAAAAATTTAGCAACTTTGAAGTGATTGAAAACTGCAAAGGTATGTGGTTGCAGAAATTCTTTAAAAAGTTCACCAAGTAAATTTTGTTAATGTATTCAAAACTCTTGAAATAATAAATAGCATTTTTTTTAATATTCAATCCACGTTAATTTTTACTATATTCCTCCTTTAATAGATTTTTTATGATACTCTCATAAAATATTCTCATAATATACTTATTATTCAAAATTATATTTAAATGGTACTACTGCGGAGGAAAACAGATCCATATGGCCATCTCACTACTGCTCAGATAGATCATCAGTGGATCAAATTGTTTATAGAAAATTCAAAAGTCTTATTAAGGTATAAGCCAAATTGATTAAATGAGAGTTCTCTTTGAAACAGCATGTGCACGTTGGGTTTTTGTAAAATTCTTTTTTGTTTTCTTTATTTTTCAAAGGAAACTCTTATGTAGGCCGATTAAAAATAAAAACTGTTTTTGCTTTCAAAATGTTTGCTGTGTACTTTTGTTTAGAAGCGTTTTTAGTTTTTTGTTATCTGTTTGCTTTGTTGGTTCAGTGAGAACTCTCATTTTATCAATGTAACTTAAAATATAAGACTCTTGAATTTATACAAAATTCGGGGTGAAATCTACTGATGATCTATTTAAGCAGAAGTGAAATGGCCATATGGATATGCTTTCCTCGCAGTAAGACATTACAAAAATATTTTTTGAATAATAAATATTTTATGATTTTTTCATAATGGAGGAATTTAGCAAATTAACGTAGATTGAATTAAAAAACGATTCCAGTACTAACGATCTAATGAAAGCCAGGATTCTATCTGTTAGAGCTTTAAATAATATGCGAAGCATTGAGTGCCGCTCATCCTTTAGACATAAATACGCTTAAAATAAATTTCCTTCGAATAATCTCCTCATTATATGCGTTTGCAAAGGTATATGCTTGTTTGGTAAACAGAAAGTCGCAAGTTCATATCCCAACAGAACCTCAATTGAATGACTACTTTAAAAAGCATATAAATAAGGAGCATCCTAACAATTGTTTCATAGCTTCAGTAAATAAGATTTTGAAAACCCTGTTATATTAGAATAGTAGATGTGATAAGTAACACGACCGTACTAAATTAGCAACTACAACAACTTTTTCAACAAGAAGTTTGTTTTCTAAAACAAACAATTTAGATTAAGATAATTAAAATTTTTTTTGTATTATAAAGAGAATATTTCGGCAATTATAAATGAAAAATTATATTTGCCAAATGTCAACCATGACTACGCTGACAAATGTCGCTTCTTTCATCAAAGTTTTTAATCACTTTTTGGGAAAATGGCGGTAATATTACGTTATTCACATCACGGTTTTTGAGTTTTAAGGCTGAAATAGATTCGATTGGCTCCGTATAGACTCCCTTCCTAACAGAGCTACACAAAAAATATCCCGTGGTGTTAAATCACACGATCTGGCTGGCCATTTAACTGCCGATTGTCGGAAATTTGGTTTGCAATGGCTGTATGGCAAGGGGCACTGTCCTGTTGTAACTACATGTCAGTGATATCCACGTCATCGATAGCAAGCCAAAATTGAGCTGTTAATATCTCGCCCAATCACGCCACCATGGAAAACCCTCTTAATAATCGCTCCAGCAGTTTTAGAAGCCAAAATAGTTATGTCTCTGGTTAACAGCTCTCTTGACTGTTAATAATAGAGTGAATCTTTATTTTAAAAACGTCTTATAATACAGAACAATGATGTGCAACTTAACGCTATTGTATCGTGTGAAATTGCCAGCTCAGCGAATTCACACCTTCAAACTATAAATACAGTTTTGTAATTCTAATCTAAATAAAAAGGGAATACAAACACATTTGTCTATGTCGTGTGAATCTGCTGGCTTAACCAATTCACACAACTTAGATGTAGTTTGATCCCTTTTTGGAAGGCCATATGTGCTCTCAATGTTTGAGAGGGCCACATATAACTAAATGCGGCAATTTACCTTGTTGACATAACCTGCCTGACAAATAAAACTTTGCTTCGTGTGAAAAAATGCTTTTTTCAGAATGAATTGAGCAAATATACGGCGCTATAAATTGTCGGTCTGTTTTAATCCCTGCACCAGTTGAAGCTTGTAAGGCTTCAAAGTCAAATCTTTACACAAAATTCTCCATGTGGCAGTTTTGGATAACCCCAATTAGTGAGAACATCAAAAAATTGACAAATTGGAATCTGCTTCAACACTGGGACTCATGACTGCGATGTTTTCAGTCGAACCACCCAGTCGAACATAGACTGGTGTTCATACATCTTGTGTCGAGCCTGTCGACTCACATTTAACGACCAAATTCTTAATAACGGTCTCAGAAGGAAGATTATATTGTCCGAAAATATTACGAATTTTACGAAATGTAATTTTAGCAGAACCATCATTTGCATAGTGGATTTTAATTATTTTAATGCGATTTTCGTGCAATCGCGAATGCATCTACTACGAATACGTCTAGAATTTAAACGTCACAATTCATGTTGTTGATGTTGCCACAATTGAAAAGTAAACTTCTTGTTGAAAAATCCAATAGATGCGAGGAACAACACAAGACAGTGTTCGATGGTCATGGCTGAGTTGATTGAGAAGCCTAATTGGTAAAACCACGAGGTCGAGGGTTTGAACTGCCGTCTGGCAGTATTGAGTATTGTAATGTGAAGGACGCTGATGGTAGGCGCATTTTTACTTAATGTGATGTTGCTAGTTCGAGTTTTGTTGTAGTTAGGGATGGCTGCTTCAATTTGAGATATTTGCAGTATCCAGCACATTTTTTCTGATCCTGTAATTAAGTTAACATTACCAGTACTTTTTTACTTATTGGGAAAAAAGCGTGAGCACTTTTAAATCTAGTCAGCGCTTTGAAATACACATAGGAAATAGAGGCGAAAAAATATCTCTACAAGTTGATATGAAATATAGTACCGCCGTATTAAGATTATATGCCACAATATCTAAACACTACAAAAATATAGTTTATCGCCGCTTTGGACAAAAATTCGCATTCAACAGTCGATAGTCAAACATAACGATAAGCGAAATCTTAAAGTCGAAGACATGCTTTTCAGTCACCAGAACTGTTAGTTCTTATACTGTAACTTTTAAGGCCGATAATGTTTTATCGCAGAAATTTTTATAATTTAAAATTTTGCATTATGTTTTTAGACAACGTTTATAGAGGTTATTTTTAAAGCTCTTAACTCTTTTTTAAATCTTGTTAATGTTTGGTTTACATTGACTTTTAATATTTTTATTTAATGTGAGTTGCATTTTGTAGCCTTTAGAATTAAGATATTTTTAAAATTATTTAAGTGATATTTCTTTCACATATTTATATTGTAGAATTTCGCGTGTCATATGGTTTTCTTTCTTATCAAAAGAAAAATACTTCTAGATGAACATACTTTCACCACTATGGATATAAATATGTTATCGAAAGCTATTTAAAAACTTGTGATTATTATTAGCAAAAAAAAAAAAAAAATTAAAACCCAAATAATTAAACATTTAATTAAGTTGAAGCTATGATTTTTACACAGTCACTTATACAAATTAAAATCACAACTTGCTAATTTTGTATTAAATTAAATGCAAAACTTCTTTCGAAATCGGTTTAATTTGACAATTTGATTAAACTGAATTTCTTGGTTTTAAATCAATAGAGACAATGTTACATTAACGTTTTGTTGCCTGTCTTCCTAAATAAAACAATAAATGTTTTTGCCATTTTATATTGAAGTAACTTAATTAAATGTTCACTCACACCATAGTGCATATATATACATATATACACACACAGACATGGGTTATTTAGTTGAAATTGTTCACTACAGTAATCTAAGGATATAGTGTGGTGTGCAACATTTTTTTGTTGTCTTAAGTCTGTAAATTTAATATCGATTATTTATTTGTTTCAAATTTAAGAAGACACAAACATTTGTTTGTCTTAATGACATCGTAGTATAACATCAAGCGAGTAAGAAATTAATTGACGCAAATACTTGTACATCTTTAAGATCGAAAGAAAGAAATTTTTTTTGACCAACAACACTAACAACAAAACAATCAAAGTTTTATCCCCCAATAATAAAACACGAAAATAGGTTATCTGGGGGGTGAGGAGTCATGTATTATCTGCTGCGACAAAAGCTGTAAATATTTCAAACGCAATTCAATAACATTTTTATGCCATTTATTTTCAGGGAAAACTGATTTAATTTAACAAAAAAAAATATGTCAGGGAGCTTTAAAAGGAATCTGAGCAACTGATACACAATTTTATATTTATGTCTTTATGTTTGTAAAATACAATTTGGTTACGCAATGATAATGACAGGCAAGAAAATAATGAAGAACATACACTGGTGCCTCTGAATAATTAATAATAATAATAAAAGCCAACATTTTGCGTTTATTGAATTACCAATCTTTCAAATTTATTTACAGAAAATGCCTTCACATAAGAGTATTTCCTCAGAAGTCCTTTTATAAAATGTCTACTTTTTAATTTATCGGATTTTTCACGAAGAAGTTTGTTTTTCAATTGTGGCAACACCAACAAAATGATAGTTTTTTTATTTTTTTTTTTACTTATTCGTTGTAGTGGATTCAACTTTACACTATAAAGGGCCTTAAAATAATTAAAATCCGCTAAGAAAATGGTGATTCTATTAAAGTTACATTTCGCAAAATTCGGACAATATAATCCGAAATTTGGTAGGTAAATTTGAGTTGACAGGCTTGACACAAAATGTGTCGCACCAAGGAGTGTTCTACTTTTAACTGAAAACATCGCAGTCATGAACCCCGGTGTTAAAGAAAGGTTCAAATTTGCCAATTTTTCGACGTTCTCAATAAATGGATTTATCCAAAACCGACTTTTTCATAAGGATTTGACTTTGAAGCCTTACAAGGAATTGATGGCAACCGACCATTCACATAATCATTCTTCCGAGACCGCTACTAAAAACATGGTCGTTAAATTTGAGTGGACAGTGGACAAAATGTACGAACACCAGCGCGTGTTCGACTGGGTTGTTCAACGGAAAACATCACAGCCATGAGCCACAGTGTTGAAGCAGATTTGTCAACTCTTCGAAGTTATCAAATATTGGGACTGTTCAAAACCACCATGTGGCAAATTTCTCTGAAACCTTACAAGGTTCCACTGGTACAGAAATTGATTCAGGTACAACCGGTTGGTTTTTTTGAGAAAATATTTTTTAAGCCGAAGCTCTTGTTCCTTTATCAGGGCATGTCAAAAAGCAAAATTTCTGCATTTGGGCTCCTGAAAATCCTAAAGCGATTACTGAGAAGCCTTTGCATGCTCAACATATCATTGTAAGGTGCGCTATGTGGAGGTGTAATTGGGTCGTTTTTTTTCGAAAATGAATCTGGATATGGGGTAACGGTCAATGGATCACGCTATTGCGAGATACTAAGAGCTCAATTTTGGCCTATTATTGACGACGTTGGTATCATTGATATGTAGTCTCAACAGGACGGTGCCAAATGTCATACAACCAATGCAATGATAATTTTTGTTGCAAACCAAATTTCCCAATCACATAATTTCACGACAATCAGCAGTTAAGTGGCCCGCCAGATTGTGTGATTTAACACCACTCGATTATTTTTTTGTGGGCTTATGTCACAGACAGAGGCTATACGGATCCAATCAAATCGATTTCAACCTTAAAATTTAAAGTTAATGAAGTGATTAACGAAATAGGACTGCCAGCTTGCCAAAAAAGTGATTAAAAACATTGATGAAAAAATCGCCATATGTCGGTGGATAATTGCCAGATACCATGTTTCCTCCATAATTACCGAACTTTTCGTAATACAATAAAAATTTGAATAATTTTTTATTTTATTTAGTTTTCAAAAATCCTTTACAGAAATTATATTTTTAAAAACTTAATTCTTCCTTTGTTTAGTTTTTTTTCTAGAAATATTTTTTTATTTAATTTTTTGAATCAGTTTTTTTTTGATAAATTTTTAGGTCATTTTTTTGAAGATCTTTGTTTAATAATTTTTTAGAAATTAACTTTATTACTGATACTGCAATTTTATTTTCAATGCCATAACATTTTTTTGATTACACTGCCTTTTTAATTAATACCTTGTTTACATTTAAGTAAATGAGTTAAGTCCTTTTTATGGCCTTTGATAATTTTGAAAAAATTCCAAATATTGCAGTATTTATTACATTTGGGTAAGTTACTGAAAAAACTGCAGCAGTCAGTAAAATTTTACTGCTAATGACATTTTTAGTTTCAACAGCTAGCAAAACTTTGACGGTTACTGCATCTTTTCAATAATAAGTAACAAAATTACTGGTAATGCTAACTTAATTGTAAGATCAGTAAATATATACTGGCTACTGCTAAAATAATGCAGTGCTCCCATGTCCCAGTATGGTTTGTAATTACCAGCAGATAAACAATAGGCTTGTATCTATAGCAAATGGGGCGTAAAATTTTTATTTAAAATTTAAGAAGCAAAGCAATACAAAAGTATTATATTTTGAACCCAGTATTTCACTTAAAAATTGCATTCTTATTTAAAGATATTTTGTTAAAAAAACTAAATGTTGAAAGGAAATTTTCAACTGCCTTTTAGAAAATTTTAAAAATGATTTTAATACAATCATATTATTTTATTTAAATTATTATGGTGGTCAATTCTATCTTGAATGTACTGTTTCTGTATTAAGTTATATAAGCATGTGCTTATAGTGTCTTACTGTACTACAACCTGTCTTTATCAAACAACTAAATAATAAGCAACCTGTCATTTCAAAGAAAGTATTTCATTTTAACTCATCAGTTAAATAGTATGTATGTATATTATCATGCACCTGAAGCGAAATGACATACACAAACATACATACTAAGCTATTGTGAATATAAAGCTATAAAATAAAGCTGGCAACACTTAATGTCTTCCTAAACAAAACAACAAAAGTCAAAAACAATAAAACAAACAGAACAAAAACAAATATACAGGGAAGACATCAGCAACACAGCATCATCATAAAAGCTGAAAAACAGTTAAAAGTACTTAAATAACAACAAAAACATTAACAACAAGAAGAAGAAGAAAATAACATACAAACTTATGAAAAGAAAACATAAAATTTTGCACATTTAGAAAACGGCAACAACAACAACAACAACAAACGATTTGCTAATAATAAAACCAAAAAGCACAAAAAGACAACAACTAACAATAGAGAAAATACCAACAGCAACAATAACAGCATCATTTTCTATTTTATAGATCCAACATTTTTATTAACATTTTCTTTGTTACAAATCTGTATCAGGAGACACAAATAAAAGTGGCAAATAAGTACCAGCAGCAACAATAGCTGTTGTGCACCCATACAAAGACCGTACGAATACATGTATTCGTCACTATTTCTGTTGCACAAAAATTTTACTTTCTTTCATACCCAATAGAGCTGATAAAGTCTGGGGAGTGGATAACGAGTATCCATCACAATTACATAACAGGATAATGCTCCAATAAATAATAGAAAATCCATACGGGTACTAATTTCACTATTCACCTGATTTAAATATAAAATATATTTTTGGTTGAGATTATTTTTTCCAATTTCAGAGTACAACAGTATTTATTTAAGTATAAAAATATAAACATTTAATATAACAATTCTATTATATTCGAGAAAACTATCCGGCATTAAAAATTAAAAAAAATTTTTTTTTACAATTTTCCTTCTTAAGCCATGATTCCTTATATCGAAAATTACCGTATCAAATACGTTTACAGAAGGAATATTCTCATGTATGCTGCAGTGCGATATAATGAATGTAAAAAATAAGGGTGTTCCCATAGATATGTGATCTTGAATTTTATGGATATAAACCAGGCTGTTTAAGCACTCAAAATTTAAACAAATAATGGGGTTTTCAGCAAGAACTTTGTTTTTTAATTATGGCAACACCAACAACATGATAGTTTTGACATTTAATTTTTTAACGTATTCGTAGTGGATGCCATTAGTAATTAATACAATGAATTCAATTTCTCACGAAAATCGCACTAAAATAATTAAAATCATCTATGAAAATGGTGATTCCGTTAAAGTTGCATTTTGTAAAATTTGTGATATTTTTGGACAACATAATCGTCCCTCTGAGACGGCTATTAAGAATTAGGTTAGAAAATTTGAGACGACAGCTCGATTCAAAGTGTGCAAACACCAACGCTTGTTCGACCAAGTTGTTTAAGAAAAAATATTACAGCCTTGAGCTACAGTGTTGAAGCGAATCCATATTTGTCAATTCCTCGATATTCTCAATAATTGGGGTTTTCAACAACAACCACATGGCGAATTTTGTGTAAGGATTTGACGTTGAAGCCTTACAAGGTTCAACTGGTGCAGGAATTTAAGCCGACTGATCATTTACATCGCCATAGATTGGCTCAATTTATTCAGGAATAACCGGATTGTTTTTCTGAAAAAATAATTATTTCAGGCGAAACCCATTTTTACTTGTCAGGGTATGACAAGGATAATTATCGCATTTGGGCTTCTGAAAATTCTAGAGCGATTATTGAGAGGAGTCTTTCCGTACTCAATGTGTCACTGTATAATGCGCTGGATGCTTGATCGGCTGATTTTTTTTTCGAAGATGAGGCTAGAAATGCGGTAAAGGTCAATGGATCACCCTATCACGAAATGCTAACAACTCAATTTTGGCCTATTATTAACGATGTGGATATCACTGACATGTGGTTTCAACGGAATGGTTTCAATTTAGTGCAAACCAATTTTCCCGATCGCTTAATTTCTAGACAATCAGCACTTAAGTGGCCAGCCAAATCGTGTGATTTAACACCACTGGGTTATTTTTTTGTAGGGCTATGTTAAGGACGGAGTCTATACGGAGCCAATCGAAACGATTTCAGTCTTAAAACTCAAAATCCGTGAAGTGATTAAAGAAATATGACCGCCATTTTGCCAAAAAGTGATTAAAAACTTTAATGAAAGAATCGACATCTGTCAGCGTGGCCGTGGTGGACATTTGCCAGATATCATTTTTCAGTCATAATCACCAAACTTTTCTCTTCGTAACACAAAAAAAAACCTTAAATCATCTTAATCTAAATTTTTTATTTTATTTTGTTTTAAAAAACAATTTGAAGATTAAAGGGTGTAACATACACTATGGGAGTTTTACATAACCCGTAGAATTTGCACTAAATGTATGCACGATATGAAAAGCAAGTATAAAAAAAAGTTAAAACCTAAAGGGTGTCCCCACCCCTTTCATTACGAAACAAGAATCTGCACCTATTTATACTAAGGTATGGTATGAACTTCTTATAATATTTTACTTAATTCATTAATCGTTAAAACAAAAACATAACAGACGATGTTTCAATTAAAAAAATAATTCAATTAATGACAAACTAAAAAGAAAATTAATTGAATCAATTAAAATTTTAATTTCACACCAAATAAAATCTTAAACAGGTGCTAAGTAGGAGTATTTTTAAATGTAATTCGCCGCAATTTAAAACAGCAAATCTCTAAAGGATAAAATGTGTATTTAAAGAGTTATCCATACATGACAAGCAATTGTTTGTATTTATATCTCTTGGCGGACTTCTGCCTTAAAATTGTTAAAAATATTTTCACTATTCTGTCGCTTGCTAAAACCATATTCTGAGTTTCACTACATTTTCGGTTGCTTTGCATTTTATTTTGAAATATTTTTATAATCTAAAAACGACCTTATTTTATTTCCCTTATCTGTCCTTTTGTCCTTTTTTGTCTTTAGAGTTGTCAAACTCATTCATTTTACATTTACACTTGTGTTTAAGAATATAATTTTATATACTCTACACTCTTCTATAAATATACAAAACTTATCCTTCGATATGTGACCTTTAATGATATAATATACAGATTGATTTGAAGGTAACGAAAGGTATAGTTTACTAGAGCTTACGGTAAAAGATTCTCGACGTAAGTATATCATTTTATTGCAATTTTTTGGAGAATGGCGTTTGATATGAAAATTATTTTTTCGCGTCAAGACACGAAAGTTAGGTCAGCGAAGATGACCTCAAACGTCATTGGAAGTTATATAGACGAATTTAATCGCTAAATCATAACAATCACATCATGAAGGCTAAAGAGCTTTTTATATTATTAATCCCATGTCAGTTACTCATGATATTACGGATTTGGGCGATGACCCAAATCATCAGTTTCAAACATAATTTTATACACAAGCAGTTCAGGGTCGGTAGAAAAATTTGGAAAATAGAAAACAGAAAAGTTAATGCAGGTTTCTTAAGCAGATAAACGAGATCTGCAATCATTTAACTAAAAAAGAATTACGAGTACTTCAGGTATCGCAGTCTGAAATTCTTCAGTAATAATCAGCTTAGTCTGAGGGACTTTCCCAGAACAAGGTAATTAACATAGATGTTGGGAGATAAACTCACGGCCTTTATAAAAAATATGCAATTTAATTGGATGACATACTTATAGTACCTCCACCATTCGTTGAATCCCCTCTTATGACGAATGTGCTTTAATAATGCCTTCACGTGAAAAATAATAATAATAAAAAATAAAAGTATTTCTAGTCTCGTCTTATATTTGCGAGCTCCATTAGGTTTTTAGGTTCTATTTCCTTTTCTTTTCTCTTTTCATTTTTTTCTTGTTTAGGTAAATTACACACAAACAAATAATAGAGCCAACAATAGCAACAATATCAGCCCAAAATGGAGGACAGTTTATGGGTAAATTGTGTTTATGTAAATGTGTTCTAGACACAAATATAACTGAATAACACTCAGGCAACAAAATGAAAAACTCAAAAGTATTTGCAACAAAATTTTGTCGGATTTTAACTTAAACCTCAACATTTTGTAAACATGTATGTGTGTGTGTGTGTGTGTATGCATACATATGTGAAAAAGTATTATACAAACATTCAAATAAACATGCGAGCACTTGAACAGCCTTTGGCGCTTTTATATATTTAATACTTAAAACATCAAACAAACACACACTTGTTAACATGAACATACAGTTATTTTTATATTCCTGTATTATATAAACATACACATATTTGTTTTTGCACATACACTGACATACTTTAAATTTTTACAAATGATTTTCTACACTGAGCACAACAAATATTAAAACATTTCCCTGACTTTGATGTCCTGCTATACGTACCGTTGTGCTTACGAAGGCGAAACTAAAATTGTTATTGTTGTTATTATAATAACGATTTTCTGTAATGAAAACTTTTTTCCATAACCGGAGATATGATCCAAGAAATAATATCTGAGGACTCAATATATGGGTGATCTGCGGTCTACAGTTTGCAGACCATGCCAGACGTTTTGCCACCTATTTAGAAGGGAAATCACAAAACTGTTTTTGGCTTTCGAAACAAAATTACTTTCGATAGGCACCCTTAAGAGATTCTGTTTAAGTTAATGTGAATTTAATGAGTTTGAAAGAAGGCAGAAGAAAAATTGGTTTCGCGCATCTCAGCAGAAATAGTAGTGTTACGGATGTGTCTTGCTTAAGTTTTAAAATAAGCGAACTACTGGGTATGCTGTTTACGAACTGCGTGGCTTTTTCAAGAAAACTTATGGTACAATAACAAAGTTTCTAATTACAAACTGCGTAGAAATTTTATACACAAACAACAACATTTTGATATAATGTTTATCAACTGCCTGGCATGCCAGACAAAAACAAATTTCTGTTTACTAACTAAACGTGCAAGACAACAACAAACATGTATGCTGTTTACCATCTGCGTAGTTTTTTAAGAAAACTTATCCACACGAGACAACAAGAAATATTTTGAAATAAATCCCAAGCAGAAACCTTTTCAGCATAAAAACAAAAACAAAAATACACACAGACATACAGGCACCTATACATCGACTAAACAACATACAACAACAAAATGTGATACAAAGGGAGTAAAAGATTCTAAAATTGTCTAGACTTTAAATGGACAAATATAAATAGGGCAGCGTCTGAGTAAATAGTCAATCAGCGTAAAATTATACCTCATAAGGTAAAGACGTGCATTTTAAGTAAATTGTTCTGTAGTGTCAACTTTGTGTAGTTAAAGTAAATAAAATTGTTATTAATTTCAAAACTCTAAAAAGTAGTGTGATTTATTTTGCAATAAAGAACTCACAACAAAACGTTTATAAATGCTATAAACGTAACAATAGTAAGGGGTGGGCAAATTTTAGTTTAGAAAGTAAATTGGCTTGCAGCACATACTTTTTTCAACAACCGCAGTTCTAATGATTGCACTGTAAAGTTGAGATAAGGCGATCAAATACGGAATATGACTTCGGGTAAGTACCCACCTTTAGAACGTCAGTCAATGTTCGCTTTTTTCATAAAATATTAAAACAGATTTTGTTACAAAGTTTTACTTGTCTCTTCATTGCAGCGTCGAATTTCCTCTTTCAACGCATCAGTTGTTTCAGGTTATTTCAAATGTTTGCTTTTCCAATGGCCCCAGAGAAAATACTCCTGCGGCGCTTAATCAGAGAATTCACATTGACATTGCTGCCTTGTTTATTTCCGACGATGCCACCTCACCCCAAACTACTTCAATCGGTGACTTTCTTTAAATGTATTGGGTTTGCAAGGTTTTGTGGGTCCCATATGCCATAATTTCGTTTATTGACATGACCACCTAATAGGAAATCTCTTAAGATAATTTTATTCAAAAATGCATTTTTTTTGTTTCAAGAGAAGTAGCACTTCAAGCAATAATGCCTATTTAGTCAAGTACCGTGCTACATTATTTAGGAAAGGGATAGAGAAGAGATGAGACAGGTGGTGTAGGTAGAAGGCTAGTTACGGAAATTAATTGTCGTATAAGACAGCACAGTGACCAGCGAACTATGCCTTAATCACTGAACAGCCCCACCGACAGTCAATTTTTATTTGTAGTGAAAAAAACCAAGGTCTTTGTTGGGAATCGAACCCACAACCCTCAGTCTTGCTAGCTAGTACACTACCTACTAGCGTACAGGGGCGCATTCAGTTTTTCAATCAGCCTAATTCACAAACATTTGGCGCAAAACAATGGTCGGTTGACTTCAATGGAAGGAGCTGAACTTTATAACTATGAGGATGCCTTTAGTGATGCCCAATTGTTGCGAACGTCGGCGAGTTGATGTTTCAGGCTAATTCTCAATACTTTACTATATACAGTGACTATGTTGCCATTACTACGGCTACTATGAGCTTAATGTTGTTTTGATACTCCCCCCAGGGGCATATAAATATAATCTTTATAGAATTCCACTATCTAGACACAGTGCAACTGGAGATATAAGGGGAGCCCAGTCCCCTGAAGACAGGCAGGGAGTCAACTGGAAGCTCTACTTTATTTCCACGGGGATCAGTGAGCCGCAGAGTTCATTATTTGTCTCTTTAGACTCCCTCCCATATAGGGAAGTTGGTCCCTATATGGGAGTACCGTGGTGGTTGTGGTTTCGCGTCCCCATAATAGTATAATGGTTGTTGTGGTGGCCAGGATCATCTCACTGATAATGACACGCAAAGTGAATGATCCAGTCCAGTGAGCATGCTAGACATGTGTTCTGGACAGGAGTTGAAAGTCTCCAACTCTTTAGCAAGGTGTGATGGTTTGCCGCCCTGCCCTGGAATCATTAAAGTTGGAACTAGGTGGTTCTGTTGCTTAGAATTATGTCTTCGGCTTCCTAGGGCGCATGTATGACGTTCCAAATTATACAATTGTGGTTTGTCCACCATCTGAATAAGGCTACATAGCCAGGTGTGGATGTAAAACGAATCGCACTATCTGTTTTGATCTATTGTGTACAGCAATACTAAGTTTAGCGTTTAAACTATCCACAGTGATCTCAGAAGGAGCCTGATTACGAGCAAAAGCTGCTTAAATTTTACATAGTGATACAATGAAGTTTTCACCATTTTGATAGTAAATTTTCATAACAAACATATTTGGGCCAATAGAGATACGTGCCGTGCTTGAAGAGTACCAATTTTTTACAAACAAATGTCGGAGGATGAAAGCTCAGTTCTTCATATTAAATCACTTGACAGACAATTTACTTTCTAAGTTCAAATTTTCTTAAAACTGAGCATCATTGCTCAGTTGCTGCAGGCTGGCTTTTTGTGCTTTTCAAGATTTTTTAAGAGAATGATATGTTTGAAGGCTTCAGTCAAGGCCTAATTGTTCCCTAAAGAGATCATTTTTATTTATTTCCTTTTCAATGTTTTTCTTAACACGATATCAATGAACATTGCAGCAAATAGCTCGTGATGGTTTAGAAAACAAATGAAAACTTGAAGATATTAAAACACTGAAAGAAAGAAAAATAAATTTTACTCAATTCTGAAACCTCTCTCGTAGATATTTCAGCCCATTATACATTTGTTTCGTGACTTGTCTCTATAAATGAAGTAATTATTTTTTAAACAAATGAAAACATTAACGTTTAAAAGGACGTGGAAACCTTAAGGCTATTTTGTTCTCAATAACATAGATAATAAGTCAACTTCTTTCGAAAAATTTTAATTAAATAAATAATAATATTATTATGAATAACTTTTAAGATCAGATCTACTTAACAACTTCCAAAATGTCTAGTTGCTGTTAAAAATATCAAAAAGTTATTTTGAAGCCTTAGCCGACTTGCTAGCAAATCATTGATTGCATTCTTTTAAAACATTTAAAACTCCTCTTTATAAAACACAATTTCTTCTTAAAACAAATAACAACTTCATCCAATGAAACTATTTACTCGTTGCTGATATTCCGTGATAAATTAAAATCAAACTTTTGCCAACAAAATAAAATCAACCGAAAAATACTAAAAAGTTTGAAAACAAAAAAATTACCCACAAAATATAAAAATAACAAACATAGAAAACCCGATTACACACATACATACACACATACATATGTATGTATGTATGCATGTATAGAACTAAATAAAACTATAACTTTTATAAAAATATATAATTTTTTATTTTATTTTTATTCTCCACACACCCGCTCGCTGGTCTGAGTTAAAATTTTTTAGCGTTTTTTTTCGGCTCAAATTTTATTTGTTTTTTTTCAAGGAGAGTGTGAATGTGTTGCGTTTTTACGGTTTTCATAAAACAATCTGCCAGCGTTTGTTACTAAAAATATTCATGGCTAACAGTTAGTTAGAATACCCTACCGAGAAAACAACATCCACAAAAATATACAAATAAACAAAACAAACTATATATTACACACACACACACACTCGGACATACACACTCACGTACTTTCGCTCAAATTCTCATATACGAGGACTATTAAGAATACTGCCAACAACATGTTTAACAAATCCTTTAAAATTAACAAACACATGCACACTTATAAAATTGGAATGTTAACTCACCGATATGAAAAATTTTTGTTTTCGCATTTACTACGAAAACGAAAAAACGTTATTAAGTTCGCTATAGTTTCGTAACGTTTTATTTGTTTTCTTCTGACTGTTGGGTGTTTTTTTGGTAGTTGACTACAGGATTGATGGGTTTGTTTTTTTATAAAGAGTTTGGTGGCCGTTAGGTGTTTTGTCTTTTGCTACGATTAAAAAATTTTAAAGAACGGTTTAGTAGGCTTCAGAATTGCTTCGCCACAAAATTTTCAATTTGATGAAAATATTAAAGTTAATATGTATATGCGTTTTTTACGTGCAACGAATATCTTTTTAACGTTTATCACGTGAGTGGCTCTTTTCAGAATAGTGTTTCCAAAATTAGCTGCCAGCGAAATTATAAATCTTCTCACATACAAATTTAACTAACCATAGTGATTAAAAAATTTATTTTTAAGCATTTTGCGCTAAATATATCCTACCAACAAAAATACACAAAAAATTTCAACAACAAAATCTTTTCGTGAAAAATACTTTTCACCATGAAATGTATTTTTAACAAAAGAAACTTTCGCCAACAAAAACTAACACCAAAAAAAAAAAAAAACAACATTTCACTAAAGAAAAATTTCTCCAATAAAGACATTCACAAAAAATATTTCTCACTAAAAAAATATATCACCAAAAAACTTATTTTCAAAAATACATTTCATCAAAACACTTTTCACCAAAAGAATTGCTGACTTATAAATTTTTTTTCAAAATAAATTTTTTACTACAAAAAACTTTCAGCATTAAAAATACTTCTTTGAAATAAAGAAATTTCTTTACCTGAAAAATATTTTTCACCAAAAAAACAATTTTCATAAAAAATTGTACCCAAAAGTTTTTCACAAACAAATTTTTATCAATATAAATTTTTCACCAAAACAAAAAAATTACAAATAAAATTAATTTTTTTACGAAATAAAGAAATTTGTTTACCGGAGAAATATTTTTCACCAACAAAAAATTTTCTTGGAGAAATTTCAGCAAATAATTTTCCCCGAAAAATTTCACAACGAATTTTATATAATATTAAAAAATTATTTTAAATGTATTACTGTAGGGGAAAGTATGTCCATATGGCCATTTCTCTACTGCTCATATAGGTTATCAGTGGATTTTATCCAAAATTTTTTATAGAAAATTTAAAAGTCTTATATTTCAAGCCAAATTGATTAAATGAGAGTTTTCATAGTTGTGATGCTTCCACCATAAACTTTTCATAAAAAAAATTTTACTAAAAAATGCTTAGAAAAAAAATTTCATCAGTAAAAATTTTTCACTGAAAAACTCTCACCATAAAAATTATTTTTTTACGAATGTAAAATATTTTTAACCAAAACATTTTCACCAAAAAAATTGTACCGAAAAAATTTTCACAAAAAAATTTTTATCAATATTAATTTTTCATCAAAAAAGCTTTTACCATTATTATTTAGATAAGAGAGAAATTTTTACGCGAAATATATTTTTCACCAAAAAAATTGTCCCCAAAAAATGTTCGCCAAAAAATTCTCCTCCCAAAAATGTTTACCAAAATATTTTTAACATTATTAATTTTTCACCACAAAGCAAAATATTCACCGTTGAAATTATTTTTTCGAAAATAGAGACATTTTTTTACCTGAAAAATATTTTTCACAAAAGTAGTTTTCATCGAAAATATTTTCTCCAAAAATTGTCAAAAAATTTTTATCAATATTAATTTTTCAACAGAAAAGCTTTCACCATTGAAATTATTTTTGAGAGAAGAGAATATATATTTTTCATCAAAATAATTGTTCCCAAAATATTTTCACCTAAAAATTCTACCCAAAAAATTTTCACCAAACAATTTTTATCAATATAAATTTTTCATCATAAAGAAAAATATTCACCGTTTGAATTATTTCTATGAAAATAGAGACTTTTATTACCTGAAAAATATTTTTCGCCAAAAAATTTTCCACAAAAAGTTATCACCAAAAAATTCTCCCCAAAAATTTTGCACAAAAAAATGTTATCAATATAAATTTTTCTTTAAAAGAACTTTCGCCATTGACATTATTTTTTATAAAAGAGTGAAATGTTTGTTTCCTGAAAAATGTTTTTCACCAAACAATTTTCCCTACAAAATTTTCACAAAAAATTTTTTGTCTATATAAATTTTTCACCAGAAACAACTTTCATAATTAAAATTATTGTTTTATAAGAGCAAAAATTATTTGCCTGAAAAATATTTGTCACCAAAAATATTTTTCGCCAAAAATATTTTTCACCAAAAATATTTTTCACCAAAAATATTTTTCACCAAAAATATTTTTCACCAAAAATATTTTTCACCAAAAATATTTTTCTCCAAAATATTTTTCTCCAAAAATATTTTTCTCCAAAAATATTCTCCAAAATATTTTTCTCCAAAAATATTTTTCATTAAAAATATTTTTCTCCAAAAACATTTTTCACATATTTTTGGACAAAAACATTTTTCAGATAAGCAAAGTCGACCAAAATAAGTTGCAAGAAATATTTTCACCAAAAAATTTTCCTTTGTATCACCAAAAAAACTTTTACACCCAAGTTCTTTTGCAAAAACTTGTTCATTAAATATTTTTTTTTTAATTAAGTATATACAGTTCATTTAGTTTAAAAAATTATTAAATTAATAATAAGTTAATAAAGTTAATAAATTTTACTCTACAAAAATGCTAAATCAACAAATTATTTCTTCAGAAACTTTAGCCTATAACTCTTCATCAGAAAAAATTTGGAATGTATTTTCCACAAATGCTATAAAATAAAAAATATATCACCAAGGATTTTTTAGCTTTTATACAAAAGCCCAGGTTCTAATTTCTTTTTAAAACTGACTCGTATTGCAGTTAGAAAAGATCGGTGCTTAATCTAGACGCAATTTGTCCATTTACGAAGCTAGTGGCCTCATAATGGGACAAACCAACAGGTACGGCTACACTATTGTAGACATCATCAAACACTTATACGTTTTACAATGCTCATGAATGAAGGTACTGGAATTAATTAATCGCTTACGATTGGCCTAAAGTTATGTTCAAAAGGCCATGATAATTTAAAATCAAGTTAAGTTCTTAAAGAAATATGAGCATTGATATAAAATTTAAAGTTTCTCCTGATTTTTGTGGAGCAGTGGCACAGCAAATTTACCTTCGTTGAAGGATTTCAGTAGCTCTTCCAAAAAATACTCTTTTAATCCCATTTTCAGTAACATCAATCAATTTCCTAAACGAAAAGAGTATACAAGTCTCTCACAAACTACTTTAGACTTATTCCACCACACGCAGTAGATCGCTCTCTTACTGTTTAAGAACAAAATTCTAAGTACGAAGTATTTTACTAATTTATTTTTACTTAAGAAACCTAAAGAAATAAGATACTTGTTCAGTATTCACATGCCTTGTTATTTATTAAGTTTATTTTTGCAGCGTGTTCAAAAGCCTGTTTCATATACCCTACAGATAGCTTAAATAATATCGTTGTAATCCTTTTTTTTTTTGTTTTTGCTACATTTGGAGTATTTGGATTATTGTACTCTTCACCCCATTTCATTTTATTCCTTCATCGCTTTTTGTGCTCAAAGTCTCTGAAGTTTCAAATTTCATTTTCCTCTTCCAAGTAAAAGTTTTTTCATGTGTGTGTGTGTGTGAAGGTATGAAAGAGTGTGTTGAATACAAAAAAAGTAAGAAGAATTAGTATGTGAATGCATGGGACTGCCAAATAGGTGGCATACGTTTACCAGGAATATTCTTTTGCTGTGTATGTATATGTGCATATACAATTGTATTTGTGTACATATGAATATCCTTTTATTTTTTGGTTTATTTATTTTATCATTTTGCTGGCAACATATTTAGTGGGAAAAATTCAAAATTTTTTACCAAATGTATTTTTATACTTATTTTGTTATATATTTTCATGTGTGTGTTTGTGTGTATGTGTTTGCCTTTTGGAGTAACTTATATTTGCAGCCATGCTTTTCATATCTGCCTTTGTGCTGGCATGTATGTATGTGGGTGTTTATGCTCAATGCTCTTTTTCGTTTTTGGAAACTGTGTTATGAAAAAGTTTTATTTCCAGAATTTTTTCCGGAAAACTTTTTACCGTTGGCATGGTTGGAGCATGATATGCATATGTGTGTGCATGCTAGACACTAGTTTAATACTCTTCCAAACTTTTATAGAACTTTTATTTTGCCAGCACCGTGTTTTCTTTTTATATAAATAAAATTGTTAACAGAAAAACTTTGCATCACTTTGTTTGTCATAATGTTCCGTAACACAAATCGTATTACACACTAAAGGAATATAATGAAATTTAAGCACAGTGACACAATTTACTATAAAAATTTAAAAATAATTAATAATATACCTTTCATATGCAAAGGAACAATTTCCAAAAATTAAAATTAAATTAAGAAAAATGCCAAAATTATCAACAAAAAAGTATATTTAAATTACTCAGAAAAGTACTTTCCAAGGCATAAAGTTTTAAAATATATAAAAAAATATAATTTTGAAAAAAACAATTTTCAAAATATATAGATTTTAAAAAAACCTTTAAAGATATATACGCTCAGAAATGTAGTGTCTTAAAAAGTACCGTTATAAAAGTACTTTTAAAAATGCCAAAAATAAACTGTTTAGAAAATTCTTTCAAATACTTATATAAAAATTATTTACAAACAAAAATTATTTTAAAAAGGACTTTTTAAAAATGTACATTCCGTAAAAGAAAGGTTTTTGAAAGAGAAAAACATTTTTATAAAAAATGTTCTATTTTTATTATTTTTAAATTTAAAAGCAGTTCCCTAAAACAAGCAGCTTTTAAAAAAAGTACCTTTTCAAAAAGAATTTTTTTTAAACGTACCTTTTCAAAAAGTAATTTTTATAAAAAGTACCTCTTAAAAATTTTTTTATTTTTTAACTACCATTCTTATAAAGTACGACAATTGAGGCCCTCACAAAACAATTTTTTTTAAAAAGATCTTTCAAAAATTTACATTCTGTAAAAGAAGGAAAAAAAATTTCAAAAAAGATTCTTTTTTTATTGTACTTCTATTTTTTAAGTAGTTAACTAAAACATTGAGCCTTTCAAAAACGACCTTTTCAAAAGGTAACTTTTATAAAAAGTATTTACTCAAAAAAATGTTTTTATTTGTAAATTATGCTAGTAAAGAAATATTATTTTAAGAAGTTTAAGGGAGTATGATAATTGAGGCATTCACTTCAGTAAAATACTTTTATTCCATTCAGCACTTAAAAAAAATTAAAAAGGTTTTTTAAAAATTTACAATCTATAAAAGAAGGGTTTTCGAAAGAAGACATTTTTTATTTTTCTATTTTTTAAGCAGTTCCCTAAAACAAAAAGTTTTTCAAAAAGTACCTTTTCGAAAAGTATTTTTTTTAAAAAGTACCTTAAAAAAATAACTTCTATAAAATGTATCTATTCAAAAAACTGTCTTAATTTTTAAATTCTACTATTAAAAATGCCTTTTTTTAAATTTTAAAGATTAATTAGGCCCTCATTTAAGTAGAGTACCTCTTTTCTATACAGCACTTTAGAAAGCTGGAAGAATTTTGTTAAAAATATTGTTTAAAAAACTTACCTTTTCTGCATTTCCATAGATATTGTGTTTAACTTTTGTTTAGTACCAGAATCATAAATGTGAGTTTAGCTTTATATTCTATAAATGCAACAGATTTTTAATTTTATGGTAAACGAAGTATAACACGCATACAGCCAAACACAGCATTAACATTTATAACTTAATGTATCTAGATGTACACATAAGTTTTCTCCACAAATGTAGAATGTACTCGGTATACTCGAAATGTTTGAAAATACTATCATGAAATTGTGAATGTGAATGCTCAATTTTGTATATATTAGACAATTATAATGGATTCAGAATAAACTTCATAGTTATGGATGTACATACAGATATATTTTGGTACTTATTTTCGTTGCTAGTGTTGTTGGTAAAGTATATTTAAGCATAAACAATGATACATTTTAGAGATCAACAATGAAATGAGATTGCATACAAACAATCAGGTTATCATGCTTTCACATACCCACACACACTTTCACATCCTTTGTGCATGGCATCACATAAACACAATTATATCGAAACGCATACCTGCTAGGATTAGGGATCTAAAGGATTGTTTTTTGGCAATTTAAATTTATAGAATAAAAAAATACAATAAATTTCCAAAATATATGGGCAATTACTTTTTTAGCGAGTCCGACAGCAAAAGGAATATAGTGCATCCAACATATCCGCAAAGTGCGAAGAGACAATTACTCTTCATTTCGAAATCCTAGAAAACCCTATAGAAGGGAATTGGTTGAATTTTTCTAAGCAGAAGCACACTTCTAGTTTTCTAGTTCATCCGGAAAGCATAATTATCTCTTTGTTGACATACTTCGAGTATTTAAGATTTCAGCTACCTGCTAAAAATTTCTGCATAATGTCGGAATTTTCAGCAGGAAGCTTGTTTTTCAATTGTGGTAACACCAACAAAATGATAGTTTTGACATTTAGTTATTTGATGTATTCCTAGCAAATGCATTAGCAACTATTACAATTAATGCAATTTCGCACGAAAATTGCAATAAAATAATTAAAATCCACTACGAAAGTGGTGGTTCTGTTAAAGTTACATTTCGTAAAATTGGTGATATTTTCGAACAACATAATCGTCCTTCTGAGACCCCTATTAAGAATTTGGTCGTTAAATTTGGGTCGATAGGCTCCATACAAAATGCAAGAATGCCAACGCGTGTTCGACCGGGTCGTTTAACTGAAAATATCACAGGAGATCCAAACCTTCTATTTTTCGACATTCTTAACAATTGGGGTTGCGTGATAAGATTTACATCTACCTAGCTGTGTAAGCCATAACCAGATGGTAGATCATACCTCTGTTGATGAAATGTAGCGTCATTCTCGCCCTAGAAGGCCTTCAGATACAAGTACCCTCCAGTCTTAGCTGCAACTTCAAAAGTCCGAAAAAGGCTTCACTCTTTGCTGAAGAGTTGGAGACTATCCAACTCCTGGTCCAAAACGCATGAACCTTAATAAAATTTAAGAACACAACGGCAATCATGTTCACTGGACATGTACCATTCATTGTGTTCATTGATCCGACCCACACAACTCAAACGAAGGCCTCGAAGCCACAACCACCACGATAGTCTCAAAAGGCCAACCTCAACAATAAGTCAGAGAACAGCTAAAAGACTAAAAAGACAAATAGCTGAACTCAGGGGCTTTACAGATTCCAGTGGAAATATAGTGGAATTGTTCACTTGGCTCCTGCCAGCCTTGTAGGGGATTGGGCTCCCTGTTAGCCCCGTTGACATATGTAATGACGGTGAGATTTCGTCAAAACATATCACTGTACTCCCCCGGGGGGCAACAATTGGGGTTCGTGATAAGATTTATATCTTCACCTGGCCGTGGGCCTTAATCAGATGGTGGTCAAACCACTGTGAGTGAAAAGCAGTGTTATTCACGTCCTAGAAAGCCTGTTCTAGCAACAGGTCCTTCCTAGTTGCAATTTCAGCCGTTCCAGAGCAGGGTTGCAAACCACTACTCTTTGCTGAAGAGCTGGAGACTATCCAACTCCTGGTCCATAACACATGACTAGCATGCTCACTGAATCTGGATCATTCACCAGTGGGTGTTATTTAAGGCGAGATGATGCTGGCCACCATAAAAAACAGACCCGGGAGGGAAACATTACGTGATAAGATTTATATCTGCGCTTGGCTATGGAGCCTTTATCAGATAGTGGTCGAACCACTTTGCATAAATAGGAACGCCATGCTCGTCCTAGGAAGCCAAAGACTATTTCTAGCAACAGGTTTTTCCTAGTTGCAACTTTAATGATTCCAGAGCAGGGCTGCAAATCATCACTCCTTGCTGAAGAGTTGGAGACTATCCAACGCCTGTCCAGAACACATGTCTAGCATGCTCACTGGACTGGATCATTCACTTTGCGTGTCATTATCAGTGAAATGATCCTGGCCACCATAATTTTCATACTTCCCTTATGGGGTCGCAAAACCACAATCACCACGATGCTCCCATATAGGGGCCAACCTCAATGATCAGCCAGAGAACTATTAAATGTCTAAAAAGACAAATAATGAACTCTGCGAGCTCACTGATCCCCGTGGAAATAAAGTGGAGTTTCCAGTTGACCACCTGCCTGTCTTCAGGGGACTGGGCTCCCTTTATACCCCAGTTGCACTGAGTCTAGATAGTGGAATATTCTATAAAGACCATATTTATATGCCCCTGGGGGTCCCCGGGAGGAGACAATTGGGGTTATCCAAAACGGCCACATGGCGAATTTTAACAAAGAATTTGACTTTACAAGGTTCAACTGGTGCAGAAGTTGAAGCCCGCCGACCATTCAAACCACCGTAGATTCACTCAATTTATTCAGGAACAACCCTATCAGACGAACCCCATTTTCAGTTGTCAGGATGTGTTAACAAATAAAATTGCTGCATGTGGGCTTCTGAAAATCTTAGAACGATTATGAACAACCATTTGCATGCTCAACATATAACTGCATGCGCTATGTGGTCTAGAGGCGTGATTGGGGCGTTATTTTTTCCGAGGATGCGGCTGGAAATGTAGTAATGGTTAATGGATCATGCTATTGCGAGATAATAACTAATAACGCAATTTTGACCTATTATTGACGACGTGGATATCACTGGCATGTGGTTTCAACAGGACGGTGCCACCTGCCACACAGTCAATGAAAAGATCAATTTATTGCAAACTAAATTTCCCAATCGCAGGATTTCACGACAATCACCAGTTAAGTGGCCAGTCAGATCGTGTGATTTACTGGAATTTTTTTTCTAAGGACGGAGTCTATATAGAGTTAATCGAGTCAATTTCAGCCTTCAAACTCAAATTCCGTGTCGGGATTAACAAAATAGGACCGCCATTTTGCCAAAAAGTGGAAGAAAACTTTGTTGGAAGAATCGTGTGGTCGTGGTGGCCATTTGCCAGATATCATTTTGCTTTCATAATCGCCGAAAGTTTCTCTTCGTAATAAAAATTTGAAGTATCCTAATCTAAATTTGTTGTTGTATTTTGTTTTAAAAGACAAACTTGCTGTTGAAAAACCCTTTACTTAACACTATTATTTCCGTTAATTTCTATATATAGAGAGAAATATCAGATTTTTATTTGAACACAATTAGATTTTGTTAAAGATTTTTAAGGGCACAACAAATTCTGGGATTTTGAAGCCAATATTGTCCCTGTTTTGGTTTCCCTAAAACATTTAAAATTATGCAATGGCTAAAGGCCGATATTAATCCATACAAACAGAAAGACACACACACACACATATACGTCATTCTGCTATATGTTTGTAAGTTGGCGGTGAATGAGTAAGTTTTCAACAAGAACAAAAATGTTTAAACACTTTTTCCATCCATCGGTAGACACAGCTCCTTTCATATTCAACGTTATTGTAGCACGACTACGCTTTGTGACTATTATAGCAAACATAACTACCGAATTTTGTTGTGTGTCTGCTACAGTTACGTACATACAAATATTTTCATATTAAGTATCATAGATTGTTACTACAATTACGATTGAGTGTGTGTTAGTTCTATAAGTGTGTAAATGTATTTAGGCTACAATATTACAAACGTGCGAACAAACAAACAAATAAAGTTTTATCAAGGCAATCGCCAGACAATAATGTTGGCCAACAAAATATCCATGTTTCTCATACAACACACACATATATGCATTCATACATACATACACATATGTATGTATATACAATCTAGCAAATATTTATAGCTTTTATAGATATGACTAAATATGTATTGGTTGTGTGTGCAATTTTGTGCAAATAACATAGTTTATCATTAGCAAATGTTTGCATGTGTTTGTATAGTGTTTCGCTATTGCATGTAAATGTGTATTAAGACAGATTAACCAACACACATATACATAGAAACATATATTTATATATATTATATAAACATACTAATGAAGTATTTATAAACACAAATACATACACGTTTGATTGAGTATTTGAACATGTGCTTTGTAAGTTTAACTAAATTTTGTGTTCAGATGACCCAAAACAGTACGACAAAAGCAAATATAAACAAACACTTTACTTATCAAGTAAAAAGACACTCAGAAAATACAAAAAAAGTACTTTCTTAATTTTTTTTTGAAATATTTTTCTTTTTCTTAAAAGATATTTAATCAGAATATGCACTTAGAATGGAATAAATAAACAGCAAAGTTACTATTTCAAAAGGTTGTTCTTCTTGAGAGGAACGTTTCTTAAGCAGTTTCTTAATACAGGTACTAAATTTGAAAAGTTGAAATAACGTATATAGCAATAGATTAAATAAAATGGTTAAAAAAAGTACTTTTTGAGAAATGCATTTTTCGCTTAGAGGTAAGTAATGTAAAATCATTAATTTAAATTTATTAAATAAAATAAAATAAAAATTTCTCCTAAAAAAAAGTCCGAACAGTTTTTTCTTGAAAAAGTACTTTTTTTCCAAAAAGTACATTTTCTTATAGGTATGGGGGGAATACAAAATCTACTTTAGTTTTTAATATATTTGGCATCAAAACTTAGGTTTTCCATAAACTTCTTTTCTACTAAAAGTACTTTTTTCTAAAAATGGTACTTTACAAAAAAAAATATTTTCAAAAATCATATAATGATTAAGACAGGCTTTTCTTTTATTTAAAAAAAAATTTTGCAAAATGGTACCTTTTTGCTACTGGTACATTTTTTTAGAAAGGCCTTTGTCAAATTTTAATTATGTTGGTCATGCCGACAATAGCTTACTAATTTTCAACGGTTTTTAGGTAGATTTTTTCATTTGGTTTTCTTAGACCCTCTTAACAAAAAGCTATCAACCTTTAAAAAGGTACTTTCAAAGAAAGTACATTTAAAAAGGTACTTTCTAAGAAAGTATATTTAAAAAGATACTATCTAAGAAAGTACATTTAAAAAGGTACTTTCTAAGAAAGCACATTTAAAAGGGTGCTTTCTAAGAAAGTACATTTAAAAAGGTATTTTCTAAGATAGTACACTTAAAAAGATACTTTGTAAGAAAGTACATTTATAAAGGTACTTTCTAAGAAAGTAAATTTTTAAGTGCTTTGTTTGCAAGTCTGGCAAAATTGTTAAGAATAAAATTGTTTTTTAAGAAAGTACTTTTTTAAGTGCGTTGTTTTGCAAGATAAAAAGGTTAAGAGTAATGTTGTTTTTTTAAATATTTTTGCAAAAATTTTCATTTCTCAAAAAGGTACTTTCCAAAAAGTACTTTTTAGGTACTTTCCGAAAAGTACTTTTTAGGTACTTTTTGTAAAAAAGCAAATTTTATTAAAATAAAAAAGCATATCTTTTTCTCAGTCTCATGCATTTTAAAAGACAAATTAGCTAAATCTCGAATTTTATTTAACAAGTTTTTATGTTTAACAGCTAGAGTTGTGTATCTATATGTTCCATAGCTCTTAAAATACCCAAGGGTACTTGATAGGAAATTTCACGATGAGGACTATCAATGGGCGGGCTGTCGTATTAGTAAATAAATAAATTTTTTTATTCAAGCTTCAAAATCCTTAAAGAAGTTCTGCACAACTTCCCGAATATAATAGTTATATTTTCAAGTTATTGCAAAGCCTTCAAGAGGATTCAGGAAAATCAATTAGAGTGTATTTAGAACATATTAAACTTAACCTAAAATAGTCTTTCATTTTATTCAAAGTAAAATAATTTCTATAAAGTGGAAAATAAAATACATTTCATAAATGGCTTAACATTATTTCAATGAACATTTTGTGTTCTGTTCCCTTTTAAATCTGCAATTTGAAATTGAAATATATTAAGTTATTCGCCCTTGTATATGAATGGGTAACGTACCGTGAGGTTAAATATCGGTTGTATTATAGAAACATACACAAATACTCACTGCGAATCAAAATGTTTGGCCTTACAAGGGCGTAATGCCAAAAAAAAGATGCCTTTTCAACAAATTCTCCGTGTAATAGTGTAAATTTGTGTGTATTTGTGTGTGTGTGTGTGTATGTGCATATATGACACTACACCATTAACGAGTTTATGTATTGAGGGTGTTTGATAACATTTTTGAATAATGGTATGGCCGATTGTTCATAGTGATGCGATGATAATGATGATGATGATGACGACGACGTCTATGCTGAATGTGAAAACTTTACCGTAAATGTGAATGTTGATAATGATGATATCGCTTTGTATTTTTTCTACAATAATTTTTTTTTTGGTATAAGAATGAAAGAGTAGGGAAAAAACTTTCAGATAATAAAACTAAAATTTCATAGAAGAAAATCCAAAAAACAAACAACAAGTTTGAGTTGTAGTGTGGGTTCGAATAAGTCTCAGTTCTAAAATTTTTATACGGATATGCGATTGTTCGTTTTTACATAGAAATATGCTACTTTAGCAGCATTGTATTTAGCACGTAGCATAGAATTGAAGTTGAAAAATTTTCATGCCATTTTGAAAACGCGATATGAAAGCAAGAAAACAAAATTAGACCTTAATACATATTTAAGGAACATACGTTCATACAAGTGCGCACAGTAGGGAGGATAAATGTCTGGAAAAAATTTCTATTTAAAATTTGAAATATTAAATTTGCCTTTGTGGTGCCATCGTTTGACGTTTTATTCACTGTTTCCAAAAGCAAATGTACAAGCGGGAAAACTTTGAAATAGCCCATATCTTAGAACAATATTTTGTAGTTTTTTTCCCCAAGGTTTGTATAAAATTCTCATTTAGTCAGCAAATGGTGGCTTTAACTTATTTATAAGCTGCTTAACTGCTAGATCATCCAAAATTCTTAAATATTTTAACACTCACTGTAGGAAGTAATAACAGTAAGTAGAGCTTAACACCCCGTCATATTTTAATACATAAACATACACACACACAAAGTTTGTTTTTTTTTAACATTTCGACTTATTCGTCAAGTATTAACTCTATAACATGCAATTCAACAAATAGTAGTAATAGCGAACACTTTGTATCGGGTCTTTCAACAAGAAGTTTGTTTTTTAAATGTGGTTTTATGAACAACACGATAGTTTCGGCCTTTATTTCTTTGACGTATTCGTAGTAGATGCATTGACAATTGTTGCAGTGAATTCAAGTTTTACACGAAAATCGCATTAAAATAATTAAAATTCACTCTGAAAATGGTGGTAAAATTCGTGATATTCTCGCACAACATTCCACCCTTTCTGAGACCGCTAATAAAAATTTGGTCGTTAAATTTGGGTCGACAGGCTCAATTCAAAATGTGCAAACATCAGCACGTGTTCGACCGGATCGTTAAACAGAAAACATCGCAGCCGTGAACCACAGTGTTGAAGCAGATCATAATTTTGCATAAGGATTTAACTTTGAAGCCTTAAAAGGTTCAACTGGTGCAGGAATTAAAGCAGACCGATAATTCACATCGCCGTAGAGTATGTCAGAGTATGTCAACAAGCAATATTGCCGCATTTGGGCTTCTGAAAATCCTAGAGCAATTTTTTTAAAAGCCTTTGAAGCCTTTGCATGCTTAACGTGACACTGTATGGCACGCTATGTTGTCTGGAGGCGTAAAAGGACCTTTTTTTTCAAGATGCCCCTGTAGGCTACTAGGTAGTGTATTAGCTTATAAGACTAGGGTCTGTGGGTTCGATTCCCAACAAAGACCTTGGTGTTTAGCACTACCAAAATAAAAATTGACTGTCGGTGGGACTGCTCAGTGATGAAGGCATGGTCACTGGTTACTGTGCTGTCTTATACGATAGTTAATTTCTGTAACTATCCTTTTACTTTCACCACCTGTCATATCTCTTCTCTATCCCTTTCCTAAAGAATGTAGCACGGTACTTGACTAAATAGGCATTGTTGCCTGAAGTGTTACTTCTTAAAAAAAAAATAAAAGATGAGTTTGAAGCACGCTATCCCAAGATACTTAAAACTCTATTTCGACATGGATATAACTGATATGTTGTTTTAACAGGACGGTGCCACATGTCACACAGCTAATGAAACGATTATTTTTTTTGGATCTATGTGAAGGACAGAGTCTCTATGGAACCAATAGCATCGAAATAGGGCCAAATATCATTTTTCATTCATAATTGCCGAAATTTTCTTATCATAACACAATAACAATTTGAATCATTTTCAACTAAATTTTTTTGTTTTATTTTATTTTCGAAAATAAACTTCCAGTTGAAAAACCCCTTAACGTAAAGCAACAACAGTAGCAGTAACTGTAGTTATTGTAAAGCCTGTAGTTAAAATCGTGTTTCATCATCTGCACAATACGAGTACATGAAGAGAATACAACAACAACAACAACAACCAAATAAAATAGCATGAAGGACGAATATTTTTGATGGCAGCTGTTTTACACTTATTTCCTCACTCACTCACACTCTCTTGTCAAACCAACCACTCTTTGTCACATTTATTCACTCTAGTAAAAGTTCAATGTATTCGTAGGTTAACAAAGCGAGATTGAAGGATACAAATTTATATGCCTGGGTACGTGGGTAGATGTGTATATGTGCATGTTTGTATATGTGTGTGTTTAAATTTTTTGTCGTTACAAATTTGCTTTTTATTTTGATTTTCTTTTCAGAAACTTTTGTAAAGAGTGAGTGGGTGGGTGGGTGTTTATTTGGTTGCTGTTGTTTTTGTTTTTGTTTTTTTTTTATTCAGAATAATTTTTGACATGAATGTCTATGTTGATGGTGAATAAAATTCAAGTTGTGATGGTGTTAGTTGTGGTGGTGTATTCTTTTAGTTTTATTTTTGCATAAAACTTATACAACTTTTTGTTGTCTCTCTTAGTGTTTATTGTTAATTTTGTTGTTGTTCTTCTAGTTGTTGTTGTTGTTATTTTGGTTGTCGTTGTTGCTCAGTATGCCAAGAAGAAATATATACTACACACACACACTCATTCAGAATCATAGTTATGGTGTGCTATACGGTATTTTAACGATTTCTCGAAACGTATTGTCAACGTAATTTTTTGTTGATGGTTTGTTTTCCTTTTTTTTTATTTCTTCGTTATTGCCTCATTGTAGATATTGCTGCAAACAAGAAAGGATACAAATATTGCTACAATACAGCCACAACACACAGTCGCCGTTTTATATGTAGATGGAAACAATAGCTGTATTTTTTATCTTTTAGTTTCTCTTTTTGTTTGTAAGCAACAAAAATGAAAATGTAAAACGTGGTAAAACGTAAAAATTGAAGCAACAATATCTAGACACCCACACCTTCATGGTTATCCTTGCAAAATCGTTTGTATATCAACTGGGCGCTGACATACATACAAATCAACCACCCCTGCCTGCTAAGGAAGATGAGCAGAGATTTGTATTTTTCGGACTTTTTTTTGTAAATTCGATTTATTCTTTTTAATGCTCTTAAATGCAGGAATGGTTGTGTGTGGTCAAATAGTTGTTGTTTCACTTGACAGGTTCAATTTAAAAACTTTTAAAGTACATTCTGTCATTACTTTGAAGAAGTCATTCAAATTGATTTGATACCGATGTTTAGAAAGCGAGGCTTAGAAAGTTATGCTATTCTAAAGTTTTGCTTATCTAAATTTTTTCAACTCACGCTCTTATAATAACTAAAATAGGTGACCCTGTAGGCTAGTAGGTAGTGTACTAGCTTGTCAAAATGGGTGTTGTGGGTTCGATTCCCAATGAAGACCTTGGTTTTTTCAGTTAATTTCCGACTATCCTTCTACTTTCACCACCTGTTTCATGTCTTCTCTATCCCTTTCCTAAAGAATATAGCACGGCATTTAAATAATTAGGCACTGTTGCCTGAAGTGCTACTTCTCTTTAGAGAAAAAAAAACAAATATGAACTCACTGTGACTAGATTTGAAGAACTTTCAAAAAATTTTTTGCGAAAGGTTGTTAAACACAAAATTTGTATTCCTTAATACAAATAATAATATCGAATAGAAAGAGAGTCTATTTAAGAAATATTCCTGAATGTTTAGATTCTTGTTTAGTTTAGACAGCCCCAGCTATATTCCATCGAATTATTGTTCCCTATACGAAATTTCAACGGGCTTCCACGACATGGTTCCCTCAGGAGAGTAAAATCTTTTTATGCAAAGTATGATAAGACCAGAAGCGGGATACATGATAAGATTTACATCTGCACCTAGCTGTGTAAGCCATTATTAGATGGTGGATCATTACCACTGTGGATGAAATGTAGCGTCATCCTCGCCCTAGAAGGTCTTCAGATACGTATATCCTATGGTCACTCCTAGTTGCGACTTCAAAACCCCGAAGCAGGGCGCAGCCTTCACTCCTTGCTGAAGAGTTGGAGACAATCCAACTCCTGGTCCAGAACGCATGAAGCTTAATATAATTAAGAACACGACGACATTTATACTCATTGTGTTCATTGTGATTCGACCCACAAACTCAAACGAGGGCCTCAAAACACGCAACCACCACAATACTCCCGAAGGGCCAACCTCAATAATCAGTCAGAGAATAACTAAAAGGCTAAAAAGACTAATAGCGGAACTCTGGGGCTTTACTGATTCCCGTGGAAATATAGTGGATTGTCCAGTTGGCTTTTGCTAGCCTTGAAGGGGACTGGGCTCCCTTTTACCCCCGAAGATGCATGTAATGTCCGTGGATTTCCGTCAAAACACTTAAATGTGCCCCGAGGGGTAGCAGAAGCGATATGCTGTCATATACTCCTCTTATTCTTTTCGACTGATTGCTTCACTAATAAATGTTTTAAAGGACTTTCCCACTTTTGGATTGGCTCGCAGTTCGTAGTGTCCCTTTATTATAAGTGTGACTATTAAATATTCCATCATTCTAGACAAGTATGCTTAACATTCTTAGTCTCGATAGGCACTATACATTCGCTTTACATATTATCGCCACATAATTATCCGTGCAAATACGAGCATTGCTGCGAGATTCTTTTACATTGTACCAGCCAATTTGCAAACCCCTTTAAAACAGAAGTTGCCCGCAGAATGCTTTATTAACCCACTACTCCGAAAATCTTCTGACCCTAAATATCACGTCAACATTGTACCCCTCACACAACCATTCATGTAGACAAAGCTAAAATGTTACAATGGAGTAGGAGATTACCACAGGTCTACTCTGAGAGAGGTTAAGACTTCTTGTGAAGAATTTAGTATGTTGAAACTTTAAAAGAATGAAATCAAAAAAGATCTGTTTATCTTTGTATAACAATTTATTAACAAAGCAAACTGTTGCTGACATTCGTGTGCGGCTAAGAAATTTCAGCTTCAAGAGAAATATATTTTACGTTAATTTGTGGAAAGACTTAAATGCAAATAGATAAGATCAAATGTTTTGTTACAACAAACACAAAAAATTATTGAACTTTGTTGAGGACCATCCAAAGCAAGGGAGGCTATAATTTCATCGACAAAATGGAAGAATATGAGTTCATGTCACTGCGTATAGAAACTGGCTTTCGATTCATCGTTGTGATGTTATTACTAGTTTTAGCACAAACTCTATTTATGGCTTAAATTTTGTGTGTTTTTGTGGCAATATTGTTGTTGTCGTTGTTGTTGTTGTATTTTATATTTGTAGCTTTTATGTGTGAAAGGACTTGCAGCTTTTGATTTTGATAGTCATGTCAGCATTATAGTCATTTTAGTAGATGCCAACGGCCATGACAACCAAGAAATATAAAATACAAAAGCAACAACAAGAATAATATAGTTTCAACTATATATACATCTATTCTTAGCTCCTTCTGTCACAAAAACAGTGTTGCTATTTATTTCTCTATCAAACTGTTTGCCTGTTAGTTAAACGATGACGTAAAGTTATCGACTTTTATTTGTTTGTGGACAAAGGAAAAAGCTTAACATGATGATTTTTATATGTATCATCATCATCATTATCATCATCATTAACCATCATTGTAATGATGCCAAATATTTTTAGCATCATTCATTTGCTCTAAAACATCAAAAATTAACAAACTGCTTTTTCTATGGCAGCCTAGCACGCACATTAAGACATATTTTTACACAGATACTTATCGATAACTAAGCTGCAAAGTGTAACATTGAATGAGTCGCGTATAAACAAACGTACTATTGTTGTATGTTTTGTGTTTCTTTTTTTTTTTTTGTTGTGCCTGTTGTATTCGTTTTGATCGCTTAATGATACTTTTCGCACAAATTTGCCATCGTTTGTGGACTTTCAAATAGATAGTCACACGTACATCTGTTAATAGAATTAGTTTTGTGCTGAATTACTCTACAGACAATCATTCTCGGGATAAAGTGTTTCTATCAGAAATACACATTTCTATGGATTACTTTAGGTCGGCTGTGGACTGAGGAAGTAACAAATACAGAGAATGTCCAGATCCTTATGTAGTGAAATGTCTGTCACATTTTTTACACAATAACTAATTCTGTAGCAACTCTAGGTTTATGGAACGTTTGGAAGCAAATTCTGAATAAGTATACAAATTAACCGTAAACACATTCTAAGTTTCGATTTTCTTTTCATGTTTCGTTTAAATTAAACGCTACAAAGTGCCCAAAATATATCTTTAGAGATGTAAGAAGCCTCAATAAATTATAAAAAGGTTAACATATTCCGTGAAAATATTTCTCACAGTACTTGGCATAAATTAGTTAAAGACATTGTACACATAATATGCCATGTCACCGAGGATACGTTAAAATTTTTTTTTTTTTAAGAGAAGTAGCACTTCAGGCAACCATGCCTATTTAGCCAACCGTGCCACCTTCTTTAGGAAAGGGATAGAGAAGAGATGAAACATGTGGTGAAAGTAGAAGGATAGTCGGAAATTAACTGCCGTATAAGTCAGCACAGCGACCAGTCACTATGCCTTCATCGCTGAGCAGCCCCACCGACAGCCAATTTTTATTTTTGTAGTGAAAAAAACCAAGGTCTTCGTTGGGAATCGAACCCACAACCCCCATATTGACAAGCTAGTACACTACCTACTAGCCTACAGGGGCACCTAAGCGGTGGAAAGATACTTTAATCATTTACCTATTTGTTTATTTTGGTTCTCTTTGGCAGAATTTATTGACCCGTTTTTTTACAGTGTTCGTTCATTTTAAGTAACTTTTTTAGTAAAAAAAAAAGTGAAATACAACTTTCATTTCGCGGTAAAGGATTCAGAGACTGTTTTTGAGTTACTGGACAGCTTTCAGTAGAAAGTGAAGAGACACATTGCTAAAAGTGGGATAACTATTGACTAACTGAGGCATTGCTGCAATATAGGAGGCCATTCACCGTTTTATCGTTATTTTAGCAGATTGTACTCGCAATTTCTTGCATACAATATGTTTTCCATTAAGAGCCCATCGCTTTATGGCACTACGCACTACAGGTAAAATTTGCTTTTTGGACCAATCGTTCGTTTATTAAATAAACTTTGTGTCTAATGTCTTTGCTATCACTTTCAAGGGGAAACGATTTAATTTGACTGTTCACAAAATACTCCCTTTAGTCTTCCTTGCTGCTATTGGTGTTGGTGATAATGTCTCCAGATTTATATCGAGTTTTCTCAGGAATCGCTCTAAATGAGTTGTTATAAATGGGACTTCATCAGACGAGTTCAAGTTTATTTCCGGGATGCCGCAAGGCTCTGTTCTTTCTCTTACCCTATTTCTTATTTTTCTAAACGACCTTCTTTGTCAAATTTTTACCTCTATATACTGTTTCTCAGTTGACAGCACTATTTGCCATTCTAATTCATTTGGTAATATATCGAATCAGTTGGAGGTGAGTTCCAAAAGGCTGAATATGAATGATACGCTCAATCACGATCTCGCAACGATCTTCGAATGGGGTCGCGCGTATAAAGTCGATTTTAAAAACCCTTAAGACACAATGTTACATACTTACGCCTAGATCTGTGTTCGGAAATTCTGCTGCAGCAGTTACTATGGGTGACATAGGTATTACGAAATTGGAAGCTCTTGATGTTCTTGGCATGAAAATTCAGTGTGATGTTCGATGGACTAAACACATTTTGTAAGTTTCTAATAAAGCTTTCAGGTGCCTCGGTTTTCTTTAAAGGTGCAAGAGATACGTGATAAGGTTTACATCTCTACCTAGCTGTGTAAGCCATAATCAGATAGTGGATCATACAGCTGTGGATGAAATGTAGCGTCAACTTCGCCCTAGAAGGGTTTCGGATACGTATATCCTTCGGTCACTCCTAGTTGCAACTTCAAAAGCTGCAGCCTTCTCCCCTTGCTGAAGAGTTGGAGACTATTCCACTCTTGTTCCAGAGTGCATAAAGCTTAATATAATTTAAGAACACGACAGCTTTCATGCTCACTGGATCTTGACCATTCATTGCGTTCATTGTGAATGACTGTTTCTATGTGTTTCCATGACAGTTTCTTTGGCTATTTCATTGATTGCTCAACAAAAAAGTCGTTAGGGAGCCTTTGATCACATCTTAGAAAAGCTAGACGTGATAACATATACAGCTGCACCTGGCCATGGGCCTTAATCAGATGGTGGATCATTACCACTGTGGATGATATGTAGCGTCAACCTCGCCCTAGCAGTCCTTCGGATACGTATATCCTCCGGTCACTCCTAGTTGCAACTTAAAAAGCCCGAAGCAGGCCGCAGTCTTCACTCCTTGCTGAAGATATGGAGACTATCAAACTCCTGGTTCAAAAGGCATGAAGCTTAATATAATTTAAGAACAGAGTGTGATTTGTTTTACATCCGCACCTGGCTATGTAGCCTTAATCAGATGGTGGACAAACCACAATAGTATAATTTGGAACGTCATACATGCGTCCTAGATAGCCGAAGGCATAATTCTAAGCAACAGAACCACCTAGTTGCAACTTTAATGATTCCAGGACAGGTCTGCAAACCATCACACCTTGCTAAAGAGTTGGAGACTTTCTAACTCCTGTCCAGAACACATGTCAAGCATGCTCACTGGACTAGATCATTCACTTTGCGTGTCATTATCAGTGAAATGATATGGCCACCATAATTTTCATAAATCCCTTATGGGGCCGCACAACCACAACCACCACGATACTCCCATATAGGGGACATCCTCAATGATGAGTCAGAGAACTATTATAAGTCTAAAGAGACAAATAATGAACTCTGAGGCTCACTGATCCCCGTGGAAATAAAGTAGAGCTTCCAGTTGTTTCCCTGTCTGACTTCAGAGGACTGGGCTATCTTTTTCCCCAGTTGCACTGAGTCTGTTTCTAGTGTCTAGTGGAATATTCTATAAAGACCATATTTATATGCCCCTGGGGGGCTATATTTTTAAAACACGACGACATTCATGCTCACTGGATCTGGATTATTCATTGTGTTCATTACCCATAAACTTAAACGAGGGCCTCGAAACACACAGCCACCACGATACTCCCAAAGGGCCGACCTCAATAAACAGTCAGAGAACAGCTAAAAGGCTTTGAAAAATAAATAGCTGGAATCTGGGGTTTTACTTATTCCTGTGGAAATATAGTGGATTGTCCAGTTGGCTGCTGTTAGACTTGAAGGGGACGGTGGATTTCCGTCCAAACATATAAATGTTCTTGCAGGGTGGGACGATGTAAGAGATACTTTACTCCATCTGATATTCGTACCATTTATACCACCTATATGCACGCCGTCAATAATAGGCCAAAATAGAGCTATTTGCATCTGACGATAACGTAATCCATTGACATGTGCGTATATTTTCCGACGGGGTGTAATTTATTTTTGGTTTGCTCACAAACCAAATTTGACGGGTGTCGACGTAAAACCGCACACAAATAAAAATAATCCATTGACCTTTACAGCGACGCGTGAGGTATGCAAAGGCTTGTCAATAAACGCTTTGCGGCAACTTTGCTTGTTGACATACCCTGACAGGTGAAAATGAGCTTCGTCCGAAAAAATTATTTCTCAGAAAAACCAGCCGCTTGTTGCTGAATGAATTGAATGAAACTACCGCCATGTGAATGGTAACCCCAATTGTTGAGAACGTGGGAGAATTGACAAATTTGGAGTTGCTTCAATACTGTGGCTCACGATGCTAAGATGTTTTTTGAATGAACTTGTTGAATACGAGTTGGTGTTCGCACATTTTGTATCAAGCCTGTCGACTCTAATTTAACGACTAAATTCTTAATAGCGTCTCACAAGGACGATTATGTTGTCGGAAAATATCACGAATTTTACGAAATGTAACTTTAACAGAACCACAATTTTCACAGTGGATTTTAATTATTTTTATGCAATTTTCGTGCGGAATTAAATTCAATAACAATTGCCAAAGTATCTACCAAGAATACGTCAAAAAACTAAATGTCAAAACTATCATGTTGTTGGTGTTGCCAACAAACTTTTTGTTGATAAATTCAGAATTGTAAATGCTCGGATTAAAGGAAAAAAGGATTAAGTAAAAATTTGGATATTTTGGCAATTATGCTGTTGGGTAAGGGTTCGAGTTCTGGTTCTGCAAATTATAGTCCAGTTCAAAATAAGCAAAGATAAATTGTAAAAACCAAATTTTGGCGTTAGTTATTGTAAAGCTCAATTGAGTAATAAATTCTTTGCCAGCTTGCATGTCGCTTTGTTTAAGCTGTCTGCCTGCAATTATTGAAATGTCTTATAATGGACTTTTGTATGTCCTTAATAGAAAGTGTGAGTGTTGTACTTTTATTTTCGTTTTTGTTTCTTATTTGAGTTCAAAGTTTTGTGTGCAGTAAATAATTTCTTTATTCTCAACAAGAAATATCTGTAAAACTTTGAAAACCTTTTCCTTTTTGTCGTTGCTGTAGTTAGTTTTCTCTTGTTGGTTGGTTTCAAAGTGTGTAATTGTAGTACAAACACATACTTACAAACACATTTATACAGTTGTATTATGTTATTATGGAGAGTATGACTAGTTAAAGGAGTAGTATATTCCAGTTCTACGTTTACAAAGTGCAAATTGAGTGTTTAAATGTTTGTTTGCAAGGAAGCAGGACTTTAACAACAAAAGGATTAAATATATTCATGTATAAATTTTATATTTAACTATTGCTCTCAGGTGGTTTACCCGATAAACTTTATATGTATGTATAGGTATAATTTATAATTTACATTTGTGTAAATGTATGTAAATTTACTTGTTGGTGTATAAATTTCTGTTTCAGTTTATTTTTTGTTACTTCCTTCAGTTCATTGTGTGTTTGTGATTAAATCTTTTTTTAGTTTTGGCCAATAATTTGGCATGTTTATGTGTGTGTGTGTGTGTGTGTGTGGGTGTGTGTGTGTGTGTGTGTAAATTTTCACTTTAGTAGTTTTAATGCCAAATGATTATATATTTATATGAATTAAGTAATTTTGGTAAAATTATATACTTTAGAATAAATATTAAGAATGTGCAGTCGCAGTACGGTGTGAATGTTACACCTGCGTAAGGAAAGGATTAAAAACCTACGACTGCTATTTCAATAGACAGTTGTGTTATTGAATGAAGTTATTTTATTAAACGCAAAAGCTTATAAAATAAAGGGCAATTGAAAAAAAATATTTTATTTAGTAGCAAAGTAAATAACCATTTTGTAATGGTTCGTTAAAAACTCTATGGTCACTAGCTAACGTTTATGTTAATCATCTTATTTTCAGCTACAATAATTTCTAAAGCATTATGTATTAATATACATCTACGAGTATTTGATTTTGTAAGTTATGTAAAGAAAGCAAGATTATGAGTATTTAGCTAGGAATTTAATAAAATATGATTTGGAAAATATAAGATGGCCCTTGACTTTTACATGGATATTATCCTACATTGCTATTCTATTATAATTTTTTCTATTTCATTTTAACGAAAAACATTAAATCGGAGTTTCCGTAATTATTTACTTAAGTGTTTATTTAGCAAACTCACAATATATCCTGACCTACGTATGGCTATACAAGTTAATAATGTCGATGTGAAGAGCATATGGCATATTTATCCCATATAATTTTTGTCAGTAATACAGTTGTCGATAGACGCCAAAGTATAAGCACCCATTATTTTCAATCGTTCTGATAATGTCGAATTTTGTATCTAAAAGAGATATGTTGCTGTGATGTCGATTTACCTACTTTCATCTAAAGTAAACGGCTACTAAAAGTTATCGATTATTAGTAGAAGCTTACGGTCAACATGCACCTCAAAAGCCTTTTGAGAGGCGTAGTCAGTCACAAAAGAATGAAGGTAAAGAATTGGATGCATTACTCAACGAAGATTGTTGTCAAACGCAGGAAGAAGTTGCATTATCATTGAGAGTCTCACAACAAATCATTTCTCTACGTTTAAAAATCTTATCAATATGGGGTTGTGGGTTCGATTCCCAACGACCTTGGTTTTTTTTCACAAAAAAAAAAATAAAAATAGACTGTCGGTGGGGCTGATGAAGACATAGTAACTGGTTGCTGTGCTGTCTTTATACGACAGTTAATTTCCAACTATCCTTCTAATTTCACCACCTGTTTCATGCTTTCTTTATCCCTTTCCTAAAGCATGTAGCACGGTACTTGACTAAATAGGTATTATTGCCTGAAGTGCTACTTCTCTTTATAAAAACAAAAACAAAACAGAAATGGGATCTCATAATTTGAAGCCTAGAGACGCTGTATGGTGATTTTGCATGTTGGAAATGAAGATGGTCTTAACACTGAGTGCATTAAAAAGCGGCCACCCAAGCTCTGAGATGCATATACACTAGGTGCATATATGCCTTAGTAGCAATTTTCGAGTGCACCATAGCAGAACCGTGCCCCCCACTTCTTGCTGAGGAGATGGAGACCATCCAACTTCCACTCCTGTTGCATGCGCAATCCAGGACTTTTTTTGGATGTTCACTTTTTTGTTAATGAACTATATGAGCTGTACGCTGACATTGACATTGTCAAGCGCATAAAACTGCAAAGACTGCGCTGGCTAAGATATGTTGTACGTATAAGTAAAGAAGCTCCGGTAAGGAGAACTTTTGATTATGATGCTTAAGGCGTCCGAAGGAGAGGACGTTCAAAACTCCAATTGAAAGATCAGGTCTAACGACATCTCTCAGACCTAAATGTTCGAAATTAGAGAAGAAGCACAAAAAGCCAAAGCACATGGAATGCTATCCTTTCTTCGGTCTAAGGCACGCCAGGGTTGTATATGGCTATTTAAGAAGAAGAAAAAGAACTTTTTTGTTATCATCTCTTCGAAAATTTCTTGAAAGCCAGATTAAACCACAGCCACCTCGTTGCTTCCCGACGGGCCTCACCAATAAGCAGGATAGGGCCGTAGACCTGCGGGCAACTGGTTCCTGTGGTACCAGTGTGTGTAATAAGTCACTAGTTGGAATTCAAGAGTCCTATATCTCTTTCAGTTTTGGGCTCCTGCTAGCCCAGACGACTGGTGCCCCCTTTAACCATCAAAGAAACATGTCAAGATAGGGAAGAGATCCATCAAGACTGCGAGTCGCCGGGGGGAGCTTCAAAGAGAAGTCATTTTTGCATCGTACTATTATTGCTGATGAAAAATGACTACATTACGAAAACCTCCAATTGCAAAAATTCGTATGTAAAGCCAAACAGCCAAATCAACGCCAAAGCCGAACATCCTTAAGGTAAAGTAATTGCTATGATTTATTTACAGGGAAAATTCGTTTTTCAGTCGAACAGTCCGTATGTGGAATAAAAACCCTCCGGAGGTCTTTCCTGTCACTTTCAATCTGGGTAAGTTCAAATCGAATGTCCACAGACACTACTCCCTCTTTCCTCTTTCCCGTAACCTAATTTCCTACTTCTGGCACTTCTGTGTAGGGGTCATCCCCTGGGTGCTGATCCGAAAGGAAAAAAAAACAAAAATGTATTTGGTGGGATCATAAGGGTATTTTTTATCATGAGCTGTTGAAATCGGATCAGATGACCTCAAGTTCTCTGTACCGAAGGCAATTAATTCGTTTGAAAAACGAAAGCGTCCAAAATTTTTGACCAGACACGAACCCATCGTATGCCATTATGACAACACACGGTAGTATGTTGCGAAACCGGTTGAAAACAATTTGGAGAGCAACAAGAGATTTCAGCTCAGACTTTTAGCTACTTTTCACTGCCTTTTCGATTTATGAAGAACACATTTACGTTTCACTTCAGAACAGGGTATCAGCTTGTACACAATACCTATTTAACTAGCAAATTTTGTAAATAAAAATAAAAAATATATCAATATTAATTTGGTTTGAAGAAGTCCACATACAACTTAAATCTTTTTTTCTTTGTTCTCTTTATTATTCATCACATATATTTAGTCCTGCTGCTTGTCAAACTTCAGTTATGCCACTAATGCATTTTTTTATTCTTACCACAATATTTCTGTTCTAAAATGCTTTTGCGATAGCATGCTAATTGCTGTGAAACAAGCATGAATGCGCGGTGCCTTGCATAGAATTGGAGCGAAAATATTGATCTCACAACATAAATTGCAAAAGTAAGTGGATTTGAAATAATTACAAAATTAAATTTATTAAAGTAAAAGCCAAAAGGTCTTGTAAGATTTCAGCTTATAAATTAACCCGGTGATTTATTAAGAAAAACAAATGTTTCTTAAAGTATTTGCTCCTGAACTTGCACCTTTACAACTTCTTCAGATTGTAAATCTTAATCGTTTCTCTTAAGCATAAAATCATCCCTTTGTTTGTTACATTAAAAGCTAAACTTCTTATAACAATTTCCTAGTAGAGTGGGGGATCAGTGTAGCCCTTGTCCTTTTATTATCCTTTATATTTTCATTACGCATATAAACATATGCGCTGACTCGTGTAAGAATCAAGTTATTTTCTTATTGTCTCTCGAAAATAAAGAATTTTTTTTTTGCATCTTAAGATTTTATTTCACTTTTATGTTTCCTTTCTTTAACGTTTCATTTTACTTACAATTCCACTGATTTCTTTTTTCATCGGAAAAAAGGCAATTTGTATGGGAACGAATGTGAGTGCGGTTAATATTGGTGTGGTTGAATGGGTGAGCCGGTAAGCTTATGTGTGTGTGCGTGTGGGAGTGTGTGTAAATATTGTGGTATTTATTTTCCTCCAGATTTTTTCATTAAATATTTTGCAGGAGAAATTCAAGACTTTTATAGCTTTTCGGATAAAAGAATCATTTTCTCTTTTTTTTGTATAACCACTGCTGCTTTGATTGGTGTTGGTTTTCGAGTACGACTTTGTTTATGAGGAAGCCTTCACTAACTATAAAATTTATTATCGTTAATAAGAATAAAAGAGAAAGAATGCTAAGATGTTATTTTACCTATACGCCACCCACATTGGTGATGGCAATAACAATATTTTCCTTTTCTTGTTACAGGATACAACCCAACATTTTTTTTTTGCTAACATAATTAGTTAGAAACTTTAGTGTTTTAGTCACGTCTTTCCACTCCAATTTTATTTTCAAACTTAAACCTGTACAGCTTTGAAGAACACAAACTAATACCGAGTTATCCTAAATGAAAAGAAAGGACAATCATATTTTAATAATGGCTTTCCATTTTTTGAAACTATAGCGATCATAAAAAAAGCTCTTTTTATTTCTACTTTTTTCTCTGTAAAAAAATTCAGTTAAAAAATATGGTTGTGTATACGCTTTGCATAAAGGCCTTGGTATGACGCCATACAAAGTCCAATTGGTTCAGGAGTTGAAGGTAAGTGACCATCCAATGCGTTTTCGCTTCGCTAAGTGGGCCTGCGATCGACTTACAGAAGATGCCTATATTGCAAAAAAAATTATCTTTCCAGATAAAACTCATTGATCTTGGCGGGTATGTAAACAAGCAAAATTGTCGCATTTGGGGCACAGAAAACCCGCACGCATACATTGAAAAGCCGACGCATCCAAAACAAGTAACTGTTTGGTGCTAATTTTGGTCCAGGGATATAACTGGGCCATTTTTCAGGAGTGGGCGTTACAGTCAATGGCGATCGTTATCGGCCCATGTTGAACGAATTTTTGTTCACAAAAATTGAAGAGGAGGATATAGGCAACATTTGCTTTCAACAGTACGGCGTTACATGGCACACAGCCGAAGCTTTAGTAGTTTTGTTTATAGCATTCAAAACAAGAAAAAGGTTATTTGGCGGTAATAGTACTCTTATGGTACTTTCCCCCAGGGGCATATAAATATGGTCTTCATAGAATAATGCACTATCTAGACACAGTGCAATTGGGGAAAAAGGGAGCCCAGTCCCCTGAAGTCAGACAAGGAGACAACTGGAAGCTCTACTTTATTTACACGGGTATCAGTGAGCCGCAGAGTTCATTATTTGTCTCTTTAGACATTTAATAGTTCTTTGACTGATCATTGAGGTTGGCCCCTATATGGGAGTATCGTGGTGGTTGTGGTTTTGCGGCCCCATAAGGGAACTATGAAAATTATGGTGGCCAGGATCATTTCACTGATAATGACACGCAAAGTGAATGATCCAGTTCAGTGAGCATGCTTGACATGTGTTCTGGACAGGAGTTAGAAAGTCTCCAACTCTTTAGCAAGGTGTGATGGTTTGCAGCCCTGTCCTGGAATCATTAAAGTTGCAACTAGGTGGTTCTGTTGCTTAGAATTATGCCTTCGGCTATATAGGACGCATGTATGACGTTCCAAATTATACAATTGTGGTTTTTCCACCATCTGATTAAGGCTACATAGCCAGGTGCGGATGTAAAACAAATTACACTCTTAAGGTACTATTTTAGGACAAATCTCTTATTTACGTACTATTGTGTGACAATACTTTTATTAAAAAAACGTGCCTGTTCTATAGTTTTTTCAAAAAATTTTATTTGAAGAGTGCTTTCGGTTAACAATATTTTACAGATGAAGAGATGTCTCTTAACAAAAAGCCCTTTTTTTAAAAATAGGTTATTTTTATAAAAAACAAACAAATTTAAAAATAAAACAAAAATTATTTTTAAGTATTTTTACCATTCTCTTTTACTACAACAAAATCAGGGATTTTATTGATTAAATCCAAAAAATATCTGCAAAAAAACAACTTTTTTAACACAAAAAGTACTTTATGCACATATGTTTTTTTTTTTAAATTTGTCGATTTATTTTTATTATAAAAAGTACACTTTTAAAACTGATGTAAAAATTATTTTTAAAAAAGTTTTTTTTTTTAGTTTTATAATCTAAAAATTATTTTTTAAATATTATTTTTTTTTAAACAAAAAGTACCTTTTACAAATATGTTATTTTTATATAATTTTTTTGTTATGTGTTTTTGAAAAATTAGATTTGAAAAATTAATGTTAGAAGGAATGAAACAAACATTACCCATATTAAAAAACCCATATTAAAAAATGGTACTTTTTTAAAAATTGATTATTTTTATTAAAACAAAAAAATGGAAAATAAAACAAAAATTATTTTTAAGTATTTTTACAATTTTCTTTTACTACAAGAAAAAGGGATTTTATTGATTAAATCCAAAAAATATCTGCAAAAATAACTTCTTTAACACAAAAAGTACTTTTTGCAAATATATCTTTTTTTAAACAATTTGCTAATTTAGTTTTATTATAAAAAGTACACTTTGAAAACTAAAGCAAAAATTATTTTTAACAAAGTTGTCTATTTAGTTTTAGCAAAAAAAGTACTTTTTTCAAAATTAATGCATAAATTATTTTTAAAAAATTTCTCTATTTAGTTTTATCAAAAAAATTGTTTTTTTCAAAATTAATGCAAAAATTATTTTAAAGAAATGTCCATTTAGTTTTATCAAAAGAGTACTTTTTTCAAAATTATTGCAAAAATTATTTTTAAAATATTAATCTTTTTAAAATAAAAATTACTTTTTGCAAATATGTTATTTTTATATAATTTTCTTATTATCTGTTTTTAAAAAGACTAGATTTGTTAAATTAATGTAAAAGGTAATGAAACACACATTACCCATATTACAACAATAACTAACTTTTTGGCTCACAATACTTTTTTATTATTTCTTAATTTTTTTTTGTTTTGTTTAATTAAATTAAATATATTTTATAAATTAGACCAAAGAAAAAAAAAGAAAAAATAAATGATTTTATAAAATATCAAGTACTTTTTACAGAAGCCTTTTTTGAAATAAAGCACCTTTCTAACAAAAAAGGCTTGCAAAAAATATGCAAATGTTTATATGATGTTTATATTTCCTCTACCGCAAAAAATTAATTAACTCAATTTAATTAAATTAAATTAATGAAATCTAAAAATCTTATACTTTTTAAAAAGTATAAGTAAAAAGTATAAAGTAAAGTTAAATAAATTACACAATTGAGAAATATTATTTTTAAAATTTTTCTAAGACACGGTGTCAAGAAAATCGAAAAAAATAAAAAAATAATCAGTTTTATTAAAGAAAACCAAAGAAACATTATTTATTTTTTCAATTATAAAAACTTAATTTGTAACAAAATCATGTTTAGTTTGTGGTAGCAAACGTTTCTTTGTTAGCTTAATTTTTACGTTAATAGAATACGAGCAAAATTTTTTCTTGCAACTTTTAATACATCTTAAATTCATGAGCTTATCTGTAACGGTATCAGCAATATATACATGTCTTACTTTTACACACACATACAATTACAAAGACCATCTTTAGAATACCCCCACACCCGAGTCACAGAAAATAATAGAAAACCAATTTCCATTAAAACAAACTTTCTAAATGTAATTTTCGCTTCATTTCTTTTTCTCTATCTCTGTACAGCATGTGGGAGTGTGCGTCTATGTGCGTGTGTATATGTGTTGTGTAAAATACTTTCTGCATGATTTTTTTATTATCATTGTTTCTTTATTTTGTTGATTTCATTGTTTTGAGTCACAAACACACACTCTCAGACACATTACATTCCTCGTGTATCCTGACACAAATTCTCTGGTGTATTAAGTGATAGTAAACACCACAGCATGTGAAGAAAGAACAACAGGAGAATACAGTCGAAGAAAAATGTTTGCTGAAATTGATAAATTCAATAACAAAACCATCAACACAATTACATTGTTGTGAGCCTTAACAAATTAACACGGTGTCATTGAACAAATTATCATTTTATCATGATTGACAGGGAGTAAAGTTAGATGTAGAAATTTAACTGGAAATAATTTACACTCTAAAAATTGGAATAGTTTTAGAAAAATAACATTTAGTTAATATTGTTATTAGAAAATTTGAAGGTTAAAAAGATTTTCTTTTATGTTGGCATATTGCATTTGAAATTGTGAAAGAGGTGTCAATAATATTGGCGATTTGGCGCCTACAAGCTGCAGGTGTATCATAAGACAAACTGATGCGACTTGTTTCCACCAAAATTTGAGGCGAATATCTTTGATCATGTTTTGTAATTTGAAAGCGCATCCATCCCATCATGAATTAACTCAATTCCCTTTAAACTTATAAAATTCACTGATTATTATTCAAACCACTGCAGCATGAAAGCGTCGATAAGCTGTGTTTTTAATTTTATAGAATTTTCAAATCGTGTCTACCTCTGATTTATACCAAGTGGCTGCCGGGAAGGTATGCTACTCCGAAAAGAACACTGAAGATGGCAAACAGCCGAAACCGGTTTGTTCACAAACCAAATTTGACAAGGGTCGACGGAAAACCGTACCCAAATAAAAGTATGCTACTCCCTTTATTTATAATTTTTGGATTAAATGAAAGAGAAAAAAACCCCCAAATATCCCCTCTTACAAAAAATAATCTCGTAATCTGGTAACATGGTTGATAATTGTGAGGTGGTCTCTAATATACAGGGTCTATACTACTACTACATTTCATAACTTTTGATTAAATGAAGGAGAATGGATCTTATATTGACAAATGTTTTATTTAATGTCGGCAATTATGTATGGAATACAATATCAGGTGAATGTCCGCCCTCTGTTAGCCTCACAAATGCGAGCCATTTTGAGCGGTATTTCATTAATTTTTTCACGAATATTTTGCTTGAGTTGCTCAAGCGTTTCTGGTTTGCTTGCATAAACCTTGCTTTTCAGATATCCCCACAAAAAGGAGTCCGGAGCAATCAAATCAGGCGGCCATGGAGGCCAAACAACATCAACATTTCTTGATATAACTTGTTGTGGAAAGAGGTGTCGCAGTAATTCTATTGTAATCCTGGCTGTATGCGATGTGGCACCGTCTTCTTGATGCCACATTCAATCAAGCCCAAAGCATGCGGTTGTGACGTTAAAAAGTTGACGCCGTTTAATTTTCGAAGAAGTTAGGTTCAGTGATTCCTCATGACCAGACTGTCACTTCTAATGGATCCAAAATTGACTGTTGAATATTTTGACGGTTTCCCATTCCCCAGAACCATCTATTCTCATTATGATTTTTGCATGAAAGTCGGGGTTGTCATGGTCGAGTTCTAACATCCAATTGGCTAATGTGCGGTGGCGTAAATGGTCTTGTAGAAGAAGCTCTTGTGTCATCTAAATCTTATATGGAAACAAATGCAAATCCCTGTGCAAAATTGTAGCCAAAGTTGTTCTTTGAAGACCAAGCTCCTGTACACGGCATCGAATTGAGGTAGCTAAATTGTTTTCAACACTTGAGCAGCAGTTATGCTTTAAGCCGATCTTGCAGTATGTTGTGGTCCTTGCTTGGGCCTATCACCTACAGAACCTCTTTCTTCGAAAGCATTTTCTCCTAAAAATTTCACGTAACTTTCTTATCGTCCCAGTAATCGATGATTGATTTTGAAAAAATGTTTTAACGATTAAAATACGTTGTACATATTGAATATTTTTCCATAATAAATTTGCCACGTTTCTACTTCACAACTGCTTAATATGAAGTGTCATGGCTAATGTCTACCAAAATGGCGGCAAAACAAAGTAAAATTTCTGATTTCATGTAAATAAAGGGAGTTTTTATATCGGTATAGAAATCTTAAAATGGGATAAAACAAAGATGACGTTATTAAATTGATATGAACTTTGCTTCATTCGAAAGATAATCTTCTGGCATAAGAATATAATTATGACTTCTGTCACATGAGGTAAAAATTTAGATGACTCTTTGTATCATTTGTGACCGTATATTGGCACTAACGCGACGAATCTCTTTTTCAAGCTGCCAATCGTTTCGAGCACAGAAAATTATCTAGTGGCGTTAAATCACACGGTCTTGGAGCCCAGTTCACAGAACTGAAACGTAGAGCTATGCGGTTACCAAAAGCTTTCTTTAATAAATCAATTGTCGCAAGAATTGTGTGACATTTTGCGCCATCTTGTTGAGACCACAGTTCCTGCACATCATGGTTGTTTAAATGCTGAACCAAAAAGTCCGTAATCACGTCTATATAACGGACACCATTGAACGCAACGTGATTTTAAAGTAATATAAAGCAGTGATTCCAATAGCTCATAAAGTACACCAAGAGGTCAGTTTTTCTGGAAGTAACAGTGTGGCAACATACAATTGAGGATTATCAACCATTTTGTTTATTGACGTATCAATTCAAACAAATGAGAGCTGCATTGCAAAACAGAATTCACTTATGAAAATCGGGGTCAACGACAATGTTATTTTGGGTCTACTGCGTATAAAAGGCGTTTTTAAGGCCCAAACCAAACCATATACAAATTAATTGGCAGCTGACAAAATGGACGCCAGTTAAGAAATGTTGCCAACTTAAAGTTTTATATCGCCACAAGATTATTTGTTAGTCCAGTTTGCTGGTTTGGTGAAAATATAAACGCAGCATATATGTAGCTAGCTGGTGTCCCTGGTAACCCTGTGATTTCAAAGACAAATTATTTACATGAAAATATCACAGTTACCTCTGTTAATTCCTCCGCGTTATATTTTATTATTACTTTGTATTATAAAATTCATAATAAATTGCTTTTTAACCTATGAGAGACAGGATGACAAAATGGTTCACCTTGACCACGGTGACAGATGTTTCTTTCATCATGTTTCTTTAGTCACTTTTCGGCAAAATGACGCCCCTATTTCATTAGTAACATTACGGATTTTGAGTAACATTGAGATTTGGCTCCGTATAGAGTCTGTCCTTGCGGTAGTTTTCGATAAACCCAATTGTTCAGAATGTCAAGAAATTGACAAATTTAGATCTGCTTCAATACTGTGACTCACGGTTGCGATGTTCTTAGTTAAACGACCCGGTGTGTGCACATTTTGTATACAGCCTGTTGACTTAAATTTTATTCTTAATAGCGGTCTCAAAAGGACAATTATGATGTTGTCGGAAAATATCGCGAATTTTTCACATTGGATTTAAATTATTTTAATGCGATTTTCATGCGAAATTGAATTTATTATAACAATTGCCAAAGCATCTACTACGAATACGTCGAAAAACTAAATATCAAAATTATCATGTTGTTGGTTTGTTGAAAAATAAACTTCTGGTTAAAAACCCGGATATGAAGTATAACTCCCAATCAATCAATAATTTAGATTGATAATTTAAACAAATTTCTAGATTATTTTTTTTTTCTAACGATTTTAGAAAACTAAAAACAAATTTAAAAATTAATTTTAAATAATTTCGTAGTTACAGTAATTTTCCTACAACTTAACTAAACCCATACAATCTCTAATAACTTCACAAAACATCCGCTTAACATTTTCATCACTGTGTTAAAACCTTCCTTTCATTATGCATGCATGGTCGCACTCAATAGGCCATGATTAAAGTGGCCATCACTCTAGTCAACCACTGAGTGGTATTGTGACGTTATGCATTGGCTACGAAAAAGTGTTGTGTGACTGACAACATTTCTTTTAATTTCATGATGACAGCAAAACCTCCTTAAAAAGTGTGGGTCATATGGATTATAAACAGAAAAAAAATCTGGGTATAAAAAAAGAAGCCAATAACCAACGTGCTCATATTAATACAACCCAAACCGCAAAAGTTTATGGGAATTTTATTGATAAATATTAACATGAGTTTTCTAAAAGTTACAAATGTACAAACATATAAATTCATTCACAACACAAAAACGTGAATACATACATAATACACATATCTATATATAATATACATATATATACATACGTATGTATATACATAAACTCCATAAACAATGTGTAACCAAAAAAAAAAAAAGTATGTTTGCTGAAGCGTATTTATATGCGAGTTGTTGTAAATTTCTCATACAACGATACAAAGTCATAAATACAACCATAAAAACATTTTACGATATAAGTAAACACAAAGCTTGAATTTACTTTATTAATACATATACACATAAGTATGGCAGAGTATAAGGGACTTGTATGTTAATGTATGTGTTAGTACAATACTTGTGTACTATTAAGTGTGGAAGTGACTGATGTACTCACATGCTGCATAAAATTACTTTTATAATACAAAAAAAAAAAAAATAAATAAAAAACAACAAAAAAAAACAAAATCAGAAAAAAGGTCATTCGTATAAAACATTTATAACGTTACATACTCATACTCATACAACACACCTACACATATTGTATTGTGCTACGTGTAGACATTGTTGTGAAATATGTTTATATTTTACAGTTGTATACCATTTATTTGCTCACCCTATGCGACTTTATTAAAACCCAATAGAAACAAATACTTTCAGCGTTTCACCATTTTTCTTTTATAAGTTTCACTAAAAGTGACTGTAAAAAAAATGATTTACATGCTGTAAATATTAACCTTAAATCATTACTATTTTCTACATATAAGAAATTTTTATTTTTTTCACTCGAAAGGCAGTGTAAGGTCTAGTATAATAGTAGCAGTTGTCATAAAAGTTGTAAAGTATACTTGCTATTGTAAATATTTATTACGCATACGTTACACTTACATAAGTGGTAAAATTGATATTTTAAACTAAAATAATTATTTATGTAAAATAATTTACAGTTATAAATATTAATTATTTTCAAGTACTACTTTTCGAAAAGTATTTATATGGAGAATTTATGAATTAAGTTAAAAAAAATTACTTTCATTTTAAAATATTTTTGTTAATTGTACTATTGTAATTACTACTAAAAAATATACTTTAGAATATATATTTTTGAAATCCCTTTTGAAAAGCACTCTTTAAGAGCTGCTATTTTTACAAATTCTTTTTTAAACAGCATCCTTAACAATACACTGTTTTAAATAATACTATTTTAAGCCTATAAATTTGTTCGTCTTAAAAAAAATACTGCTTCAAAATCGTACTTTAATGTAAAACTACTACTAACAAAATACTTTAATATATATATTTTTAAAAATCCCCTTTGAAAAGTACTTTTTAAGAGCTGCTTTTTATACAATTTTTTTTTATAGCAGCATCCTTAACAATACACGGTTTTTAGTTAAGCAATTTTAAACCTATAAATTTGTGCGTATTAAAAAAGTACTTCTTTGAAATTGTACTTTAATGCAAAGGTACTTTTAGAAAAACATAATCTTTGAAAAAATTCATTGACGTATGCTTACTTTTTAGAAAGATACTTAAAGAAGAGAACAACTACTTTAACTTCTAAAAAGGTTCTTTTATGGAACTGGGTTTTAAAGAAAAAAGGACCAGAAATCTGGTAAAAAGTTATAGTACAAAAAATTCCTTTCTTAATCTTTCAAAAAAAAATATGCTTGTGATTCTGTAAAAAAAATCCACAAAATTTACTCTGTAGAAAAAATACCCTTTAAAAATCCTTAAGGAATCCTCTACTGTAAAAAGATGAACTTATATAAAGTACTTTTTTTAATAAAACCTTCGTCAAATCCACTTATTTAAAGTATTTATGGATGCGTGATCAGATCTACATCTGTGGGAGAAATGTAACTTCATCCTCACCCTAGAAGGCCTTCAGATACATACATCCTCCAGTCACACCTAGTTGTAAATTCGAAAGCCCGAAGCAGTCCTTGCCTTTCCTTCTTGCTGAAGAGTTGGAGACTATCCAACTCCTGGTCCAGGACGCATGAAGCTTAATTAAATTTAAGAACACAGCGGCAATCATGCTCACTGGACCTGAACCATTCATTGTGTTCATTGTGAATGATTCAACCCACACAACTCAAACGAGGGCCTCGAAAACACAACCACCACGATACTCCCGAAGGGCCAACCCCAATAATCACTCAGAAAACAGCTAAAAGGTTAAAAAGACAAATAGCTGAACTCTGGGTCTTTACTGATTCCCGTGGAAATATTGTGGATTGTCCAGTTGGCTCCTGTTAGCCTTGAAGGGGACTGGCCTCCCTTTTACCCCCGAAGACACAAGTAATGACGGTGAGGTTCCATCAAAACGTATCAATGTGCATCTTGGGGGGGGGGGCATTTATGGATAAAAGGAATTTTCTATAAAAGTGCCATCTCATTGTACTTATGGTATCCATGCACAATGAGTATTATAACAGTGCTGAAATTACCCGCCTGTGTAGAACCTTAGACTTCTTACAGATTATATTAACTTTCAAAGTCCTTTTAGAATCAATCATACAGAAGTCTGTAGCCGGAAGTTATAACTTTAGAATTAGAATACTCTTCTATGAGTTCAGTTGCAGCTAAGAGGTGTTTATAATTGGGGCAGTTTCTAGAAATAATAAAATTGTTCTGTCTTAACTGGCCGTTCGATAATTTACGCCAACGAAGTAGTACCTCAAAAAGGCCATGTTATAGTTTTTAGAGAATTTTTAGAAGCTTTAGTTGCTGTAAACAAAAAAATTTGATATTAGAAAGTAGCCTCTTAAATAATAAGCCTTCTTCAACATTTTTCTGTTTCTTAGAGAATTTTGTTATAATAAAGTACTGTTTGCCAAAATTTACTTTTACAAATATCAAATATTAGAAAGCCTAAAAATGATTCGAACTAAAAAACCTGTTTTCGTTAATAAATACTTTTTATAAAACGTAATTTTTTAGAAAGGTACTTTTTAAAAAGGTACTTTTTAAAAGGTACTTTTTGTATTAAGGTACTTTTTTAAAAGCTATCTTTTTTACACTATTTTATATTATATGTAACTGTTAATTAAAAAACAAAAAACTTTTGCAATCGTGAGTTCAAGTTGATAGTAGGCAAAGGCTCAGCTGTTTAAGAGTATTCTGAGGCAGAAAACAATATCATACTATTATATTATTATTTAATTAATTTATTATTTATTTAGATATTTTTGGTAGCAGTTATTTTCTGCTGGGCAATTTTTACACCCAAATGCCCAAATTATAAACATATTTTGTATTTTAACACGTTATTGTATGTGTGAGTGACATAACATTTGAAACATTGTATGAATGAACAAAAATTTCGTATCTTTATGTGAAAGTAGTTTTAGGTAAATTAAATTATATATACAACTCTGTGAATGTATGTTACAATATACAAAATTGTATTGTATTATAAACTATCATGGTATACGATTCTTATATTTTTCGCTACAATTTGGATAAAAATCAAGAATTCCTAGAACGTTAGTTAAAAACCAGGAGGCTTAAATTGATCAAAACTTAAGCATAAGAACTCAATTGTTACGAATTCAAATATTTAAATCAATATTAGTAATTGTAATTCTATTCTATTCGTTTAAGTCAAGGTCTTGATCTGAATCCTTATTAAGGTCTTCTAAGAATCGTTAATACCAGTTGTAAAACTTTAATTTGTAACCAGTCTTGTTGAAGCCATTATTGTTTGTATCGTTGATGTTATTGTTGTTGTATAATCCTTCACTGGTTTTCTCGTTCGCCTTTGTTTATTTATTTGGTTTATTTTATGACCATAAACTGTTGCAATGAACAAAATAGAGCCAACCCGTTGTAGAAACGTAGATATTTTGTACGGAGATAAACTACATACACTCAGGAAAATTCTATAAACTTTAGCATACATAAACAAATGTGAAATAATTAGTGTGTGTGTGTCTATGTAAAGAGTGGTAGACACGTGCATGAACTACTGCTGTTTTATGTCTGATCAGCCATTTATTCTTTTTTTTTTTTTTGTTTTTGTTTTTATTATAACATCTTCTCTGGGAGTGGAAATATTATGACCGAATAAACCATAGATTTGTATGTGAGTTGAATTTTTTGCAAACATGTTTTTGTGCACGAACACATTTCCATTGTACCAAACACATTATCATTCGCTATAGAATTCCTTTCCGATATGTTGAAACATATTTCACGTACAGGCACTTAAACATTTGCTTCTAAGGAACCAGATAATTTAAAGTGGAACACATTTTAGCACATAATTTTTTAAAATTTAGATTGATTTTAAATAATATAAATAATAACACAGATCTTGAATAGCACTAGTTCTGTACCTTTTTAATAATTTCTTTTCGTATGGCCGTGCCCACCAGCAGAACTGCAGCCAAAAGGCCCAAAACGAGGGCACAAACGAATGCTTCCCTTACAAAATCTATATTTGCAATTAATACTTTATAATTGAAGACAAATATTTATACCGAAATTACAATTTTTCTTTGGTCAACGCTAACGTGGAATTTCTGCAATAAAAAATTGCGTAAAATAATTACAAAAAGAAAATTTCCAAATTAAAAAAATTGTTTGTGGTTCCTTAATTGCGTTTGAATGAAAATAGCGCTAACATGCTATGAAAGTAAAAGCCCATCGATAAGTTTAATCGAAAGTTTTTCTTATTTCTAGGGAAACCGATCTAGCACGCCCGCTGCTTTCGATCTGTTTTGTTTTTTTTTAAAGACGCAATTAACCTTAAGTAGATCAACTTTAAAAAAATAGGAAAAAAACTAAATGACCAAAGAGCCTTAGTTCAGTTTAGTTGATTTTGTATTTTTGTTGCTCTTAAGGGTTCTTCTACAAGAAATTTGTTTTTTAAAACAAAATAAAAAAAAACAATTTAGATTAAGATGATTTTAAAATTTTATTGTATTATGAAGAGAAAAACTCGGCAATTATTTATTTATTTACTTATTTATTTAACTTAGTCTATAGATTCTATACACTAACAGACTATAACAATATATAACACATATTTACAAGATTATTTATTCAAAAAGACAACAATATTTTTTCTATGTTCTGACAACAATCAATAAATCTAAAATAATTATTAAATTCAGAAAAAATCCTTAACAACGGATCCCAGTTAGTATAGCTAGCTCTGTATACTTGTACGAATAGCGGAATAAAATTACGTGTAGGACGTGATGGGATATAAAAATATATATTACTCATTAAAAATTGACACGACACATTTCCCTTAATAAGATTGAGAACGAAACTAACATTCAACATTGTTCTACGATTTTTAAACGTCGGAAGTTTAATTAATGGAAGTCTACTGTTATAAGATGGCAGATTTCGCATATTCAAGTTCAGGCCATGAAGGTAAAAGAGCAAAAATTGTCTCTGGACAGATTCGACAGTATTAATTTTGGACATTGTATGTTGGGTCCCAAATTATAGAGCCATATTCCAGAATAGGTTTAACTGAAGATGTATACACTTGCTTCGTTTTATAAGGGTCAGTAAATTCCTTAGACCGGCGTTTTATAAATCCCAAGACCGATCGTATCAAGTAAGACACCCAGATCAGAAATTGCTTCAACTTTGTTCAATCTTCTATCGTTCAGGACATATTCAGCATTAAAATGTGTTCTACGAAAGAAACACATACTGCTGCACTTTTTATAATTGAGCTGCATAAGATTAATTTTGCACCAACAACTAATCGCATCTTAATCTTGTTGCCAGAAAATATGATCCGAATAATAATTATAAGTTAAAAAAATTTGGACATCATCAGCATACATGAGGATATTTAAAAACTTTATTATGGTTGGTAAATCATTGATAAACAAAAAAAAAACAACAACGGTCCGAAATAATTACCTTGTGGTACACCGGACTTAATATGAATCGGCTTAGATGTCAGATGCCTGAAGGACACTTTCCGTATTCTGTTCAACAAATAAGAGAAAATCCATCTTAAAGAGTCAAGTGTGAATCCCATGCAATTAAGCTTTTATTTTTATGAATGAAAAATGATATCTGACATATGTCCACCAAGACCACGCTGAGAGATTTCAATTCTTTTAATCATTTTTAATCATTTTGGCAAAATGGCAGTTCTATTTCTTTTACGGATTTTAAGTTTTAAGGCTAAAATCGATTCGATTAACTCCGTATAAACTCTGTCCTTAACATAGCCTCATAAAAAGTAATCCTGTGGTGCGAAATCACACAATCTGGCTGGCCACTTAACTGCTGATTGTCGTAAAATTATGCGATCGGTAAATTTGGTTTGCAATAAATCGATCGTTTCATTGGCTGTATGACATGTGGCACAGTCTTGTTGAAACCACATGTCGATAATATCCGCTTCGTCGATAATATAATAAAATTAAGTTGTTAGCATTGCCCGATAGCATTATCCATTGACCCTCACCGCATCTCCAGCCTCATCTGCGAAACAAAAAACGGCCCAATCATGCCTCCAGACCACGTTGCGCACCATACAATGACACCTTGAGCATGGAAAGGCTTCTCAATAATCACTCTAGGATTTTCAGAGGCCCATAAAAGGGCAATTTTGTTTGTGGACATACCTTGATAAGTGAAAGTGGGCTTCGTCCTGAAAAAAACCAGGCGGTTATTCCTGAATGAATTGAACGAAACTACGGCGATGTAAATGGTCTACTTCAATTCATGCACCAGTTGAACCTTATAAGGCTTCAAAGTCAATTCCTTATACAAAATTCGGTGGTTTTGGGTAATTCAAACTGTTAGGAACGTCGAGGAATGGACAAATTTGTGTCTCAGTCGATACTGTGGCTCACGGCTGCAATATTTTCAGTTGAACGACCAAGTCGAACACACATTGTTGTTCGCCTGACGACTCAAATTTAATAACCAAATGCTTAATAGCGGTCTTAGAAACACGATTATGTTGTAGGAAAATATCACGAATTTTACGAATTGTAACTTTAACAGCTCCACCATTTTTATAGTGGATAGTAAATATTTTAATGCGATTTATGTACGAAATAGAATTCATTGCAACAATTGACAATGATTATACTACGAATAGGACAAAAAAACTAAATGTCAAAACTCTCATATTGTTGGGGTTGCCACAATTGAAAAACAAATTTCTTGTTGAAAAATCCTTTATATGTGTAAGGAACCGATATAGGAGGCTCGGAAACCAAACAAATTTTCATATAACAAAGGTATATTGTGGTAGAGACCCTTATAGTTTAAGAAAATCATATCTCAGTTCCTCCAGTGAAGAGTATTCAAGATAAATATTTTTACTAAAATTCCACAAAAAGCTGTTAATTTTTAATAACAAATTTGTAAAGGGTGTTTTTTTAAGCCCGATAGAACTTGAAATTGTAAAAAATAACACAAAAAAATTAAATTGTAATCAAAATTTCTTTTTTATTCGAAGAATCAATACGTGACATTAACATTTGAAAATGATTTCGGTCATATGGGCACCGCGGCTGTTCTTGACGAAGCGCATTCTGGACGTCCAATTTTGGGCCACTTTTCGAGCACTGCTGGGCGTATGTCACGAATAACGCTGTCCTCCAAGGCGTCAATTGTTGCTGGTTTATCAGCATAAACCAGTGACTTCACGTAGCCCCACAGGAAATAGTCGAGTGGTGTCAAATCGCACGACCTTGGAGGCCAATTGACAGGTCCATTTCTCGAAATCAACTTATCGCCGAATTTTGATTTCAATAAGTCGATGGTTGCGTCCGCTGTATGGCACGTAGCGCCATCCTGTTGAAACCACATCTCGTCCGGATCAATGTCATCCATATTTTCAAACAAAAAATCATTGATCATGGTGCGGTAACGATCTCCATTGACCGTAACGCGAGCTCCGGCCTCATTTTTGAAGAAATAAGGTCCGATGATGCCACCAGCGTGAAAACCGCACCAAACAGTGCATTTTTCTGGATGTAATGGAGTCTGTAGGGTCTGTTGTGGATTGGTCTCACTCCATATGCGGCAATTTTGCTTATCAACAAACCCGTTAAGCTAAAAATGCGCCTCATCGCTGAACACAATTTTGCGATAAAACAACGGGTCAGTTGCCAACTGCTCTAGAGCCCAATCGGCTAAAGAACGACGCATATAATGGTCTCGTGGCTTCAATTCCTGCACCAGCTGGATCTTATACGGGTGTAGGCCGAGATCTTTGCGCAAAATTTTCCATGTAGTGGACGGACAGAGCCCCAATTCCTGCGACCGACGACGAATTGATAAATTTTGATCTTCTTCCACACTTTCGTTTACAGCGGCGATATTCTCTTCAGTACGCACATTCCTTCGACGTGTTGGTGTTATTGCATCCTCTAGAGAGTATGTGGTACGAAATCTATCGACAGTTCAACGAATGGCTTGTTCAGATGCACGATTATGTACGCCATAAAAATGACGAAGTCGTCTATAAGTTGCGCGAATCGACGACTGATTTTCAAAGTAAATTTGGATAATTTCGTAGCGTTGTTCAAGCGAAAGTCTATTCATGATGATTTGAATAAAAAAAAAAAAGGTTTCATCAAAATTTCATTTTTTGTGTTACTTTTTACAATTTAAAGTTCTATCTAGCTTAAAAAAACACCTTTTACTTAGAAATGCCCCAAAAAAACTAAATGCCAAATGTTGCCCTTATTAAGGATTTCCTCCAATAACTATAGCTTTGCTTCAGTTTTTCTTTCTATTAAAATCTAACAAATGGAGCTGAATATAAGGAAAGTAAAAGCTGATAATTCGTAAATTAATAATCAAAAACAATTTGTTTCCAACCTGAATTAGTATTATTTAGTGTGCATCCTTATTTATAAGGAAATCCATTTAGCTGTGTTCATATCTATTAATCTATCCAGTATTTATAGAGGATATAATAAATATCGTTGGGTATTTAGTACCCCAAAGTAGGTAGGATACTGCGTATAAGGTTAATGGAATTAAAGGGTATGATCAATGAACCTCAACCGAGTTTGGAAGTATAAAAGGATTTTTGGGTGGCAAGTATAGATTTAACCTTTTTTAAGAAAATCACAACTCTGCCGGTGAAGGATATATGAGATATAGCACTTCTTATTTATCAAGTTTTATTTTTCTTCAGCTTGTCATGGATCAGCTGAAGGATTCAAATAAATAAATTTCAAGGCTGAAAATAAAAATAAAAAAACAAAAGTAAAAAGTTTTCTCAAAACAAAGAAAATGCTTTTTTATATATTGTTAACTTTTAGCCTCTGCACTTATATATTTGCCAGCTTAACTTATGCCAGCCATTACATAAATGTGTGCAAGCTGTTTCATCTGGATATTTTGACATTCGTTTGTTTCTTTTATTCACGTATCTACAATTCCTGTGACGCTGTTCCATTTTATGAATGTTCAGATGTTATTTGTGCGTATATAAAATTATAATTTACTTACTCTGCTGGCAAATGTTTACATCTATATTTGTGTGGAGGTGTTTACGTATGTGTGTGTGTATTGTTGCTGTTAGATTTCAGCTTTACTATATCGACTTGGCATTGTTTTGTCTGCTTGTTGTTTGTTTGCTTGTTTGTTTGTGTGTTTATCTGTGCATCTTTATATGAAGCTGTAAATAGCAGAAGAATGTGTGTGTGTGTGTGTCTTTGAATCTTCCTATGAGTGTTTATGCGGATACTTATGTGTATATATTTGTTGATTGTATCCTTAACTTCTTTTGGTTCCGTTTTCCATTCATTCACTCTTCGGGTTTTTTTTTTTTTTTTGTATAATTTTGTTGTCTCCTTGTAGTTTTGTGCTTTAAATCCTAAATGGCTTAAATGCCATTTGTATGCATTGAATGTTGTTTGGTATAGGTATGTTTATTTATTGGTGTGTGTATATGCATGTGTGTTTATGTGCACATTTATTATACTACTCTATATTTTCACATATGTTTTTGTATGTGTTTGTGTTTGTTATACTTACTGCGTGTGTTTCAAAGTTATGATTATAATCTTTTTCTCCTTCTTCTTATTTTGTTCATTTATGGTTACGAGTTTTTGCAAGTTATTTAGATACGTGCTGGTGTTTGTATATATAACTTTCAAGTAAACGATAGGTAAGAGTTTTCGAAGTATTGAAAATATGTTTGCGTTTCTACTCTTCCAAACTTTACTTATATGAAATTATTATTACATTCCAGTGCTGATTTGTGAACACAAACTTTACATGACTTCATCTATAAGAGAAGCTGGGAAATACTTATCAATTGTTTATCTAAATTCATTTAATTTCAATATTTCTGTTGTAAATTAGTAAAAGCAGCATAAAACTTGATTAAGAAAATTTAGTCCATACTCATCAATTCATGTTATTAATTAAGAAGTTTGAAAAGCCATTCTTTAGCACTCAAAGAAACTACCACAAAATAACGAAACTATTTAATACTTTATTATAGTCATATAAACAAGTAAATCACTTAGCCTCTATTGTTTTATCAAACAAAAAAAATGCCAGCAACATCAAAATTTCTAGTTCAAAGTAAACTAGGATTTAGATGCTAAGCACGATAAATAATTTTTATGTGATTGGTTTAGGGACTTGAGTTCGTATCCCATAATTTATCAATTTCATAGCTTCAATTTCTTGATTTTTTAATGTTATTCCCACTAGAATATTTTAGGATTATTATACTCTATTAAATCGTTTGCGATGTAAAATCTCTTTACTTAAATCCACTGCCGCTGCAATACTCTATGAAAAGCCTTTGAAAAATACCACGAAATATGCTATTTAATTAATTTTGATTATTATATTTATAAACCCTATTTTAGTCTCAGTCCATTTTAATTTTTTCATTGCTTGCCTTCTCCCTTGCCTACAGCATATTTGGTATCAAACAACACTTTAGATAAAGATCAGTGCTAATGAAAATAAAATTAGTAGACTCTACTATATACTAAGCTGAAACTACAAACTCCTATTGTATAATGCGATTGTAAAACCTATATGGTGCTATGAAAGTTAGTTATGACACATTTGAAAGTCAGAAAAAATTCTAAAGTGTCAACTTAAAATGATCATTGCAGCCGTGTACTATAAATGATATTTCACTTGCTATAATCGTAAAACACTACACAGCGCATTGTAAGAAGCTTAAAAACCATTATACTAAATTACTTCTTTTGCCTAGAAATGGCTGAACTTTTTATTAAAAAATAGTTTAAAGATTTAAAAAATTAAAAACTATTGTTCTGTTAATTATTTTGCTAATTCAAAATTATTTTAATGATCCAAAATATTGTAGAATGAAAGGGAAATTTATAGGTTGGTCGAACAGCTGCTAGATCATAAGGAAAACTTTATCGAAATATTTAGAGACTCCAAAAACTTTTTGCTTTTAATGCACAAACTTCAGCAACAATATGAGGTTGGTTCGTGAAGCGCATAAAATTTCGTTTAAAGCGGGTTTTTATATCTTAAATTTTTGTAGCTCACGAAGCAATGTCTTGGTGCAGATATAAGGCGAATTACAATTTTGCAATTTTGGCTCATTAGTAAGAGATTCTATAATGAAGGCTATGTATCTCTATTTATCTTTTACAATATATTTTTTACTTAGGGTTTAAAAAAATACTAAAACCGATTATTGTAGCCCACTGAAAAAAAGCTAAAAAAAATGTAAATTATTTCTAATGATTTTAGTTGTGTATGTAACAGCATTTTAATGAGATCCTAGATTAATCAAGCTACGGTGACTGGCCTAATATTATCTATACAAAGCTCTAAGACATTTAAACATAATCACTGCCTTCATCTGGTTAAATAAACCAGATCTCATTACAGGGTTAATATGCATCTTCGATTAATATCAGCAGCTCTAGATAGATCCTAAAAACACAAAAACCTTATCCGGCATATTCTGCAGTTCTCCCAAGTATCTCACCTTGTATGGGGTTTTTCAATATGATAGTTTTGACATTTGGTTTTTTAACTTATTCGTAATAAATGTATTGGCAATTGTTACGATGAATTCTATTTCGCACAAAAACCGTTTGAACACTTAAAAAATAATTAATACATTTTTGTTGAATTTTGAAACTTAAATTTACTATTGAATTTCAAATGTTATCGATAACCATATATAAAAATCCATAAGCTACAAATGAAATTGTAGTTTTTCACTTTACATATAAGAACACGAAGTTGCCTTATTATAAGTCTTGTATTAAAACCTCACTTACGATCCAACCTTTGTTAAAACCACTTGCTTTGCTCAGAATTATAGAAATACTTACCCTTTTATTCATCCCGATTACCCTTTAAAGGAAGCGAGATAAGTATAAGCTAAACCCAAAAAGTTTCAATCGCGTTAAAGTAATTAAAATCCATTACGAAAATGGTGGTTCCGTTAAAGTCACATTTCGTAAAATTCATGATATTTTCGGACAAGATAATCATCCATAGTCCTGAGACAGCTATTAAGAATTTGGTCGTTAAATTTAAGTCAACAGGCTCAATACAAAATATGCGTATTCGACAGATTCGTTCAACCAAAAACATCGCAGCCGTGAGTCACTGTTGAAGCAGATCCAAATTTGCCAATTACTGGACCTTTTCAAAAGTTGGGGTTATCCAAAACCATATGGCGAATTTCGCATAACGGTATGATTTTATAGCCTTGCAAGGTTAAACTGGTCCAAGAATTGAAGCCAAGCAATCATTAAAATCGCTGTAGATTCGCTCAATTCATTCAGGAGCAACCGGATGGCTTTTTTGAAACAATGATTTTTTCCAACGAAGATCATTTTCACTTCTCAGGGTCTATCAACAACAAGATTTCGGCTTCTGAAAATCCTGAAGCGATTATTGAGAAGCGTTTGCAGGTTCAACGTGTCACTGTATGGTGTGCTATGTCGTCTGAAGACGCGATTGGGCCGTTTTCCTCAAAGATGAGGCTGGAAATGTGGTAACTGTCAACGAATAACGCTGTCGCGATATGCTAACAACTCAATATTGGCCTATTATTGACGACGTGGATATCACTGACATGTGGTTTGAATAGGATGGTGCCACATGTCACATAACCAATAAAATGATCAATTTATTGCAAACCAAATTTCCCGATCTCATAATTTCACGACACTCAGCAGTTAAGTGGCCAGCCAGATCGTATGATTTAACACCACTGGATTATTTTTTGTAAAGCTTCGTTAAAGATAGAATCTATACAATCCACGATGTGATTAATAAAATAGGGCCAAAAAGTGATTAAAAACTTTGTTGAAAAAAATAAGCATCAGAGTGAACATCAGCTTTTGCTGAACTTTTCTCTTTCGTAATACAATAAAAATTTAAATCATCTTAACCCAAATTTTTTTTTTTAGAAAACAAACTTCTTGTTGAAAAACCTATTATTTGCTTTCTTTCAAAATCCACACCTGCTAGAGATTTATTGGCAGTTTTTCGGGAATTCGTTACGTAGTATCAAACTTGGAAAATTTTTGAGAATATAATCTTAACGCAGAGCTGCTCTCCATTTAATTTAGAAATTTGCAGCAGTTAAATTTTATTCCTGCCCCAAGAAAACAAGCATATAAAACTATAATAAACTTGCCGCAACCAATATGTTTCCATCCTAGAGAAAATGCTCTTCTACCTTATGACGAATTTGCCAAAAGTAATGCAAATTTAATATTGTGAATAACGCTTCTAAATAATATAGCAGGGTTATGGCAAAAATATAAAAATTATTATAGTCAAGTAACCTTTTTAATCTTTATAAATAACTAGCTGACCCCTTGAGAACGAATTTGTGAGATCACAAAGAAGAAACGCAAACAAATAAGTTCGATGTCCACCGTGAATGTTTTAACGGCGGCAGTAATCGAGCTCATGTTACTTTAGGCCTTTAACCGTCTTGCGCAAAGGTACATTGGAGGCAGTCGGCGGCTGGTATCGAATTTATGGCGTGTGTACCCCCCGGGGGCACATATATGGTCTTAATGGAGAGCTACAATGTAGATCTGTGCAACTGGGGGAAAAGGGAGCCCAGTCCCCTGAAGTCAGCAGGGGTACAACTGGAAACTCCACTTTATTTCCACGGGAATCAGTAAGCCGCAGAGTTCGTTATTTGTCTCTTTAGACAATTAACTGTTCTGTGACTGATTATTGAGGTTGGCCCCTATATGGGAGTATTGTGATGGTTGTGGTTTCGCGGCCCCATATCAGTGTATGGTTCTATGGTGGCCGGGTTCATTTCACCTTTAATAACACCTACCTGGTAAAATGTTCCCAGATCCAGTGAGCATGCTAGACATGTGTTCTGGAAAGGAGTTGAAAAGTCTGCAACTCTTAAGCAAGGAGTGATGATTTGCAGCCCTGCTCTGGAATCATCGAAGTTGCAACCAGAAAGTTCTGTTGCATAGAATTATAGATTCGGCTTCCCAAGACGAGCATGACGTTCCAAATTATGCAGTGGTTTGATCCACCATCTGATTAAGGCTTCATGGCCAGGCGCAGATGTAAATCTAATCACACAGTTATGGCGAGTGTGTTTTTTTGAAGTAAACAACGCTCAATATTTACGTAAATGCGATATCATATAATATCGAAACACAGCGCACATAAAAATTAAATGAATTGAATGAATGAATACACAAAAATTCATTCAAATCGATCCAGTCGTGTAGTTGCAGTGCAGTTGAATAATCTGGATACCGACTCCAGCGCCATCTGCCGTGCTGGTGTACAGTAGAATTTAATATATAAAGAAGATTTGTATGGGAGGTACCACGCGTCTTTATCAAATCCCTTAGCACGAGCAGAAATATTGGATTTTTAATTTGTGGATTATATGGGACGTACCACGCCCCTCTGTCCGAATTGGACTGAATTGTAAATCTAAACCACCCGGGGCGCCACCCAAACGCATACAAAAAAAAGTATGCAAATCGGTCCAGCCGTTAACGGAGGAGTTCAGTCACAACACACGTACAGTAGAATTATATATATAAAGATTTTTTAAGCACAAAATGTTTATGCATCTGCTTATTTGTATTTTTCTTCAGGAAAAGAAAAATGTGTACAAATGCGTTTAAAGAAAATTTCAATATTTCGCCGCAAACAAGTTTTCAAATGAATTTATTTTTTTTCTGCAGATGCCACCCAAAAGTGTGGCGAAATGTTGGAAATAAAAATTAAATTTTTTTAATGTTTATCTAAAGACCTTGTATTTATAAAAATTGTTTATAAAATAAAAATATAATTTTTATTAAAGTTTATTGAGGCAACAACACCATGTATTGGATATTGGTTTGAGACTGCAACTTACTAAATTGTTATTAGTATAAAATAAATAATTTATGTCTGTTAAATAAAATGTGTAATTTAAGTTCTTTTCAGTATTTTTATTAAATTATTTTATAATTTTCATAAGAAATTTTTCTTTGAATTAAGTGGAAAATAAACGTCACCTACATGTTGGGCAACAAACTCAAACGCAACAAATTATTTTTAAATTTTACTCAAAAGATTTTGGCTACTTAAAGTTGTATAAATAAAAATAAATTAAACCTGACACGACATCAATATCACTATTCGAAAACAAACAAAAAAAAAGAAAAAGCAATAGAAAATCTAAAAATGTCTTTGTATTTGTATGTAGGTGTATATTCGAATCCTTTAGGTTTGATAATTTAAAAATAAAAAACACTCAAAAGAATATTTTTAAAAGCAACAACTACAGCAATTCCAATCTTTGTGAAAACTTTTTTACCTTTTTAGATTTTACTACAAAACGAATGCCAATTGCCCACAAAAGGGTTAAAAATGGATTGGCTTACAGGCTGTTAAGATGTGGGTAAATATAAGTAACCATACAAATACTAACAATCTAAATAAAATCCTTTATCCTTTGCTCTTTCCTTCTTTTAAGTTTTGTTGCAAACAAATTGAATAAAATCCTAAAAGAAATTTTTTTTTTGAAAATCTAGAAAATAAGCAACAAATTTATGACCAAAGAAAGGGTGAAATATTATTATTATTTGAAAAAATAAATGTAAGAGTAGATGTAAAATTGTATTATTTTATTTTTATTCTCACTTATGACTGGCAGGATGTCTAATATAAATATACAACTAACTACATCTATAACTCAGTAAATATGTTTGCTTAACCCATATGTTATTTAGTAAGTAAAGTGACCATTCTATTTTTAACACATACACCTACATACTCATTTATATATTTAAAAAATAATTTATTTTTTATTTTCTTATATTTTTTATATCACCCGCATTAGAATATGTTTTTCTGTTATTCTTACCCTGTGCTTTTTTCCTTTTGATCCTCTTTTCCCTAAAGTTTTTGGTTCACTTAATATTTTTTGTTATTTTTTTTTTGTTGTGCATTCATTTTTATTTTTGGGTTTTTGCCAGAATTTGTTACAAAAAAAAAAAATTATTTTGCTGTAACAGGACTTTATTTTATTCAAAACGTAGTAAAATTGTTTAGTTTTAATGAATTTTAACTAGAGTTTTATGGCAAACTTAAATAACAAATTAAATATATCAATGGTAAGCAGGAGTGTCAACTATTGGAGCTAAAGTGATCCCAAAATAGAGCAGTTTTTTTAAGGTATCTTATTAGTACTTTGTATTATTATCCTTAAAAGTACTTTTTAAAACATTTTTAAGGTTGTATTTTTAAAGGTACTTTTTTCAATAAGATCTTCTACTTTTAATTATTTATTTTTAAATTATGTTTTTTATTTTTAATAAATTTTCTTTAAACCAGTTCTGCGCTTTTTTAAAAGTAGATTTTTAAAAGTAAATTTTTAAAAAGTCCCCCTTTGGTAAATGTACCTTTTGTTTGTAGGATATTATTTGCAACAACATCTTAAAGCTAATTTTTAAAACGTAGTTTTCAAATGGTATTTTAACAGGCTATCATACAAAAAGTAAAACAGTATAAAAATACTATTTTAAAGATAAAATAAAAAAACTATTTTAAGGATTAAGCTACAGGTACTTTTTTTAACAAGTATTCTTCCTTTAAAGAGCTGGGATATAACATTTTTAAAGTCAATTCATTTTGAATACTTTTCTGAAAGTACTTTTCTAAAAAGTATCTTTCTAAAAGTACTTTTTCAAAAAGTGTCTTTCTAAAAGTACTTTTTTGTAAGGTACATTTATTAGCAGTCCTTGTTAAGTGTTTTAAATACTTTTCTAAAAGTACTTTTTCAAAAAGTATCTTTCTAAAAGTACTTTTTTGCAACCTTTGTTAAGTTTATTTTATTTTATTATTTATTTAAAACTTCATCTTGCCCTTTCGTTTCCATAACCTAAAGTTTTAACTCCATTGTTTTCACTGCAAAGTCCATTAATCTGACCATTTTTTATAGCCCATTATTTTTATAACTGTAATATTTAGACTTCGGAAATTTTTACTGCAAGTGTATAACTACATTAAAAAGTAACTGGTATTTAATTAGTACCTCAAAATAAAACTTTCAATTAAAAGATGTCCCAATAGTGACCTTACTTTCAAGCACATAACTTTGTTTATGAACCGCAAGAGTTTTATGACAAATTAAAAAAAACAAAATAACAACAATCTTGACTACTAAGCAGGAGTTATAACTATTGGAGCTGAAGTGATTCCAATGTAGAGAAGTTCATGGTAGAGTGCTGCGCTTCAAAGAAATTATTAAACATCTTAAAACCTAAATTTTTCAAGTTTCTTAAGATTAACAATTTTTTAACTACACCACTTGAATAAGTAAATGTTTGTTCTTTCTACTTATTAAGACGAAGACAATTTTTATAGAGGTATAAAAATTCAAGATGGCAACACTTTTTAGTTGCGGCTATTTCGATAGATGTCGCGATTTTTTTTTCAGTTTTATTTGACGTTTCAACATGAATAGACGGAAGGATATTACGTGGGATAGTATCAGTCATAAAATTTGTGTGTTTGTTTACAGGGAGCTTACTAAACTTGCTTCGGGTTCCAATTCATAATTATTTTTATTTTTTTTAATCAAACCTCTTACTTCATTTAGTTAGCTGGTACGAAATTTTTTTTATAGATACTGAAACATCCAGAGGGACTGGCTACAGCGACCTTAATACGGCAAGCAATAGCCGGTGCTAATGCTGCAGCGTACCACAAGTTTTAGTAACACAAGTTTTCCTTTCCTGTTTTCATTATTTTATAGCAGCTACTACAAATAAATGGCGACGCTTCCAAATAGTGCAAATTGGGACCAAAAAGCGTTGGCCGTTGATCTGGATTTTCATAAGCGTATTTTATTTGGCGAC